>JAJIBD010038890.1:0-301932 GCA_021461705.1 Cryptotis parvus
CTCCTTCTTTTTCTTCCTTCTCCTTCTTTTCCTTCCCCTCCTCCTCCTTCTTTTCTTCCTTCTCCTTCTTTTCCTTCTCCTCCTCCTCCTCCTCCTCCTCTTCCTCCTTCTCCTCCTCCTGCTCTTCCTCCTCCTTCTCCTTCTCTACTCTCTGTTTTTTTTTTGTTTGTTTTTTGCTTTTTTGGGTCGCACCGGTGACGCTCAGGGGTTACTTCCTGGCTCTTTGCTCAGGAATTACTCCTGGCGGTGCTAGGGACCATATGGGATACCAGGAATTGAACCCGGGTTGGCCACATGCAAGGCAAACACCCTACCCGCTGTGCTATCGCTCTGACCCCCTCTCTTTGTTTTCCTGTTTTTTGTTTTGGGGCCATACCTAGCAGTGTTCAGGGCTTGCTCCTGACTCTACACTCAGATATTACTCCTAGTGGATCTTGGGAGACCATCTGGAGTGCTAGGGATCAAACCCAGCCACATGCAAGGCAAGAACCCTACTTGCTGAAGAAGTTTGGGGTTTGTTTTTTCCCCAGTCACACCGTGCAATGCTCAGGGGGTTACTCATATGGGATGCTGGGGATCAAACCTGAGATGGCAACTTGCAAAGCATACACCCTACCTGCTGTACTATCGATCCTGCCTCTGGTTTTCTCTATTTTTTATCTTGTTTTTTACTGTCTAGCCCTTCTGATTTTCGATGCCTTGGCAAATGAAACAGCGTCCCCTAACTCTGGATCATCGACGGAGGTCAGAACTCTGAATTCCTTCTCTCACTTGAGTGAGGCGTGATATTCCAAGCATAGCTCTTTTCGATTCCTCTCTGGGAGACCCGAATAGCATTCTCATCCTGCTTTTCTAGGGCCCAGGTCTCTGAGGCGTATGTTAATGCAGAGAGAACGGTGGAGTCTAAGAGATGTGCCTGGAGCCGGAGGTTCTTTGTCCTTTTAGCTATTTCTTAGATGCTCTTGAAGGCATTCCATGCTGCTCTCTTCCTCCTGCGCAGCTCAGGTTTTAGGTCGTTCAAGCACCCTTACCATTACCAACTCATCCCATGGACTGTCAAAAGATCACGTGGCCTCCCACCTACAAGATGGTCAGACTTCTTCGTCAAGACACTGAACGAACAGTTTGAGGCTCTTCGTATTCCTGAAGCAACCAGATGCCATTGGCCTACATCGCCGCGTGATAGGGTCAAATGGAAACGTTACTGGCATCCGCTTGAGCAAACTGGTGGATAACGGGATGTCAAGTGATCAGGTGATCTTGTTTTTTGGACACAGGTTGCTTCCAGATTTTGGTTATTGTGAATAGTATTGCAATTACCATAGGACTGAAAATGTCCCTTTTTTTTTTTTTTTTTTTTGCCTTTTGGGGTCACATCCGGCAATGGTCAGAGATTCTCCTGGCTCTGCACTCAGGAATCACTCCTGGCGGTGCTCAGGGGACCATATGGGATGCTGGGGATTGAACCGGGTTGGCCGTGTGCAAGGCAAACACCTTCCACACTTTGCTATCGCTTGGGCCCTGAAAATGTCCTTTTGAATTGAGGTTAAGATGCTGAGGAGAGGGATTACTGGGTCCTAGAGAAGTTCAATACTTAGGTTTTTGAGGAGTGTCCATATAGTTTTCCAAAGAGGTTGAACTGGGACCGGAACAACTATACAGTGGGGTGGGCGTTTGCCTTGCAGGCGACTGATCCAGGTTTGATCCCTGGCATCCCTTACAGTCTCTGAGCCCTGCTAGAAGTGATCCCCTGAGAACAGAGCCAGGAGAAAGCCTGAAACACAATTTGGTATGGTCTGTCCCCCAAAAAACCCCAAAGAGGTTCAATCGGTTGGTGTTGAGGGTCCCACATTCTAATCTGTTATGGGGGGTCCATATAAAACGGGGAGAGGAGTTTCCACCCTGTTAGGACCTCTCCCCCTTGGCTCTCTCTCTCTCCAGCCCCCTACCACCTTGCTCAGAGGCCCCCGCAGCTCTTTCCTCTGCCCCAGGGAGCACCCTGCCCCTCCCTGGAAACACATCTGAAGGAAAACTCCAGCAGCATGAAGAAGAAAGGTTCTCTCTTTGTTGTTGCTTTGTTAATAAGACTGAAAGTTGGAAAGAAGCCCCAGGAGAGGAGGTAATTACTTAATCACTTCAATACCGCTCAGCTCATTCACGCAGGCTGGCTGGGCGCCTCGGAGTCCACAGAAGGGGGCACGGAGACTGGGAGAGCACACGGACACATCCACACACTCACACGCACACTCACATGTACACTCACATGTACACTCACATACACACGGAGACTGGGACAGCACACAGACACATACAAACACTCACACGCACACTCACACACACTCACACATGCACTCACATACACACGGAGATTGGGAGAGCACACGGACACATACACACACACTCACACATGCACTCACATACACACGGAGACTGGGACAGCACACAGACACAAACACTCACACACGACTCCACACACACTCACACATGCACTCACATACACACGGAGATTGGGAGAGCACACGGACACATACACACACACTCACACATGCACTCACATACACACGGAGTCTGGGAGAGCACACGGACACATCCACACACACACACTCACGCATTACACTCACACACACTCACACATGCACTCACATACACACGGAGTCTGGGAGAGCACACGGACACATACACACACTCACACGTACATTCACAAAACACATGCACTCACATACACGGAGACTGGAAGAGCACACGGACACATACACACACACACGTACACTTATACACCCTCATACGTGCACTCCACATACACACGGAGACTGGGAGAGCACACGGACACATCCATACATGCACTCACACACGTACACTCCACATACATACACACTCATGCACAAACACACACGTACAGCAGACTCACACACATGTATGTATGCGCTCTCACCACACTCATTGATTTAGAAGGTGCTTATGGGGTCGAGAGACAGGGGCGGTGGCTGGGCTCTCTCCTTGCTTGCCGTCTATACGGGTTCGGTCCCCGGCATCCCATATGGTCCCCCAAGCACTGCCAGGAGTAGTTCCCAAGTCCAGAGCCAGGAGTAACTTTTAACCATCCCTAGGTTTGGCCCCAAAGCAAACTCACATACACACAACAAAATAAAAACAACCGGTAAAAGTCCAGCCGTGGTTGGAAACTGCTTTCACTTTCTTTTCTTTTTTTCTTTTCTTTTTTTTTTTTTTTTTTGGCCAAACCCAATGACACTCAGGGATTACTCCTGACTCTGCACTCAGGAATTACTCTTGGTGGTGCTCAGACAACCATGTGGGATGCTGGGGATCAAACCTAGGTCAGTAGGATGCAAGGCAAATGCCTCCCGCTTACTATCACTCTGATCCAACAAGAAGTTATTGTTTTGGGGGCTAGAATGATAGTCTAGTGGGTAGGGCATTTGCCTTGCACGCTGCCGACCTGGGTTCGATCCCGGCATCTCATATGGTCCCCAAGCACTACCAGGAGTGATTTCTGAGTGCAGAGCCAGGAGTAACCCCTGAGTATTGCTGGGTGTGACCCCCCAAAAATAAGAAAAAGTAAGAAGTTATATTTTTTATTTATTTTTCTGTTTGAGTCACACCCTGCGTGCAGGCGCAAGGGTTAGCGGGGGCCTCAGTGGGCAGTGCTGGAAGGCTTCAGGGCCTGGGTTCACCGCTCTCGGGGTCTGAGGGTGGTCACGCCTCTGGGAGGCTCAGAGGAAGCTGGGAAGGAGGCGAAGGCTGCAGCGGGCCCTGGGGGGTAAGGCGAGAACCTGGCACGTTTGTGTCTGTGCTGTTTTCGGCTCCAGCCTGGTGTTGAGGCGTGCGGCAGGTGAGAAAGAGGCCACTTCGCCCTCAAGAGTGGGACAGGACCATCTCTGAAAACAAGCGATGAATGAGGAAGACACAGCCGGGTCTGCCCTGCCACCGAAGAAAGGCCTGGGGAGCCGGGTGGGCACGGGCGCGCTGAGTCCGGCTTTGCCGCCTGTCCCTGCCCAGGTGACCTCCAGCGAGGCTGTTTCTCCTGGGAACACAGTTCCTGCACCTGCAGAGCAGAAGGGGTTGGTCGACCCGAGACCCCCACCAGGAGCTGCTTCTGGGTCTGGCCCGGTATCACGTGCCTGGAGGGGCCCCCCTCGGAGTGGGTTGGATGTGCTGGTGGCCCCTTTAACACAACACCACGAATGAGGTCCAAACTGTGAGTCACCGAATCAAAGTACAAACGAACACAGACTCCAGTGTGCCTCGCTGGACTCCAGTCCCCACCCCGCCACTTCCTGGCCCAGGTTCCTCGGTGGCGTCTCTGAGGGTGGGAACCCACGGCCAGACCGGTTTCCCACCTGGCGGATGCCGTGAATCCTCGGGGCGTCTCGCGAAGCTCCTGTCTGCCACATCAGGGTTTTAAGCCTTCAGAAAGGAACCGCTTGCCTGTGTCCCTGGCCCGGTACTGGCCACCACCAAGGCCCCTCACCAGGTACTACGGGGGGCAGGACACTGCCAGAGGTCACACCTGCCTCCCGGATGTGTGGGTGACGGGGCTGTTGAGTTGTGAGCTGTTCGACTTTAACGCCCAGTGAAACTGGAGCAGGAAGCAGACGACAGACTCCGTCTGCTTGAGTCATGCCCAGCCCAGGGACGCCGAGAAGATTCTCCTGAATCCTGGGGACCGTGCGGCAGGCCTGTGTCCGGCCCATGCCAAGAATCCAGGATGAGCAACGCCCAGCCTGGGAGCTGCTGGCCGGGTGCAGGACAGGGTGGCACCAGAAAGGAGGACTCGGGGCTGCCCAGGGTCAGGCTGGTTCCCTCCCAGAAGATGCCAAAGTCCTCGCGGTCCTGTAACTCGGGGCGACCTTATTTACCAGCTCCGCGTGGGCTTGTCGCCGATGTCATGAGCTAGGATGAGGTCATGCTGGAGAGGGCGGGCCCTCATTCAGTCTGAGTGTGTCCTCAGAAGAAGGAAGTTTGGACACAGCTCCCGGGCACAGCCTGGAACATGAAGGCAGGCTGTGTGTGTGTGTGTGTGTGTGTGTGTGTGTGTGTGTGTATCTGTGTATCTGAGCATGTATATGTGTGGACATGAGTGTGTTTCTATTTGACTTTGTGAGCATGTATATGTGTATTGTTTGTTCACATGAGTGTACATGTGTGTATCTGTGTGAGTTTGTGAATGTATGTGTGTGCTTATGTGTGAGTGTCTATGTATGGGCATGAGTGTGTTTATCTGTGTGTGAGCCGTTTATGTGTCTGTGTGTGCGTGTAGGTGTGAGTGCACACATGTGTCTGTGAGGGTGTGTCACCAAGGATCTCAGGGGGCAGCAGATCTCCTCAGCCCCAGGAGCCATGAACCCTGAGGACACAGTTTCTCTCTTTTCCTTTTATTTGAATTTTTGTGCCCCAGCTAGTGGTGTTCATGGTTATTCCTGGTTCTGTGATCGGGGATCAGTCCTGGCGGTCTCAGGGAACCATAAGGAGAGTCAGGAATCAAACGTGGGTTAGGCGCATGCAAGACTAGTGCCCTCCCTGCTTTGTTATCTCTCCAGCATCCAGGGGCAATTTTTTTTTCCTTTTTGGGTCATACTCAAAGGTCACACCTGCTCTGCACTCAGGAATTACTCCGGGTGCTGGGAATCGAACCCAGGTCAGCTGTGTGTAAGACAAATGCCCTACCTACTGAACTATCACTCCAGCCTCAAGGGCAATATATTTTTTCTTTTTTTGGGTCACACCTGGTGACACTCAGGGGTTACTCCTGACTCTTCGCTCATGAATTACTCCTGGAGATACTCAGGGGATCATGTGGGATGCTGGGAATCGAACCCGGGTCAGCCACATGCAAGGCAAACACCCTACCTGGTCCAGACCCTCAGGGGCAATTTTTTTTTTTGTTTTTTGGGTTACACCCAGCAATGCTGAGGGTTTCCTCCTGACTCTGCACTCAGGAATCACTCCTGGCGGTGCTCGGGGGGACCATATGGGATGCCGGGGATCCAACCCGGGCTGGCACAGGCCGGCTGTGTGCAAGGCAAACGCCCCTACCCGCTGGGCTATCTCTCCGGCCCCAAGGGGCAATATTTTTTTTTTTTTGGGTCACACCGGTGATGCTCAGGGGTTACTCCTGGCTCTGCACTCAGGAATTACTCCTGGCATTGCTCAGGGGACCATATGGGATGCCGGGGATTGAACCCAGGCCGTCATGGGCCGGTCGCATGCAAGGCAAACGCCCTACCCGCTGGACTATCGCTCCGGCCCCAAAGGGGCAATATTTTTAACACATCTTTTTTTGCCTATTTTTGGGATTGCTTTAAAATGGGTGCATGGGGGGCCGGAGCAATAGTCCAGCAGGTAGGGTGTTTGCCTTGCACACGGCCAACCCAGGTTCGATTCCTGGCATCCCATATGGTCCCCTGAGCACCGCCAGAAGTAATTCCTGAGTGCAGAGCCAGGAGTAACCCCTGAGAAAGGCCAGGTGTGACCCAAAAAAAAAAAAAAAAAAAAAAAAAGGGGGGGCATGTTTCTGCAGGAAGATTGAGTCCTACTGAGTATCTACTTGCTGGAGGCACAGGATAAGAGATAAAGAACCAGGGGCTGGAGCGATAGCCCAGCGGGTAGGGCATTTGTCTTGCACGGCCGGCCCATGCCGGCCCGGGTTCGATCCCTGGCATCCCATGTGGTCCACCGAGCACTGCCAGGAGCAACTCCTGAGTGCAGAGCCAGGAGGTACGGGGCCTGGGTGATGGTGGTGTGACCTCTTTGACCCGTGAGCACTGCCAGGTGTGGCCCCCAAGAAGGATCTATTCCTAATGGCTGCTCTGTGACTAGTGAGGGGGGGTCAAGGCTGGCCCCTGACACAGGTAAGGTCCCCCCCATCTTTCTTTGACGGTCAGACTGTATTCCCTTGAGCTGTCAGGAAACGTCCACTCATTTCCTGTGTCCAGGACACCAGAACTGAGTTCTTCTGTGCCGTGCTTGGAGAAAGGGAGAATAATGTGGCTGAGAAACCTCGCCCCCACCTGCAGCCGACCAAGTCCTCATGTCTCCAGAGCCCGGTCTCCGTCTGTTCCCGAGCCCTCTCATTACCTCAGGGGAGTCATCGGAGCTGTTTTTTCACCACAGGAGACTCAGGTCAGAGCGCAGAAGAGATTTGGCTCATGCAACCCAGCGGGGCAGAGGCCAACTGGGTTAGACCCACCTTCTCGGGCCCCCACATTGCCCTGCTGTGCGATCTCATTCGAACCCCAAACTGTTCTTCTGCTTACGCATCTGCAAACCGGGATGGGTCGTGGCCGAAGGCTCTCTGCAGGGTCGGGTTTGGGAAGGACTGTGTGCCCGCCGCGCGGCAACGCCGTTTCCTTCCGGAAGCTTCCCTTCGTGGCCCCATAGCAACTGACTCAGCGAACGGAGGGAAAGAAAGGAGGTCACATTCAAATTGGCCAATGTGAGCTGTTCGCCGCAAAGGCTGGGTGTGGGAGAGAGATACGATTAAGCTGCAAAACACGGTTTCTATTTAAAAAAAAATGAGACCCGTGGCCCTCGGTCCTGTCTCTTTGACTCAACAGCTGCCTGGTGTGAGGAGTTTTGTAAAGTCCTGGAGAGTTCTTTACAAATGAAAGAGGGGCTGGAGTGATAGTATGGCGGGTAGGGCATTTGCTTTGCACAGGGCCGACCCGGCCTCGATCCCCAGCATCCCATATAGTCTCCTCTGAGCACCGCAAGGAGTAATTTCTGAGTGCAGAGCCAGAAGTAACCCTGAGCATCACAGGATGTGACTCAAAGAGCCAGTAAATAAAAGACATTTCTCTCATTTAAACCAGGAAAAAGTCAATGCACACTCAGTGTGGGTCAGTGTGGGGAGCCGGAGGGCTGCAGAGCTATTTGCCTTGTCTGCGCCGGATCTGGTTCAGTCCCCAACAATGCCGATGGTCCCTGAGCACTGACAGGGCTCACTCCTGAGCAGAACCTGAAACCGCCTCCTGAGGGGCCAGAGCACAGCGGGGAGGGAGCTGGGCTTGCTAGCAGCAGACCTGGGTTAGAGCTCCAGCATCCCACAGGGTCTCCTGAGCACCACCAGGAGTAATTCCTGAGTGCAGACCAGGAGTAAGTCCCTGTCAAGAAGCAGATGGAGGGGCCGGAGCAATAGCACAGCGGGTAGGGCATTTGCCTTGCACGTGGCCGACCCAGGTTCGATCCCCGGCATCCCATATGGTCCCCGAGCACCGCCAGGAGTAATTCCCTGAGCGGAGAGCCAGGAGTAAGCCCTGAGCATTGCCGGGTGTGACGAAAAAAAAAAAAAAAAAGAAGCAGATGGACATTCCTGGTCCTTGTTCTTTCCTGGCTGTGGCTAGATTGCTCAGGAACTAAAGAAACAGAACGGGGAGACACGCAGAAACGCCAAGGAACTTCACACACTGTTCTGCTGGGCTGGAGTTACAGTATATACTCGTCAACCAGCACAAGTACAGTCCTCAGAGCTCCGCTAGGGGGTTCCTCCTGAGCACAGAGCCCAAATAGCCATGAGTAACTGCTGGTGTGGCCCATCCCTTCCTCCCCCAACCCAAACCCTCCAAAAACAGTGCTGGCGCCAAGTGACCCCCACCCCACTCAAGCAACAGTGGGTGTTGACCTGGCAGTGCTGAGAGAAGGCAAGTGGCCGCTCTTGACTGTGTCTCTGACTCCCAGAAAGGGGTTTTCTGAGGAGAGCAGACAGAGGGGCCGGGCTGACGGCAGAGGAGGAGAGAGACTTCTCTGGGTGGCAGGAAGCCGGGTGTGTTCTTTGGTGGGGGCGGGTCTCCCCATGCGTGCTCGGGGCTACCCTCTGGGGGACCGTGCAGTGGCTTCCGCGGAAAGCCTGCGCTCCTCTGCGAGGTCTCTCCGCCCCCCCACTGTTTCTCTTCAAGCTGGCACATTTGATTACGTGTGAATTCTGCTTCAATAACATTGATTGAAAAGGGGGAAGAAAAGACAGGAAATCCCACCACCCAGAAATAACGGCTGTGAGAGTCCTTCAATCAACTACCAGAGATGAGCCGTCCTCTGTCATGCTTTAAAAAATGATCACTAACCTCAGACTTAATTTATTTGAAACCAAGAAAGGAGGGGGGGGAGGGGAGGGAGGACTGCATGTCCTTCCACGGCTAGCATGGTCCCCCGAAGCCAGAGCAGGTGGAGCCGAGGTCCCAGCCCAGCTGCCACTGCAGGGGGTGGGGGCTGTACGCTGCTAGTTCTCAGCCCCTGCTGCCCCTCTCTGTGCGGTGAGGGGGCTGGCTTCACTCCGCGGCCTGGAGGGAGGGGCCGCCTCCCCACGGCTCCGTGCACAGGGACCGGGCCGGCTCATTCCATCAGCACTCTATATGTCATCGGCACGGAGCGTGTGTCCTGTGAGGCTGATGGCTCACGCCTGTTGGAAACGGTGCTGGGAGAGCTCTGAGGCTGATGTCATTCCCAGGCTGTGCTCAGACACGGTGGCTTCTGGAGGGTTCTGAGCAGCAGTGCTGTGGGGAGCCTGCAGTCAGGGACCCCGCAGCAGAGACGCGTGCTGCCTGCTCACTTGGGGGCCTTGGCGCCTCGAGCTGATCACGGGCACTGCAGGCACAGCTGGAAATGGGCTGCCCATGACCCAGGCTGTGCCCCTACAATCGTCTGGGGGCAGTTGATTCCAGCAGAGGGGTAGGGGAAATGCCAACCGACCCCCACAGCAGGCTGGCAGGGGTGGCTCAGGGCAAGGGTCTGCCCAGCACAAGCTGTGAGCTGGCACTGGTGTGCCGCGGACATTCCACAGCTCTGAGCAGAGGCCTGGGACAGCCCGTTACGGCAGATGCAGAGAGGGAAGAAAGAACGTGGCTCTGGTTTCTTCTTCTTCTTCTTCTTTTTTTTTTTTTGCTTTTTTGGGTCACACCCAGCTATGCTCAGGGGTTACTCCTGGCTCCGCCACTCAGGAATTACTCCTGGCGGTGCTCGGGGACCACATGGGATGCCGGGGATCAAACCCAGGCCGGCACAGGCCGGCACGGGTAAGGCAAACACTCTACCCGCTGGGCTATCGCTCCGGCCCCTCTGGTTTCTTCTTGCCATACTTTGTGGGGGGCGGCACCGTGTGTGTGTGTGTGTGTGTGTGTGTGTGTGTGTGTGTGTGTGGTGCCATCTCCTGGACAGAGCACCAGGGCAGGAGATCCACCTGCTTGAGACAAGCCACAGATGAGACCCCGCTGTGGCTGGCCTAGGTGGGCCCGGCTGGGCGGGGACTTTCAGCGTTTGGCATATTTGGCTGTTGTGTAGTCCCAGAGGTGACCTCACGGTGACGACGGAACACATTATATTTCAAAAATAAAAATGAATAAGCGACCACCCATTCATGCACGATTGCTGCCCTGGGCAGGGACCCCCGCAGGAATGTCAGAGAACTGGATCTTGCTGGACTTCATCCCTGAGAAAGGAAAGGGAAGGACTTGGGAAGAAGCATTAGCCTTGCCGCTGCCGCAGAAAAGCAAGTCACCAACGCAGCGGGGGAGGGCCCTGGAAAGCAGCTCCCCTTTACTGAGCACAGTTTAAGCCTTTTATACAGTTTTTGTGTGGAGGGTACACAAATCACATGACATTTGCAAGATCCTGGGCCACAGCAACAGATGACAGTCACAAACTTCCATATTCCTGTGGTCGGAAGACCAGGCACTCCCTGCCTCACCTTAGCTCGGATAAGCGCCAGATGTTTTGGGTGTAAACATTCGGGCAGGGCCTACTTCTGGGTTCCGCCTTAGGGCCTTGTGGCTGGAAAGTGCCGGGCCTAAGGCTGGCCGCTCAGAACCCAACATTGCCGGGGTCACCAAACATTTCCTACCCAACAGAAGAGTCCATAGCTCAGATTCGGCAAGCCAAGAGTTGAATGTGGCCTCATGGTGATAACTCGCTCGGCCCAGGCCGACTGCGTCTGAATAGGGAAACGGGTGAAGAGAGTGAAGGTCTGAGGCAATGCCGGGCACGCACGGGCCCGGTGTGAGCCTTGGCATCACAAGGTCTTTGGAGCATCACTGGTGGCAGTCGGGTGCCTCCAGCTTGACTGGGGAGTCCCCCGTCCAAGGGTGGGAACCCTCAAATAGCCTTCCCAAAGCCACGTTCAGTGGTGCCCCTCGGTAGCTTGAAATGAATGAAGAGAATATTCACTGTAGAGCATCGAGCATTCAGTATGAAATCGCTCATTTATTATAATCATTAGTGTTTATTTTTATCTATTTATTTGTCTTTTTGGGTCCCACCCAGCAATGCTCAGGGGTTACTCCTGGCTCTGCACTCAGGAATTACTCCTGGCAGTGCTCAGGAGACCATGAGATGCCAGGGAATGGAACCTGCCTGGTTCGGCCGCAAGCAAGGCAGACGTCCCACCTGCTGGACTATCGCTCCGGCCCTATTATGATTATTTTAAGTCAGACTGATTGCTCCAACATTTCCTGGGCCCCGGGAGCAGTGCCTGCAGGTCAGGAATGGGTCCGGCTCTGTGGGGCGGGGGCTACTCCGCCATTCCACCCTGAACGCACACCGAGATCGCCCATGGGGCGGGCCCAGTGTGTTTTGGGTTTTGCACTATTTCTTTGGGGACAAAGAGGGAATCTGTGCAGCGCCCGAGAACCCCCTGAGCTGCAGAGTGGGGTGCCGGGAGGGGCCGAGGCCCTCTCTAGGGCCCAGCTGTGCTGACGCTCTCCTCCCCCGACCTGGGCCTCTGCAGCGTCCTCCGTGCCTCTGCGGGCTGCCAGCTTTTCCCGCAGACTCAGCACGAGGCGCGACCCTGGGGACCTGTGAGCAGAGGTGTGAGGCCCTGTGGGTCCGCCCCACCTGCTTGCTGCCAGCCTGCTCCAGCGTTGAGCTTGAGGCAGAGGCACCTCTGCGGCCCGGCCGGGCTGAGTGTGCCCTGCTGTGCGGGAGCGCTGAGTACAGCGGGTCCTCCGGGTGGGCACAGACCAGGAGGGCGCCAGCGAACTCCCTGGCTGGACAGTGAATCGGAGGCCAGGCACCCCTGCGCGCACCAAAAGTCCTCACAAGTTCAGTGTCGTGAACCTCTACCCCAGGGGTCTGGCCTTTCTCTACAGAGGACGAAGTCTCAGGTGTTGGGGACAAGTTGGGTGGATCCACAGAAACTGGGAGGGGCCTCCTGAGGGTATCAAAACGGTCGAGGCGCAGGCTGGACTGCCAGGGGCTGCAAAGCAAGCCCAGGCCAGCCCCGGTGCCCCAGTCCTGTCCCCCGATCCTGAGTGACATCTGTCTCTGTGTGCCCGTGGAAGCACCATCTCATCACCGGGAATCCCCAGGTCCTACCGTCCAGAAGAGTTTTCTGTGCCTCTTTGGGGCTTTGTGTTCCTCGTTTAAACTAAGACCAAGCCTTTGTGCCAGGAAAAGGTTGCTGCGGGACCCGCCCAGGACAGCCCCACCACAGAGGGCTGGAGAAGCCAGGTTGGCTGCAAGTGGGGTCCAGTCCCCTGCAGGCCCAGCTCTTGCCTGCAGCTGCCCACTCTCCTGTGAGTGGCACGACCAGGACGGCCCGGCACTCGGGCTGGCTGTTTAATCACACCCGAGTCTCTTGCGTGAACAGGAGTTAGTGTTTTGGTTCTTTTGTTATTTATTTCGTTGAGCTTTGGGATCCCTCCTGGCTGGGCTTAGGTGCGGGGCTAAGACCCACATCGACTGTGCGGGCGGTGGCCCGACCTGCTGTTCTGTCTCTCAGTCCTGTGCTGTGGGAGTTTTGCCCGCTGAAGGGGAGAAGAGAGCCGGGCTTGCCCCCTGATGGAGGCTTTGGACGCCCACAGCCTTCCCACTGGCCTCCCTGACTCTAGGCTGCAGCTCTGCCTTCTTGTCCACTGGGAAAGCGCACCTCCGGGAGGGACGCCTACAGCCCACTCACCTGCAAGTGTTCCCTCTCAGGCGAGGCGGGGTCACCACGGCCGTCCCACTCACCCCTCTTATGCAGGGCCCCTTGTCCGGCTGGGTTCACAGTGCAGCCCCCGCCCCTGAGCCCTGTAGGTGCCACTCTCCCTGCCAGGGCCGTGCTCCCCCTTCTTCATCTCTGATTCCTCAGGGCCCCTGGAGTCCCAGCGCAACACATGCCCTCCTCTGAGTGTCGCCCAAGCACTGCGTGGCCAGGCTTGGTCACTCTACCCTCGAGCCGGGCCTGATCCAGGCCTGATCCGGCTGAGGGAGCCTGGGCCACTCACTGCTCCAAACCCTGGGGGCAGGTGGGGAGCTGACGGCACGGCACGTCAGAGGCCTTGCGTGTGTGAGTACCGCCCGCAAAGCAGGATGCCTGAGTTCCTCCTTACTGGGGAGGGGGCTGGAGCTGTGCCCAGCCAGCACCCCGCACCCCATCTTCCCGATGACCAGAGCCAGGATCTCTGATGTGTAAGGTGCCCGGCGCCACCTCCCTCCCCTCTGATCCCCCTTTCTGGGGGCGCACCAGGCTGGTGCTCAGGGCTACTCCTGGCTCTGTGCTCAGGGATCGCTCCTGGAGTGGCTCCGTGACCATGCATGTGTGTTGCTGGGGAGGGGGCCTCAGCTTGGAGCGAGCCAGGCAAGCGCCTCCTAACCGTACCGTCTCTCGGGGTCCTGATCTCCCGCTTCATGCACCGAGGGTGGGGGGGGGGGCAAGGGGGCGCCCAATCCGGGTCAGCCGCGGGCAAGGCGAGCGCCCTGCCCGCTGCCCTCTCCGGTCCACCTCCACCAACAGGCCTTTTATGTCCTCGGCGGGGTCCATCAGCAGAGGGCGGGCAGCCGGGCTGCGCTGGGGGGCGTCCGGGCAGGTGCGGCCGGGCCCCGCCCCGCCTCGTCCCGCAGCCCGGACCCCTCGCTGGGACCCCGGCCGGCCGCGGCGCCCCGCGGCCCGCGCCTGGGCACCGGCGGGGGCGCGGCTGGGCGTGACGTCACGGCCCCGCCCCTCCGTCCCCGCCCGGGCGGCGCGGGCTCCCGCCCGCCAGAGGCCGAAGCCGCCGCGGCCGCCGCCGTTGCCGCCATTGACGTCAGAGGGCGGGCACATGACCCCGCGGGGACCAATCCGCGCGCGCGCCCCGCGGCTTCTGCAATCTCCGGCGAGCCGGCCCGGGCCCCGCCCGCCGCACACCCGCCCGCGGACGGACGCGAGCCACACGCGCGGACCCACGAGCGGCCGCGGCGCCCCGGACACGCCCGCCGCGCCCCCGCCGCGCCCCGCGCCCCCCGCCCCGCCGGCATGCGGCGCCGCGGCTAGAGCCCCCGCCCGCCGCGCCCCGCGCCCGCCGCCCGCGGCCCTTCCCCGCCCCCCGCCCGCCCGGGGTGGGGGCGCGGGCCGCCCTCGGGGGCGCCCCCCAGTGCCCGCCCGCCCGCCCCGCGGCCCCGCGCGCGCGGCCCCCATGGATCTGAGCGGCGGCTCGGGCGGCGGCGACCCCGGCAGCTGGAGGAGACGAAGCCGCTGCTGGGGGCGACGCGCCGGCCCCCGAGGGCACGAAGATGGGCGCCGGGCCGTGCCGCCGGGCGCTGCTGCTGTGCCCGGGCATGAGGTACAAGCTGCTGCAGGAGGGCGACATCCAGGTCTGCGCCATCCGGCACCCGCGCACCTTCCTCAGCAAGATCCTCAGCTCCAAGTTCCTGCGGCGCTGGGAGCCGCACCACCTCACGCTGGCCGACAGCAGCCTGGCGTCCGCCACGGTCAGTGCCGCGCGGCCGGGGGCGAGGGCCGGGCGGGCGGGGGGCGAGGGCCGGGCCGGAGCGGGGGGCGAGGGCCGGGGCGGGCGGGGGCGCACGTCGGGCCGCGGCCGCATTGTCTGCGCGCGCCTCTTGCCGTTGGGCTGCGGCCGGGACCCGCGCGCGCCCCCCCACGCGACGCTTTTTGTTCCCAGGCCGGGCCCTGCGCGCACGGGCCGGGGTCCCGGGGGTCCCAGGGGGTCGCGGCCGCGGGGGCGCGGGGCCGCCTGGTTACGGCTCGGGCGGTGTGAGGCGCGTGTGGCGTGTGCGCGGGTGTTGTGTGTGTGTGTGTGTGTGCGCGCGCGTGTGAAATTGGGGGTGGTGTGCGGTGTGAGTGATACAGAGGATGCGTATGTAGTGTGTGTGTGTGTGTGCCCTGTGTGGCATGGTGTATGGTGTAGGTGTGGTTTGTGGACGTCTGTGTGTGGTGTGTGGATGTATATGTGTGCTTGTGTGTGGATGTGTAGTGTGGAATGGATCTGTGTGTGTGTGTGTGGTGTCTGTAGTGTGGAATGGATCTTGTGTGTGTGTGTGTGTGCGTGTGGTGTCTGTGTAGTGTGGAATGGATCGGTGTGTGTGTGTGTGTGGTGTCTGTAGTGTGGAATGGATCTCTGTGTGTGTGCGTGTGATGTCTGTGTAGTGTGGAATGGATCTTTGTGTGTGTGTATGTGTGTGGTGTCTAGTGTGGAATAGATCTGTGTGTGTGTGGTGTCTGTAGTGGATGTGTGTGGATGTGTGTGCTGTGTGGGGAATGGTGTGTGTGGGGTATAGTGTGTGGATGGGGTACAGTGTGTGTGGTGGATGGATGTGTTTGGTATGTGCGGTACAGTGTGAGTGTGGTTGTGTGGTTATAGTGTGTGTGTAGTGTGCGGTACAGTGAGTGTGGTGTATAGTGTGTGTATATGTGTGTGTAGTGTGTGGTACAGTGTGAGTGTGGTTATAGTGTGTGTGTAGCATGTGTGGTACAGTGTGAGTGTGGTGTATAGTGTGTGTATGTGTGTGTGTAGTGTGTGGTACAGTGTGAGTGTGGTTATAGTGTGTGTGTGTGTGTGTGTGTGTGTGTGTGCGCCTGCCTCCCCACACCTGAGCCAAGAAGCCCTCACCAGGAAGAGGGTGTCGCTTCCGTGGCGTGTCACAGATGTGTGGCGTGTGTGGACACTGCCCGGCACCCATGTTCCCTTGGCAGCGTGTCACAGGCCGTGACACAGGCTCGAGGAATGGGGGGGGGAAGCTTTGCTGGCGGAACCGGCCTCTTGGAGCAGCTCCCTTCCCCAGGGCATGGGCCGCCGGGGACTTTGATTCTGAACCGGGCCCAGCACCCTTGTTTTCGCTTTGCTGTGGGCAGGCTGGTGCACACGGCACCCACAGGGGCTCGCTTCCTGGATTGCGGGGAGCCGGCCGCCGCTCTCAGGCTCTCCCATGTTTCACTGCCTGGGCCTCAGCCCAGGCCTCGGCTCTTCCTCTGGCGGGGGTGCAAAGCCCCAGATTATCCAGCTCCAGGAAGGACCCCAGGCTTGCCGGCCTCTGTCTGGGATCTGGTCTCAGGCTCCGGGGGCTTTCCGTAGTGGGGGGCTCCTGCAGCACGTTGGGAGTGGCGAGGGGGCAGACGTGGCTGAGTGGCTGAGACCGAGACCTGTCCTCCGGGAGGAGGCAGTGGGCAGCCCGGAGTGGGGGGCAGCTGGCTCGGGGCCCCGACTCCCTCTGCGGAGACCGAGACCTGTCCTCTGGGAGGAGGCAGTGGGCAGCCCGGAGTGGGGGGCAGCTGGCTCGGGCCCCCGACTCCCCTCTGCGGAAGAGGGAGAGAGGGAACGCGTGCTGTTTTCCTCAGCTGAGGCCGGTTTGGCAGCTGAGCTGTTGACACCCTTGTGGCTGGGCCTCCCTGCAGAGGGACTGTCCCTCCCTCCACTGGGCCTCTCTGCAGAGGGGCTGCCCCTAGGAGCCCGCTCTGGTCTGGGGTCTGCGGAGGGGAGCCCCGCCCGCATGGGCCGGAGGAACCCTCTTACCACCTGTTGTGTTGTCTGGGACGGGCCCAGGGGCGTGCCCTTAGCTCTTGCCGAGGGGGCTTTGGGGTAATTTTTGAAGTGCGGGCTCTGTCCTGAGCCTGGGGGGTGGACTGCTGAGGGCAGGCCGGGCCTGGAGCTGGCCTCTGGGGCACACGTGGGGCTGGGACAGCCACCAGGGACCTTGCCCCATGGAGCGACACCTGGTTGGTGTTCAGCCCCGGGAGGCAGAGGAGCCCAGGGTTTCCCCTGAGGCCGGGCATTATGTAATGTGTCTGCGCCGCCGGCCCTGGAGACAGGTGATGGGAGCCCTTCGGCCCCTGCCCTGTGCTGCCCGGCAGGTTTCCCACTGGCCACGGCTTCCGGGAAATCTGGTCTGTGCCTGCAGCGATCCTCAGGACCACCTGGAATGACGTGGTTCGTTGTGTGGCTTCAGAACACGACACACACTGAGCTGGCTTCACACCAGTAAAACCAAATACACTTTTTGTTTTCCTCAGACCTTCTTTGCAGTCTGTCTACACCGATCCAATCGGGTGGATTATTGCCTGACAGGCGTTCAGGACAGCTGGGTGCACGCCCTCGCTGCCTTGCCCAGGTGGTCCCGCTGGGCAGATGGGCTCCTCCTGGCCTGGCAGTAAACTTTGTCTTGTGCGGGTCAGGTTGGAGCTTGCCCTGGGTCTGATCTCTGGGCCGGTTACTGATTAAGTCCCCACCCGGCCGGCAGTATGCCTGACGTGGCCGCGGCAGCCCGCCCCAACATGCATAAACAAAAGAAGGGAACGTGGAGCGGGCGACCTGACCGAGGGAGGGTGACCCCCCGTGGGGGGGGGGTGGGGAAGGGGCGCATGACCACGGCTTGTGAATGGCCCTTTGCCCTGTCTGCGCCCTGAACCCGGCCCGCTCTTGTGCACCCAGACTTCCTGTCTGTCTGTCTGTCTGTCCGCCCTCTGCCGCCTCCGGCCAGTAGTCCTGCATGAGCGGCCAGGCCAGAATCCGTGTCACCGTCCTGGTGTCTGGGCCGAATCTGATCACCTGGATGTGTGTGTCCTGGTAGTAAGTGGGCTTCGTCTCTGGGCCTTGTCTTCCGCAGCTCAGCTTTGATGTGCTCTCCTGGTGGCCCTGGACCTTCCCTTCAGTGACAGGCGGGCTGGGCACGCAGGGTCAGGCGCCTTCTGGGTCCTCAGCCCCCAGTTCGTCAAGGACCTGCCCTTTAGGTCGCCCCACTCGGCTGCCTCTTTGAAATGTGGCTGGGCTTGCTGTCACCGAGAGGAAAGAGGAGTCTCTGGGTTTGTCTTGGGTTTTGGGGCTTTGTTGGAGTCGCGTGGTGGCAGCCTTCTGTGGAACGTGGCCTGAGGTCAGTGAGGCACCTCAACGGGTCTTGCCCGGGCGTGGTGGGCCAGAGCGGCTGTCCGGGCTGCCGGTGCCGGATACGGCGCCTACAGGCCTGGTCCTGCGTGGCACAGGCCAGGGCCTTCCTTCCCACCTTCCGCGTGTTTGATGTTTTCCCTGGCGGTTAGCAAACATCGGAGCTGCTCTGTTTCCAGTGACATTTGTCACAGAAGGCTTTGGGGTCTATCAGAGTGTTTGTCAGACTGGAGGTGGGGGGCAGAGTGGAGATACCCCGGTTGTCTGGGCGCCGCCCAGACCAAAATGCCTCAGTGGGGTTTTCACTCGCCTGGTGCCCTCTGAGACGCCCTGTCTGGCCTGGTCCCGTCGTGCCAGTCCTGGCAGAAGAGGGTCAGCTCTGCCTTGGAGTAGGGGCCCTGGCAGCGCCCCGCCCCCGGCCCACAGGTGGTGTTTCCACAGCCCTTGGCTCTCAGTTGGTGGCAGTGGGAAGGAGAGGGGGCAGTTCCTGGGCTGGTCTCCAGCAAGGCTTAGGGGCACCCCGGTGTGGAGAGCCTCACCTCTGTCCCAGGCAGCTTGGCTCTGTGGATGGGTGCCCCCTTAGGGTTTGGGCAGACCAAAACGGAACTAGACCCTTTGGTGTGGGGGCACAGCGGCTTCTCGTGACTCGGGTGCCCCTCTTCCTGGCAGCCTGGCTGTGGTCGTTGTTGCTGGAGAAAGCTGTCCTGGCCGCTTCTCCATGGAATGGGGTCATCTTGCCGCATGGAGAGGCGCCCAGTAGGGGGCTATCCCAGAGTCGAGTGTGAGCAGGGCTTTTTCCTGGGATCCGCAGCACTGCTCACTAGACCCAGGCAGCCTCCAGGGAAAAGCGTCCTGCCTGAGACTGTATTTGGGGGAAGGGGTGGGGGTGTTGCGAGGGAATGGCTGTGGAATCGTTGAAAGCATGTAAGAAAAAAAATTCCTCAGCGGGCACAATCTATTTCTTGTAACGCGCGCACGTTTCTAATTGAAGCAGTAACGTGCACTTTAAATAAACCCAGTCACACAGCAAAGTGTGGAAGCGAAGATGAAGTGGCCCGTGCCCCAGTTCCAGCCAGGCCCGTTCTGCAGTGCCCGAGCCCGCCGGGCACGTTCACGGGCTGAGCCAGGCCCCGTTCTGCAGAGCCCGAGCCCGCCGGGCACGTCCACGGGCTGAGCTAGGCCCCGTTCTGCAGAGCCTGAGCCCGCCGGGCACGTTCACGGGCTGAGCCAGGCCCCGTTCTGCAGTGCCCGAGCCCGCCGGGCACGCTTCATGGGCTGAGCCTCCCTGTTTGCAGACCGTGTGTCTGGGGCTGCTGTTTGCCCGCGCCCGGGAACTGCCCCCCTGCGTGCCTTTTTGTTTGCTGTGTGCTGGCTCCTACAGGAGGGACCCCCCCATCGCCTCTCGTGGGCTGACTGTCCCCATTGCTGGCCGAAGTTACTCCCCGTTTTATTCGGTGGTGTTGTGTCTCCGCTTTTGGGGGAGACCTAAGTGGAATGCGGGGACCTCATGGCCACTCTTGGGGTGTCTGGTGGTCCAGGCTGACCCCTCCACTGGCTCCCTGGCTCCTGCAGTTGTTTCTCAGCTGAAGTGTTTTCTGCTCAGTTTGGCTTTTTATTATTATTATTATTTTTTTTTTGCTTTTTTGGGTCTCCCCGGTGATGCTCAGGGGTTACTCCTGGCTGTGCACTCAGGAATCACTCCTGGCAGTGCTCGGGGAACTTATGGGATGCCGGGGATCGAACCCGGGTCGGGAGCGTGCAAGGCAAACGCCCTCCCGCTGGACTATCACTCCGCCCCTGTTTTCTGCTCACTTTGGGTCGGTGTTAAAGGGTTTAGTCCCACAGTACTTTGTAGCAAGGGAAGTAGTGCCCCCAGGTGAGGAGCTAGTGCTGAGGGGGTGGTTGCTCCCTGGGTTCTGCTGCAGTGGAGCCCCCCGGGGCTCTGAGCTCTGGTCCTGCAGAAGGTGCCCCCGCCCCAGCTGAGGGAGGGTCCCCTCACCAGCCCAGAGGCTGTTTCCTGCTTCTGCTGTGGTGTGCCCCAGACTTCCTGCTTCCCCAGGACGGAAGTGGGGGTGCCCCACCCCAAGCAAAGAAGGAAGCAGAAGGTCTCTTCCCTGGGGCCTGCTCCCATGACAGCTCCGGGCTTTCGTCAGGGCTGCGAGAGGGGTGCCCCTTTGAAAGGGAGCTTGCTTATACCAGAGCCTCAGGCAAAGGGGAGAAGGGATTGCAGAGAAAGCTGGGCTGAGTTGGTCCCCCTGTTGTGAGGCCTTTCCACCTGTCACAGGCCGAGCCAGGAGACCTAGGCGCGGGCCTGATCCTTGTGGTCAGACCTCCAGTCCGGCCCCAGCTGGTTCCTCGCCGCCTCTTGACTGGTGGTGACTCTGGCGGCACATCACCTGCCCGCTGCCCTTCTGTGACGCCCTGGTCACGGGGACTTGACTTAGCACAGGTGCGGGGGTAGGGGAGGACGGCCATGGAGCAAGGTCGCAGCGGCGTTGGGGGCTTTGCAGACGAGCACCCTGCACTGGAGCCCCTTGCAAGGGGACATGAGCTGCGTGTGCCGGCCCTGGTGCTGGGGTCTGTGCAAGTGCACGGCTGTGGGCTCCACCCTACAGTCGGAGAAGAGGGCCCCTGAGAAAGTGCCCCGTGTCCGACTCGCATTCGGGTCTAGTAGGAGATGCTCTGAGCCCTCGGGCGCCCTGCAGGGTACCTCTTGGGTTTCTTGTGCTTCTGTGTGTGTGTGTGTGTGTCTCTGTGTGTGTGTGTGTGTGTGTGTGTGTGTGTGTGTGTGTTGGCGGTGATGACCGGAGGTTTATTGCAGAGCCCCTCCCTCAGGACGCAGTGGCAGGGTGGGTACTCAGCTTGGACACCTGTCCCCCAGCTCTTCTTGCTCAAAATGGACAGGCCCGGAGCGAGGCCACACCCAGGGCAGGTGGAGGGCACCAGAGAGGGACGCTGGGCCAGGAGGGCAGAAGGTGCTGAAGGTAGTGATGGACACGGAGCGGTTGCCTGGTGCCGGGGCCAGTCTGAGGTTCCAAGAATCCCCAAAGCAGCAGATAGGAGCCAACTCTGGGCGCCCCCAGCCCCGCCTCCTCACCGCCCTCTGGCTTCTGTTCCCTCCTAGGGCAGCCAGTGGTCCCTCGTCCAGTCTGTGCGTCTCGTGCCCGTCTGGCCTGGTACCACACTCCCGACTGCTGTCAGGGCGTGCCCCCAGGAGCCTTGGGGTGCAGCCGCAGGGGAGCTGGGATTGGGTGTTTTTCTCTGTGGAGACGGGGGCAGGGGGCTTGGACAGGCTAGGCCGGTTTGAGCCCCCATGGGCGGAATCTGAGGCCTTGGGTACCGCTGGGGCTGGGGTGCCCCACCTCCTTCAGGAGAGGCTGGGCGGGACCCGTGTGCCAGCTAGGGTGTTTGCCAGCACCTGGCAAAGACGTCATGGAGCTGGTATTGGAAAGTGCAGGCGGTGGCTTATAAAGGGTTAAGCACTAGTACTCTTGTGTACAAAGGGAGTTCCCTAGGTTCTGACCTTTGCCAAGTGGGTGCTCCCAGGTGCCTCAGTTGTAAACAGGTGCTCCCAGGTACTGTACTGAGAAACTCAGGGCCTTCGGGCACAGGGGCTTGCAGAGTGAGTACTCCCTAGTGCCTCACTTGTGGAGTGAGCACTCCTGGGTAGAGTGAGAACTCCCAGGTACTGTGCTTACAGTGAGTGCTCCAGGCACTACTGTGTTCGCAAAGTGAGTGCTCCCAGGTACTGTGCTTACAGAATGACTTCTCCCAGGTACTGTGATTAAAGAGTGGGTGCTCCTAGTACTTACAGGGTGAGTGTTCCCAGGTACTCTGCAAAAGTGATTCCTCCCGGTACTGTGCTTACAGAGTGCTCCCAAGTACTGTGTTTGCAAAGTGAGTCCTCCCAGGTACTGTGCTTACAGAGTGCTCCCAAGTACTGCGTTTGCAAAGTGAGTCCTCCCCGGTACTGTGCTTACAGAGTGCTCCCAAGTACTGTGTTTGCAAAGTGAGTCCTCCCAGGTACTGTGCTTACAGTGTGCTCCCAAGTACTGTGTTTGCAAAGTGAGTCCTCCCAGGTACTGTGCTTACAGAGTGCTCCCAAGTACTGTGTTTGCAAATTGAGTCCCTCCCAGGTACTGTGCTTACAGAGTGCTCCCAAGTACTGCGTTTGCAAAGTGAGTCCTCCCAGGTACTGTGCTTACAGTGTGCTCCCAAGTACTGCATTTGCAAAGTGAGTCCTCCCCGGTACTGTGCTTACAGTGTGCTCCCAAGTACTGCATTTGCAAAGTGAGTCCTCCCGGTACTGTGCTTACAGAGTGCTCCCAAGTACTGTTTGCAAATTGGAGTCCTCCCAGGTACTGTGCTTACAGTGTGCTCCCAAGTACTGCGCTTGCAAAGTGAGTCCTCCCCGTACTGTGCTTACAGAGTGCTCCCAAGTACTGTGTTTGCAAAGTGAGTCCTCCCGGTACTGTGCTTACAGAGTGCTCCCAAGTACTGTGTTTGCAAAGTGAGTCCTCCCGGTACTGTGCTTACAGAGTGCTCCCAAGTACTGTGTTTGCAAAGTGAGTCCTCCCCGGTACTGTGCTTACAGAGTGCTCCCAAGTACTGTGTTTGCAAAGTGAGTCCTCCCAGGTACTGTGCTTACAGAGTGCTCCCAAGTACTGCGTTTGCAAATTGAGTCCTCCTAGGTACTGTGCTTACAGTGTGCTCCCAAGTACTGCATTTGCAAAGGGAGTCCTCCCAGGTACTGTGCTTGCAGAGTGCTCCCAAGTACTGCGTTTGCAAAGTGAGTCCTCCCAGGTACTGTGCTTACAGTGTGCTCCCAAGTACTGTGTTTGCAAAGTGAGTCCTCCCGGTACTGTGCTTACAGAGTGCTCCCAAGTACTGTGTTTGCAAAGTGAGTCCTCCCAGGTACTGTGCTTGCAGAGTGCTCCCAAGTACTGCGTTTGCAAAGTGAGTCCTCCCAGGTCCTGTGCTTACAGTGTGCTCCCAAGTACTGCATTTGCAAAGGGAGTCCTCCCAGGTACTGTGCTTGCAGAGTGCTCCCAAAGTACTGCGTTTGCAAAGTGAGTCCTCCCAGGTACTGTGCTTACAGTGTGCTCCCAAGTACTGCATTTGCAAAGGGAGTCCTCCCAGGTACTGTGCTTGCAGAGTGCTCCCAAGTACTGCGTTTGCAAAGTGAGTCCTCCCAGGTCCTGTGCTTACAGTGTGCTCCCAAGTACTGCATTTGCAAAGGGAGTCCTCCCAGGTACTGTGCTTGCAGAGTGCTCCCAAGTACTGCGTTTGCAAAGTGAGTCCTCCTAGGTACTGTGCTTACAGTGTGCTCCCAAGTACTGTGTTTGCAAAGTGAGTCCTCCCAGGTACTGTGCTTACAGTGTGCTCCCAAGTACTGCGTTTGCAAAGTGAGTCCTCCCAGGTACTGTGCTTACAGTGTGCTCCCAAGTACTGTGTTTGCAAAGGGAGTCCTCCCAGGTCCTGTGCTTACAGAGTGCTCC
The DNA here is from genome assembly GCA_021461705.1 of Cryptotis parvus. Classification (NCBI taxonomy): domain Eukaryota; kingdom Metazoa; phylum Chordata; class Mammalia; order Eulipotyphla; family Soricidae; genus Cryptotis; species Cryptotis parvus. The sequence goes on from JAJIBD010038890.1 coordinate 23,576, forward strand.
CAAGTGCTGTGTTTGCAAAGGGAGTCCTCCCCGGTACTGTGCTCGCAGTGGGTGCTGCGAGGGACTGTGCTGGCAACGCCAGGCCTGCTCTTTGCTGCCAAAATGGCCCACAGTCAGGTTGGGTTCAGCGCAGTTCGCAAGTGGGTCCTGCCCCTCCTGCTGGGACCAGAGGCTGCTGTGGGCCGCTTTAGGACTTGGGAGAGACCCATCTGGACGGGGGTGGGAGTGTGGGTGAAAGCAGGAGGGCCTGGCCGGTGAGCAAGGCCGAGTAGCAGCGAGCCGCAGGTGACGTGAGGTGGCTTCGCCCCCGCAGCTGGGTGAGGTTAAGCTGGAGGCCCCGACCCGTCTGTGCAGGGGCCCGTCACCGTGCGGAAGAGCGGAACCCGCACCCGCTGCCGGCTTGGGCTGCCCTGAAGCTTCTCGAGGGCCGGGGTCTGAGTCGCCTGGGCCAGCGTCAGTCTCTGCAGTGGCCCCGTGGCTGCCCCTCTGCGTGACCTGGGGCCGGACAGCCGGGGCTGCCGGGGACCCACCTCCACTGTTGCGCTGGGGATGTCGGGGCAGAGCGGCTCAGCGGAGGGCGGGTGCGAGCACCAGTGAAGGAGCGGCTGCCAGTGTCTGGTCAGGTCACACTCAGCCCCTGCCCGTCCCCAGGCGGGTCCACCCTGCTGACCTCGGTGTGGACCCGCAGCTGGCAGCTGCCGCCTCTGCAGGGCCCCCTGCCAGGAATCGGCTTCCTGGAGGCCTGGTGGGAAGGCCTTGCCCGGCGGCCCGGGTGCTCTCGGGAAGGAAGGTGGCACCCTGGGCCAGGCGTGGAGGGCGGGTGGCGCTGCGCTTGCTCTGTCTGTGGCGTGGCCTCTGCCCCGGCCGGGGGGGCAGGGCCTCCCCGCTAGGAAAGGGGAACAATGGCTTGTTGACGTCGGCAACTGTTGCTCTGCGGGTTCATGTTTCACGACCCCGTGACTGGGGCTTGCTTTGCTTTGGGGGTGGGAAAACGAAAGCGCTTGAATCATCCCAGCAGGCCGGGGCCCGCCGGCAGCTGGGCCGGACCCTGCGGGGGTGCCAGCGGCTGGAAGGGCTGGTTTCCACAGTCTGCACGCCCAGCATCAGCCCGACGGAAGAGGCGGGGAACCAAGGACCACACCAAGGGTCCTCCCCCACGCCCTCCCCTCTGCGCAGGGACGCGGGCAGTGGTGCTGTGACTCAGCTGGTGGGCTTGGGAGGGATGGGACCCCGCGGGGCCGGGCAGAGGGGCCGGCCTGCATCCCTGAGCCAGAGGTTTGCTTCCCTCTGACCTCTGACCTCTGAGCCTTCCTGGCGCTTGGTATGGAGACCACCCCTGGGACAAGGGGTCCCAGAAGCCTGAGAAGGAGGAAGACGTGCCATGAATCCCACTCCTAGGGAGGCCCCCAAGTCCCCCTGCGTTTCCTGGAGATGTCTGCACTCGGGTGGGGGGCTTTCACCCTGCCCCCTCTAGCCTGTGGCCCTGACTCGGCCGGCCCAGGCAGAGCTGGGTTGTGCATCTGTCTCCCTCCCCCAGCTTCCACTCGGGCGGGTCCTGGGTCTGGGAGGAAGCTCCCTTGCTCTGACCTCTCCCGAGCCCCGCCTGCTGACACCCGCTCTCTGCCTTCCACTGTGGCTCGGGACTGAGGAACGCCGAGCCTGGGGGCCGGGAAGGCTGATTCCAAGGGCCCAGCGCCTGGGTCCTTCCCAGCACCGCGTAATCAGGGGCCACTCCCTAAATGACCTGGGATAAGCCCCCAGATTTCTGATTGTGGTCCCAAAGCCCTCCCCTCCCAAAAGAATCAGCATTAAAGTGTGTGGTGGGGCTGGGGCCGTGGGTGGGGGATGAGGATGTAGCTTCTTCTCCCATGGTGGCTTTTTTGGGGAGGACAGAACGCAGAGGGCAGGCAGCCCGCGGCCCTCCTGTGCTGGGTTTTGGGGCTGGTCGCACCCCATCGGCGCATAACAGCTTGTGGAGAAGGCTGACTCTTTGGGCAGTTATAGGGGGAACCGTGTTCCCGCACGGGTAGTAGGGGTTCAGCCCCACTTGGCCTCTGGACAGTGGGCACCCTCACCCTCCAGGCTGAGTGCCACCAGTTTGCTGGTGCTGACGGACTACCTGCTGGTCTACCAGCCACCAGAAGCTTCTGGAAGGCTGGCTCCCTTCTCCTGGGACTCCCCAGGTCAGGAGGGGCTAAACCTGGCCCCCGTGAGGGCCCCCTGGGGCCACGGGCACCGTGGTCTGGTTAGGAGTAGAAGGCACCCCCAGTCCCATTTTCCTGGAAGGCTGGCCTTGGGACTTGGGGGTGGGGGGGCTTGCTGTGACCTTGTGTCATGACCCTGGGCTCTGGATGTACCCGCCGCCCTCCGGACCCCCCACATCGCCTCAGTGGATGGGGGTGCGGCAGAGCCAGCCGCACTGAGGGACTAAGATCTTATTGGTGGCTTTCACCTCGGCTTTCAGCAGCTGTGCTTGGGAAATAAGATTTCCATCTCAGGAAATATGATTTAAAAACAGAATTGAAAGTCACTTTTATTTTCTCAACAATATTGCCCCTGACACAGGCCCAGAATGCCACGGCCGCCTTCGGGCCGGCCCTCTGCCTTCAGGCCCGGTCTGCCCTGCTGTGACCCGTGCCCCTCCCAGATGGGGGAGCCCCCTTTCTCTGGACCTAGCTCCCTTGCCCAGCCTGGCCCCTGCTCCTGGGGACCACAAAGCCACGTGTCTGCTGAGCGGGATCCCCAAGTCGGGTGGGGCCGCCCCAGGGTCCGCCCGCCCCTGTGCCCTGCCCCCGTGCCCTGCACCCCTATCTGAGCCCACCGCCAGGCTGGCGTGTTCTCCACCCACTGACTTCCGTGGCTCCCCAGCTTCGGGTGGTCAGGGACCCCTGAGGGAGAGGAGCCCCGCCCCTTTGCGGGATCTCTTGCCTCTGCTTTCGTGATGGAACTGCCCCTCCCCCCGTCCCCACTACCAGGCCTGTGGGAATGGGTGTGTTTGCACCCACGTCAAGCCCCCCGAGACCCCCACCCCACCCAGTCCCGAGCCGCGGGGGTGCAGGGTTGTGCTTTCCGAGGCGCCTCCTCCGTTTCCTCTGCGCTGTCCCACCTTTGTTGCTGTGTTGCTCAAAGCCTCCCTCTTCCCCCAGTCCTCCAGGGCCAGAGGGCTAGGAGACCCTCTGAACGTCCGCCCTCTGAGGGGCTGGCGGGGTGAGGGGCCTCCCTGGAGCTTTGACCAGGCGAGAAGACCGGACAAGAGTGAGCTGCGGTGGCTGCCCCGGGCTCAGGCGGGTCTGGGCCCGTGGGAGCTTGGTGTTGCTGACTGGCCGGAACCCACTGCTCTGGGCTGTCCGGGGTGTCTGGCCCGGCCACTTTCCACTTCCTCCCAAGTGGCGGGGCTGCGTGCGCTGAGCCTGCAGGCCGGGCCGGCCTCTGCTCTGCTCAGCCGCCTTCAGCCCTGGCTGCTCTTGGAAAATGTTCGTCTGTTTTTCCCTTTTCCATTCTCCCCATCCCCCCTTTTTTGATAATTAGAATCAGAGGCAGCCCCGGCTTGGAAGAGACCCTGCAGGTCCTTCGTCCGGGAGGCCGCCGCTGCCAGTCAGCTGTGGCCAGGCTGCGGCTGCCGCCCACAGGCTGGGCTCAGGGCTCCCGGGGTGACCCCGGGGTGGGTGGCAGGGAGTGGCCGGGGACAGTAGGGGGACCTGCTGTCCAGATAACTTGGGCTTATCTGCTTTGTTTTTATTTGGGGTCCACACCTGGTGTGGTGCTCAGGGCCTGCTCGGGCGCCGCTCAGGAATTACTTCTGGCAGTACACAGCTACTGGGCAGAGCTGCTACAGGCTCTCTCTGTGCTCAGCTGATCATGAGGCTTCCGGGAAGGAAGGCGGGTTCTAGCCCTGGCCCGCCATCCCAACAGAGCCACGCAAGAAGCCAGAGGAACCCCCTACATCGAGGGCCGCCATTTTCAACACCCAGACTCCACAGCTCGTCAGAGCTCCACCCAAGAGAAAAGCCGATCTCTCCCCATTGCGGTTCATCAGTAAATGCATGAACTGAGAGCCTGCTACCGAGACTATACCACCCACACGGCAGAGCCTGGCAAGCTCCCCATGTGGTATTTGACATGCCAAAAACCAGTAGCAGTTATAGACCTCATTCCCCTGACCTGAACGAATGGTTTGAGGCTCTCTGTGTTCCTGGAGCAAGCAGATGCCCTTGGGCTACACTAGCATGGGACAGGACGAATGGAGATGTTACTGGTGCCCACTCGAGCAAATCAATGAACAAAGGGAAGACAAGTGATACAAATACTTGGGGAAACAGAGCAGAGACCGTACCTGTTGCATCTCTTCAATCCCTTGGGCTTAAGTCTGATGGTGGGAACCAGGACCTGCATCCGGGCTGGACTCTCGCCTCTAACTCTCGGCCATTGCATCTTTGGTCAAAACATCTGACTTTTTGAGTCTGGCCTGTAAATCAGAAAGGATAATGTCCTGCTTGCTGGGCTGGGGGGATAGGGGATCCAGCGGGGTTGGCAGGGCCCCTGACCCCACCTGGGGATCTGGGCCTCTCTCTGCGGGAAGAGGGGCCGGGAGAAGGGGAGAAGTCCTGCCCCCCTCCCACCCCAGCTGGAGATTCGCTGCCCGTTGCTTTGCATGGCCGGCTTTGGGGAACGTTCTGTGTTTTCTTTCTTCTCTGGGCTCCTTTGGATTCTGCTGTTGGGGTGGGTGGCCAGTGCGCCTGTTGTCCAGTCTCAGAAGGACTGCGGGATGGAGTGTGCCCATCGGCTGGACGCTGTGGGCTCCTGGGCCTTCTGCTGGCGCCAAGAATGTCCCTTTTGAAGGTCTCACCCAGGCGGCCAGAGTGATAGTATACTGCTAAGGAGCGTTCCTGCCATGTGTCTGACCTGGCCTCCGTCCTCTGCGCCACGTCCTGAGCTGACCATGAGTGATCCCTGAGCACAGAGCCAGGAGTCAGCCCAGAGCACTGCTGGGTGTGATCCAGTCCTGCCAGTTTTTTTTTTTCTTTTTTTCAAGAAGCTCACTCTGGCCCCTTCCTCTAGCCAGATCTGGCCTCATGACATTCTGTGTCCCGGTCGGGATGCAGCTCAGCGCTTGGGTCCCAGCCTTGTGGGTCAGGCCCTGGGGTTGATCCCTAGCGCAGTTCTTCCCCTCCCCCTAGCTTACCCCCTACATTTTAGCATGTGTGATGTAGGTTTTCTGGGGACTGGCCTCCTTTCTCCCTCGGTTATGGGACAGTCCAGGGGTCTGTGACATTCGCCAGCAGAAGTGGAACTTTGCCTGGAAATAAACGTGTAAACGATTAAAAAGAAGAGTTGCATTAGGCCTGAAAGATCAAGGTTTTGCCCAGAGAGCGGCTCCTTGCTGGGACGGTTTATCACGCAGCCTTTTCTGTCCCCTGGGGCCCGCTTAGTCTCGCTGCGGGAAGCCGCTTGCTTTCATCCCAGTCTGGGTTTCAAGGCTGGCCCTTCCTGCCTCTCTGCTATTTATTTTAAGCTTGAGAACAGTTCTCTTCCTTCTGATAAGGCGGCGCATCACTCGCTGGACCAGCGAGGGTGCCAGGCACGGGCTCACCGGGTGGCCTTGAGTCCCTCACCTCCGCCTGGACAGTGGAGGGACAAGATGACCACTGCCCCTGGTGGACAAGGCTTACATGCATGAGCGGAAGGGAAAAAGTGAGCCCCCTAGAGTGTGGCCATGGTGACTCCCAGCCTCACCCGATGGCCACAGGCACGCCTGTGCGTGGAAGGGGTCAGGGCTGGGGCGCTCGAGGCCCGGAGTGTGCTCCCCCACCCCATAGCCAGGTAACCCTCTCGGGTTCAGTCCCAGCCCCAGGCTGCACGGGTTGAGTCGGCTCTTGGGCCACTGACCCTGCTGGGTAGCCCCCACCCCCAGAAAAGGCTTTTCTTAGTTTACAATGTAGGGTTTTCCTGCTTGCCTTTGGCTCTTCTCAGCTAAGTGAGTCCTGTTCAGCCTCGCTGTGGAGTGGAGCATCATCTGTGTGACGAGGAGAAGGTTTTCTATAGGCCCGCATCGGGTCTGTCTAGCTGTGGGTCTCTCTTTTATCTCTCTGTCTCTGCCTAGCATCTTTCTTTTGTCTCCAAAGATCACTTGATCAGTTGAATCCTGTTATTCATCGATTTGCTCGAGCGGGCGCCAGTAACATTTCCATTGGACCCTATCACGTGCCAATGTAGCCCAATGGCATCTGGTTGATTCAGGAATATGAAGAGCCTCAAACCGTACCTTCAGGGTCCTGACAAGGAAGTCTGACCATCTTGTAGGTGGGCGGCCACGTGATCTTTTGACATCCATTGGGATCCAGTCAGTAATGGCTCTAGTCCAGCGGTTGTCTCCAAATCGCATTACGTGTCCAGCCATCTGATTTTCGATGGCTTGGCAAACGAGACAGCATCCCTGATTCTGGAATAGTGACGGAAGTCAGAACTCTGATTCCTTCTCTCACTTGAGTGAGGCGTGATATTCCAAGCATAGCTCTTTCGATTCCTCTCTGGGAGACCCGAATAGCATTCTCATCCTGCTTTCGTAGGGCCCAGGTCTCTGAGGCGTATGTTAATGCAGGGAGAACGGTGGAGTCAAAGAGATGTGCCCAGAGCCGGAGGTTCTTTGTCCTTTCGGCTATTTCTTCGATGCCTTTTTTTTTTTTCTTTTCTTTTTCTTTTCTTTTTTTTTTTTTTTGCTTTTTTGGGTCACACCCAGCAATGCTCAGGGGTTACTCCTGGCTCTGCACTCAGGAATTACTCCTGGAGGAGCTCGGGGGACCATATGGGACACCGGGATCGAACCCGGCCGGCACAGGCCGCCACGCGCAAGGCAAACACCCTACCCGCTGGGCTATCGCCCCGCCCCAATTTCTTCGATGCCTCTGAAGGCATTCCATGCCGCTCCTCTTCCCTCTTGCCTCTTGTGCAGCTCAGGTTTTAGGTTGTTCATCATGCCAAAGATCATCATTAATTAATTATTTATCTATTTATTTATTTATTTATTTATTTGCTTTTTGGGTCACACCCGGTGATGCTCAGGGATTACTCCTGACTCTGCACTCAGGAGTTACTCCTGGCTGTGCTTGGGGGACTGTATGGGATGCCGGGATTAAACCCGGGTCAGCTGTGTGCAAGGCAAACACCCTACCTGCTGTACTATTGCTCTGGCCCCAGATCTTTATTTTTCAATCGAGTTACTGTGAGTTCACAAGTTTCTAAAGATCCTCACGGTGGAGTTGTTGCAGCCATCCTCCTGTGTCCCCAGGTACACCCTGAATCTGGCTGAGATGTTTTCCGGGCCACCGCCGTCTGCATTTGAAGTTCAGCTTTCACTTTGGTTTGATTAGGACGCGCGTGTTTAATGACTCGGTTAGGTTTTCAACGGGTGCTGTATGAGGGGGCCTCTTGGCCTCCTGAGATTGTCCATCGATGTTGGCTGTGTTTCCAGCGGGGGTGGGTGGCCAGGCGGGGTGACATGGGACCTACCAGTTCTTGGGAACCTGCTTATGCCGGGTGCCTGTGGTCTCCTCCACGTCACGGGAGACGGGGCAGCTCCCTGGGCACAGGGCTTCCGTTCACATACTGGCCCGCTGACACCTGATACTTTCCCAAAGCCCCGGGGCTTACCTGGAACCTTTTCCTGGGTGTTCTTAGTCCTTGGTCCAAGTGAGAGTCTGCTCAAGGGGTCCGAGAGGGCACTTTAAAACGTGCTCCTTCCCCAGTAGCGACCGAACAGTTCTCGCCCAGGGCATACGAGGAGCTGCCCTGCCTTGCTGGACCATCCGAGTAAGCTCTCAGGGTGCTGCCGTAGCACGCGGCTTGACCCCGGTTTGCTCCCTGGCACTGAATAGGGCCCCAAGCGCTGTCGGAAGTGACCTCTGAGCGCAGAGCCAGGAGTTAGCCCTGAGCACCTGGGGTGTGGCCCAATAAGAGTCCAGGGGCGCTTGGCTAGGGAAGAAGGGCCTGGGGGAGTCTTCCCCTCCCGCCCAGGACAGGTTTGCTGGTGGCCCTCACCCTGTCCCCGGCCTGGTGGCCTCTGTGGACAGCTGTGGGGATGAGGCACGAGGTGTTGCCCCTCACCGGTGTCCCAGCCCGGCGTGAGTGCCAGGCCCCGGGGCTGGGCAGGGCTGCCCTATGGCAGAGCTGAGCCAACTGCTCCTGCAGGTGTCACTAGCCAGTCTCTTGGGACTTGGTCAGACCTGGAGGCGTGTGTGCTTTCCTGGAACTGTGCTGTGGAAGGCCTGTGTTGTGTGCTGCCGAGCAGGGGGCTGGGTTTAGGGGCGACTCACACAGGGCTCCTTGCAGGGACCTCGACACCCCTCATCCACCAGGACATGGTGATTTCGGAGAGTAAGATGTGGGATGCCCACAGAGTGCATCCCGGGGCCCAGGGGCGAACACAGGTCGAGGTGCCTTTCACGCCTCTGGCCTTGGTTCCATCCTGGCACCCCACGTGTTTCCCTGAGTACCGGGGCTGGAGTGATAGTCCAGTGGGGAGGGCATTTGTCTTGCACACTGCCGACCCTGTTCAATCCCCGCATCCCATCTGGTCCCCTGAGCATTGCCAGGAGTAATACCTGAGTGCAGAGCCAGGAACCCCCTGAGCATCACTGGGTGGGACCCAAAAAGCTCTCTCCTCCAAAAAAAAAAAAAGATTCCCTGAGTACCACCCTGAGTGATCTGAGCACAGAGCCAGGAGCACGCCTAAGCACTAGCAGGTGTGCCCACCGCCACTAAAAAACAAGAAAGAAACAAATGGAAAAGAAAAGCCATTCTATTTTTTAAAATTTTATTTATTTTTTTCTTTTGTTTGGGTCACACCCAGCGACACTCAGGGGTTGCTCCTGGCTCTTCGCTCAGGAATTACTCCCTGGCAGTGCTCGGGCACCATATGGGATGCCGGGGATTGAACCTTGAATCAGGGTCAGCTGCGCGCAAGCCCTACCCGCTGTGCTATCGCTCCGGCCTGAAAGCTCTTCTTCCTTCTTGTTTCTTCCCCCATCAACAAAGTGATTCTGGGGGCAACGGCCCTGATAGGGTGTGGTCAGTGGCCGGACCCCAGTTCTATCCTCACCAGTGGGGAGGGCCGCAGCCCGGCAGAGCGCCCCCCCCCCGCAGACGCCTTTGCTTGGAGCGAGTTCGTTGGGCCTCCTTTGCTGGGTCAGATGGCCTCGCTGGGCACAGAACAAAAGCGCAGCACTGAAAGGAACCCTTGTTCCTCCACGGCGGGCGGCCAAAGGCAGGCCCCGGGGCTCCGTGCAGGCTGGACGCCTCTGCTCTGGGCCTGGGCGTCTCCTGGTGGGATGCCGGGTCACACCGGGTAGTCCGGTAGATGGACAGGCCCGCGGAAGCCCCTCCCCCGCCCCCCCATGACCACCTCGTGTGCGTGAGCAGACCCAGGGCCTGGTGAGGTCAGCAGGGCGCTCGGCCCCCTCGTTTGTGGTCCTGCCACTCACGGTGTGGCCCTCTGTGAATGGAGTGCCAGACTGGCTAGTTAGGGAGGAGGGGGCTGTGATCGGCAGGCGCGGAGGAGGGGGAGGGTCTGCAGGCTTCCACCCTCAGAGATGCCGCTTGTACCCCAAATCCAGGTGTGGACCGAGACGGCCGTGCTGCGCTCCCCACCTCGCCCTTTCTCCGCCTAATTCCGGCCTCCAGTGGGGCTTCTGGGTGCCCGGCGGCTGCTTGGGGCCTCTTTGCTCTCCCTCAGGGAGAGGCCTGGGGGGCCTCATCTGCTGCTCCCGGTATTTGCCTGGGTCTGCACTCACGCAGCACCCACCGTGCCTGGGCCAGGCATGCAGACGGCACGATGAACGGCCGGGCCGGGCTATGCACCGGGCGGCCCCACAGGCGGGGGCTTGCTGCTGTCCGTGCTGCAGTGAGTGGGGTGAGGGCCCGTGGACTGGCCTGCACACAGCGCCCAGACTTTAGACTGGAGGCGGAAGCCGAGCGCCTGAAGTGGCCTGTTTCTACTCAGCCTCTTCCTTGCCCTGACTCGGTTGGTCCCTCGAGGCCAGCTGGGTAGGCGTCTGTTCACTCCCAGTGAGGAAACGGCTTCTGCGCCTCATCTGTGCCCTGGAGGGGAAACCGAGAGGAACCAAATCCTGAGATTGTGCTGGAACAGCTGTTCGAGGTGGGCAAAGGACCCTGGCCAGGATCAGAGCTGCCCGTCCAGAGTGCCCCCAGCGCTGGTTACTGCTAACCAGCTGTGTGATCCTGGGCTGTGGCTGAGCCTCTCTGAGCTTTCGTTTCTTGTTGGCACAGCGGCTTGGCGAGTGTGCCAGCTCCCTGGACTTGGGTGTTTCTCCGTGAGATCACGGTGACCCGTGTTAGTAGGCTCCTGGCACAGAACAGGCAGGCACTCTTGTTCTGCTTCAGGGGAGAGAGGAAAGCCTTGCTTCACCCCTTGGACTCCTGCTACCAAGACAGCAGAGGAGGGGCCTGACCTAACTGCTGGGCAGGGGGCTTGGCAGGGGGCAGGGGGCCAGGGCAGGAGGGCAGAGTCGGGACTCGGAGCAGGGACCGAGGCCTTTCCCAGGGCAGGTGACTCATGGACTTGCAGTCGGACATGCCTCGGTTTGGACTCTGCCAGAGTCTGGCTGCGGGCATTAGGGAAGTGACGGAGATTAACTGAGCGGGCTGTTTGCACATTGTCCCTCCAGGAAAGTGGGACGCTAGCACCCGCTTCCCTGGCTGCTGTGGGTGCGGGGGCTTGGGTTAAGCTCCTTTCGAGGCAGTGCTGGGGACGCCAAGGGCCTGGGCAAGTGCCCCTCCGTTGAGCTCCTCAAGGCTCCCGGGGGACGGGGCCTCGTGCTGGGCCTCCGCTGCAGGTAGGAGCCTCAGCTCAGCTCAGCGGCTGATTCTGCCGGGCCGTATGTTTCCTTAGCTAAAGCCCTGGGCGGGGAAGGCTAACCACTTCCTCTCCAACTTTCAGATTTATCAGGCACCACTTTTGGATGGTTTCAGTTTGAAGAGAATAAAAGCGCACAGAAAGCTGTCCTACAGCATTAGATGGACACGGTGCTTCCACCCCCACGGGTGCAGCCGGGCCGGGAGAGAGGCGCTGAGCTTGGAGCTGTTTCGCATGTGCAGGTTATAGGCTAAGGGGCAGGGTCCAGGCAGCCGGGGTCGGGGTCGGGGGTGTCCTGGGCTATGTGTTGTGACGGCTGCAGAGGTCAGGCCAGAGGACGGATACTGCACTTTGACCTCCCAGTGGCCTCCGGTGGTGTGTCTGGAGAAAGTGCTCAGATAAGAGTGGACTAAAGTGACCCAGGATCAGCTTAAGATCCCGTCCGGGGGCCACCAGCCGCGGCCTGTAGAGTCTGTGCAGGGCGTCCTAATGAGTCAGCCATGGGCTCCCGCGGCTGCGTGCTGGTTCCCAGTGAGCAGCTCCGCCTCCCGGGTCCCAGGCCCTGTGGCCGTGAGGCTGACCACATGGGCAGGGAAACCCTTTTTAGCAGAGGGACGGGGTGCAGGGTCAGGTGTGATGAGGCACGGGGCCTGCAGACCTGCCTGCTTACACGCGACACATACATGTCTAGGAACACACAGGACATCCATGTGAACATGCTGACCTGTGACCCGTGTGCATGGCCGGGAACACGCAAGATGCACACACAGCCTGCAGGCATGCATGCTTAAACACGACACATGTGTCATGCTTAAACACGACACATGTGAACTCACTTGCAGGATGAATTTGCACACACAGAAAGCTTATCAACATACGTGCTTACACCTAATAAACACATGTGCGTAACTATGCACCTGAGAACACACACTGCATACATGTACACACAGAACATGTCGGTGCACTGAGAACAGAGCAGGCATACATGTGTACACAGCGCCAGACATGCACATGCACACCGGATAGACACGTACCTTAAGCACAGTACACACATGTACATGTCTGGAATATGTACCAGCACTTGCATGTGCGAGCACATAGCTCCTGCAGGCATGTTCTACACACCCAGGTAGGCTTGTCCGGCACAGGCAGAGCACGGACACGCGGAGCAGCTCTCAGTGCGGCCTGTGACAGGACACGCGAGCAGCTCTCGTGTGCGGCCTGTGACAGGACACGCGGAGCAGCTCGTCGCGGCCTGTGACAGGACACGCGGAGCAGCTCTCGTGCGGCCGCGCCTCCCGGCCTGTCGTCTTTCCCTGTTGAGCGGCAGGAGAGCGTGAGTGTCACTACTAGGCCTCGGTTCCATCCCGTGGGCTGAGGTCAGTCACGCTCTCAGGCCATGGCCAGGCCTCGGCTGACCCCGAACGCCAGCGCTTCTCTTTCTTCGTGCGCCCGGGGATCCGGAGGTCCCCTTGGGTGTTGTCATGTCTTGGTGCAGAGGACTGTCCCTCACGGCCTTTTCCTGTGAGGAGCAGGTAGGTGCTGCCACCATTGGACAAGCACTGCTGTGCGCCATCTTGGCCCAAGAACATTCTCCCAGGCTCGTCTTAGGACTCTTAGAATGGAGGGTCGGGGTCGGGCCCACCAGCCAGTGACCACCACGACCCTTCGGGACACAAAAGGGGGTGAGCACCCGGGAAATAGAATTAGGGCCCTCTCCCAGTGCACCTGGTCTCCCAGTGGGTCCAGTAGGTGCAGTGGCCTGGGGTGGGAGAGTGGACAGCTGGGCAGGGTCAGGGCATGGCCCCGGGGGAGGGACTCGTCAAGGGGCTTCGAGTTGATTCTGGGCAGCTGGGGGAAGCTGGACCACTGTGTGGGCGAGAGGTCTCAGCTCGGCCTGCTTGAGTTGTCCCTTGGGGTGGCGGGCCCAAGCGGTCAAGCCGCGCTCTCCGGATCACGCCTGCACCACGCGGCTCTGCAGGCCTGCCCCGGCGTCCCCCATCTGCACGGCGCGACACGGGATCCCCTGGCCCTGCCCGCTGCGCCCTTGCCGAGGTCAGTTCCTTTGGGCTGACATTTCCCTCTTGTTTGCTATGGGGGAGGGTACGTAATTGCGTTCCTCCCAGCAAATGACACAGGGAGGCTGGGGCTTGTCAGGACGCTGCTCTATAATTTTCCCGTCTGGGATGGGAGCTGAGCTGAGCTGTTTTCCTCCGTGACCCGCGAGGGGCTGTCGCCCGCCCGCATCAACAGCCGGCGTTTTCCCGCTGGCCTTTGTGGGTCGTCTTTGCCCCTTCCCCATTTCATTTGTTTTGTTAAAATAGTCTTTTCTCCCCCTCCCCCTTCCCTCTGAGATCAGACTGGCGACTGTGGTGGTAAGAATTGGTAGTTCCTGTCCCTCGGCTGCGGTTGCTGTGGGAGTCGTGGAGGTTGACTTCACCATTTACTTCCATTAAGGGATTCATGGGCATGCCCAGGGGTGATCTCAAGCGCCCGCCGGTGAGCCGTGATGCTGGGGTCGGGCCTGCCTGCGAGGGAGCGGGCGTGCTGAGCGGGCTGTGAGCCAGGGGCCCGTGGGCCAAGTCCAGCCCGACGATCTATTTTCCTTGGCCCACACAGTGTTTTGGAGGAAAAAAATTAAAGCTCAGTGAGTCGTCTGCATTTAAAAAATCAGGAAAGTTCCCCTAGAAAAACGTGGATTTCCATTTTCTATTAATAACCACAAAAGCAAAGCCTGTGTGTCACTTACTACGTGCCTGGCCCGCTCTGCCTCCGAGGAGGCGTGTGGGGACGGGGGTGCCTGGGGCCTGGTGGCTTAGGCCTGTCGCAGTGGGGGCGCCCACCCCGCATTCACCCCACACCCTCCGCTCCTCAGGACCCACCTGGGCTGGACCCGCTCCCCTTGGGGCGACCTTCGGCGGGTGTGCACTGAGGCTGCCCAGGGAAGGGGCCACTCCGTGTCCGGGGCAGCCGCACGTCCAGAGGGCCATGGGGAGGCAGAGAAACCCGGGTCTAACCTTGAAGGAACTTGGGGGCGCTGGGACCTCCGTGGTCCGCCTCCTCCTGTTGGGGTGCCCCTTATTCGCCCCTCCTACCCCTGGGACCGCCCCTCCGACCACGCCCTTCTCTCGGCCCCGCCCCAACCGGCCCCGCCCTCCGTGACGCTCCCCACCAGGCCCCGCCCCTCCAGGCCCCGCCCCTCCGTGACGCTCCCCACCGGGCCCTGCCCTGCCAGGCCCGCCCCGCCGGGCCCCGCCCCTCCTCGCCAGGCCCCGCCCCGCCAGGCCCCGCCAGGCCGCAGGCCCGCCCCTCTCGCGCCTGGTGCCCCCGCGGGCGGGGTCCGGCGGACCTGGTCCCCTGCTGGCCGTGGCTGGGAGGTGGGAGGGCCGAGCCGGAGGGCTCTGCCTTCCTTGTCGCGACTGCTGGTGGTGGGCGGGGCGCGGCTGTGGGGTGGTCGGGCTGCGGCGTGACTCATCGTGGACGCCGGGAGGGTTAGGGTCTGGGGGCCTCCGCAGCCAGGGAGGCGAGTGGCCCCTTCCCCCCAGACCGAGCCGGGATGTCGGGATGCCGCGGCCTCCTTCCCGGTGGGGAGCTCGGCGTGGGCGGGGAGCCGCTGCTGGAGCCGCCTGGCGCCCCTTTAAGGCTCCGGGCCCCGCGACCCCCGAGAGCCCCAGAGACCCCCGAGACCCGCGTGCCCCCGCCGTGTGCGCTGTCCCCGGCTCCGATCGCATCCTTCCGACGCCCTGAGCTTTTATCCGCCGCCCTGGCCCCGCCTTCTCCCATCTCCTGCCTCTCTTGCCGCTTTCCCCGCTGTCCCCGGCAAGTGGACACGTGCTCGTGGGACTCGCCCCGGGGTGCTTGTGCCGACCCCTCCGGCCTTTCCCTAGCGTGGGGCTTGCTGCTTTCTCCCTTCCGAATTGAGCGGAGCACGTGGGGCTGCGATGGTTGATAAAGGGCCGCAGCCCCAGCGCCTGTCTGTCCCTCCACTGGTCAAACCAGTCCACCCGCTGCCGCTGCGGAAACACGGCAGCCTTGACAACGTTGGCCCTGAATTCTGAGCGGGCAGATGCCAGGGCTGGTGCCATCGCCAGGCAGCACGGGCGTTCCTCGGGCTGCGTCCAGAGGCAGCAGCCCGGCCTCTGGACACCTGTGGTCAGACTTGACTTCTACCTACAGGTTCAGGCTTCGTGGAGTCTTAAATCCCTCCCGAGCTGCTCCGCCACAAGTCCAGTGTTTCTTCTCCCCTAGATCCGGGCCTCTGCCTCGGGATGCAGCCGGTACAGCTGGGCCCCGCTGTCTCTCCCTCGGTGCTCGCGCTCTCAGCTCCCTGTCTCATGGCCCAGGAGAGCTGCCCAGCCCAGCCCCTGCCATGCCCTCTGTGTTCCAGTCAGTGGGATTGGGCTCTTGGCGTGGCATCACTCACAGTTTAGCAGGAAACTGGAGTGGAGTGGGGAGGGAAAAGGCTGCTGCCTTGGAAGGGACTTCTGCTTCCCTGCCATTGGCCTTACTGAGTCACGCGGCAGTGGGGAAGTCATGTGTGGTTCTGGGGCCTTGGTGAGCAGGGCACCGGCAGTGTGCCCCGCGTGCCCGGGCACACGGCTCACATGCAGAAGAGAGGAAGGCTCTGAGTCTCTTCCGCTCTGGGGCCATTGGCACAGCCATTTTATTCCGCCAGGGGAGCAAGTTGAGTAGGGCACACTCTGTGAGCGCCTGAGGTGGGCGTTGGCGTTGGGGGCCCTAGGACAGGGTCTTCGGACAGAGAGTCAGGCCCCGAAGAGGTTCACTGTGTGTGTGAAAGCCAGGCCCAGCACCACGCTCCAAGGGGTCTTCACCTTCCTGCCAAACACCGGGTCCACCGGTGCCCCGGGGCACCCTGCTGCCCACAGGGGAAACCCCGCACCACCAGGAACAAGCTGCCCCTTTGCCCTGCACACACGCAGCTCCTTGTTTGTCTAGGCGAGGACGTGCGGGGCTGGGCAGGAAGTGCTGTGGCCACTGGGTGCCGGGGTGCGGAGACTCGGGTCCCAAGACGCTCATGTGCGACCCATCACCTCCTGGTCGTGGGTGCGCGTGGCGCCTGAGTGGAGGGGCCCGAGCCACCCCTCCACACAGTGACGGTGGGCAGGCGGCACCCGCACCTCAAGTCTGGGCCTTGCTGGACTCCCAGAAGTTGGGGTGTGGGGTGAGAGGGAAGTGAGAGTGTCCGCCGGACCTTTGGTTCCCCGTGGGCCCAGCAGCCTTTCCTGTTTTCTGACTTTTGACTTAGCCGGCCGTGCCCGCTGAGAAAACAAATGTAGCCTCCATCCTGTTTGGAAAGAGGCGTTTGGGCCTCTGAGCTGCTCGCCTGCAGCACTGGGTGCTGGCCCAAGGCAGAGAGGGTGTGCCCGCTGGCCACCGGCAGTGGGCAGGAGGCGGACGACATTCCATCCGGGAAACTCACAGCACCTGGTTCTGCCCCCAGTGCTGGAGTGGGTCACCGAGAAACTCAGCACCTGGTTCTGCCCCGGTGCTAGAGTGGGTCACTGAGCCCACCCTCAGCTCCAGAATCTTCTTGGCTTTCCTGACACTGCACTCATAGATACTCTGCACCACTTACTCACCCCAGATACTCTGCACCCCTTACTCACCCCAGATACTCTGCACCACTTACTCACCCCAGATACTCTGCACTGCTTACTCACCCAGATACTCTGCACCCCTTACCTAGATACTCTGCACTGCTTACTCACCCAGAGATACTCTGCACTCCTTACTCACCCCAGATACTCTGCACCCTTACTCACCCAGAGATACTCTGCACCACTTACTCACCCCAGATACTCTGCACTGCTTACTCACCCCAGATACTCTGCACCCCTTACCCAGATACTCTGCACTGCTTACTCACCCAGATACTGTGCACCCTTACTCACCCAGAAATACTCTGCACCCCTTACTCACCCCAGATACTCTGCACCCCTTACTCACCCAGAGATACTCTGCACCCTTACTCACCCAGAGATACTCTGCACTCCTTACTTACCCAGAGATACTCTGCACCCTTACTCACCCAGAGATACTCTGCACCCCTTACTCACCCAGAGATACTCTGCACCCCTTACTCACCCAGAGATACTCTGCACTCCTTACTTACCCAGAGATACTCTGCACCCTTTACTCACCCCAGATACTCTGCACTCCTTACTCACCCCAGATACTCTGCACCCCTTACTCACCCCAGATACTCTGCACTCCTTACTTACCCAGATACTCTGCACCCCTTACTCATCCCAGATACTCTGCACCCCTTACTCACCCAGAGATACTCTGCACTCCTTACTTACCCAGAGATACTCTGCACTCCTTACCCAGAGATACTCTGCACCCTTACTCACCCAGAGATACTCTGCACCCCTTACTCACCCCAGATACTCTGCACCCCTTACTCGCCCCAGATACTCTGCACTCCTTACTCACCCCAGATACTCTGCACCCCTTACTCACCCCAGATACTCTGCACTCCTTACTCACCCCAGATACTCTGCACCCTTACTCACCCAGAAATACTCTGCACTCCTTACTCACCCCAGATACTCTGCACCCCTTACTCATCCAGAGATACTCTGCACCCCTTACTCACCCCAGATACTCTGCACTCCTTACTCACCCCAGATACTCTGCACCCCTTACTCACCCAGAGATACTCTGCACCCCTTACTCACCCCAGATACTCTGCACCCCTTACTCACCCAGAGATACTCTGCACCCCTTACTCACCCCAGATACTCTGCACTCCTTACTCACCCCAGATACTCTGCACCCTTACTCACCCAGAGATACTCTGCACCCTTACTCACCCCAGATACTCTGCACTCCTTACTCACCCCAGATACTCTGCACCCTTACTCACCCCAGATACTCTGCACCCCTTACTCACCCAGAGATACTCTGCACCCCTTACTCACCCCAGATACTCTGCACCCCTTACTCACCCCAGATACTCTGCACCCCTTACTCACCCCAGATACTCTGCACCCCTTACTCATCCATTGCATCCTGCCCTGAGCCCACCCTGCCACCTGCCTGCCTCCTGGCCTCTGTGCCTTTGGCTCCTGGAGTCCCTTTGACCCTCTGCGGGAGTCGGGGTCCTGCTCTCCTTTTGAGGGGTGGCGAGAGTCATAGCACCTGGCCCATTTTCAGAGCTGCAACTGTTGGCGTTTCCTATAGCTATCATGTTTCTGTTCACCCCTGACCACTTCGGAACTGTCACCCTCGGGGAGGATACTGGTGTCTCCCCAGGGATTGCAGGGACCCAGTGACGTCCTGTCGGCTGGGGCGCTGTGAGGGTGTTCGTGTTTGCCGAGCTTCGGCTGTGGTTGGACCAGGGCATCACCCCGACAGTCTTCATGAGCCGGGAGGCCGGTTGCCCTCCTCTGCCCAGCGGGGCACAGGGCAGGACGGGCTCCCCAAGTCCCGCCCGCGAGCTCGTCAGGAAAAGGTCGTCGCAAGAGCCTCAGCGTGGCCCTTCGTTGGGTGCGGGGTGGCTGTGCTGAGCCCACAAGCTCTGGGGCTTGCCACCTACACCGGAGCCAGAGCCGGGAGCCCCCACCCTGGTCTTCCTTTGCTTCTCTGTCTGCACCTGCGCCCCGACCTCCTGCCTCCCCTCAGATGTGGGGCCCCCTGTGCTGACCCCCCGATGCACCACGCCTGTCTGCTCC
Organism: Cryptotis parvus; assembly: GCA_021461705.1. Taxonomy (NCBI): domain Eukaryota; kingdom Metazoa; phylum Chordata; class Mammalia; order Eulipotyphla; family Soricidae; genus Cryptotis; species Cryptotis parvus. Next base: position 42,140 of record JAJIBD010038890.1, read on the forward strand.
GCCTTCAGCCCCGCTTCCCTGCGGCAGAACTCCGTCAGGCCCGGCGACCTACAGCCATCATGTTTCTGTGCAGCCCTGACTTCTCTTGGGGAAGCGGGGGCCCCAGCCGCAGGGTGCTGAGAGTGGGGGCATCCAGAGCCGCCCGGCTGCCGCGACACTCGGTAGCTTCTGCGAAGAGCTTCTAACCGTCAGCCGTGGACAGGACCTCCGCACCCGACACACAGAGCAGCCTCGAGGCAGGCGGCGCCCGAGGTGGCCCCAGGGGGCAGTTTGACCCTGACCCTGCATCTTCCCACTCCTGCACTTTGGAGGCCTAAGAGCTGGGTCAGGACCCGTTTCCATCTACACCGCCCTGCACAGGTGTGGACTGGTGTGCCAGGCTTGGGACAGGGGCTCCTTGTGGTGCCTGTGGGCGTCGCTGCAGGACTCCATGAGTGGCCCCACCCAGTTAAGGCTCAAGGGAGCACTGAGAGGGAGTCCCTGTGCCCTGGGGCTGGGGAAGCAGGAAGCTCTCATGGGGGGGCTTGTGTGTGTCCCGGGGTCCTTGTGTGTGTCCTGGGGTCTTTGTGTGTGTCCGGGGCCCTTGTATGTGTCCCCGGGGTCCTTGTGTGTGTCCCGGGGTTCCTTGTGTGTGTCTCGGGGGTCCTTGTGTGTGTCCCGGGGTCTTTGTGTGTGTCCCGGGGTCCTTGTGTGTGTCTCGGGGGTCCTTGTGTGTGTCCGGGGTCTTTGTGTGTGTCTCGGGGCCCTTGTATGTGTCTCGGGGGTCCTTGTGTGTGTCTCGGGGTCCTTGTGTGTGTCTTGGGGGTCCTTGTGTGTGTCTCGGGGGGTCCTTGTGTGTGTCTCGGGGGTCCTTGTGTGTGTCTCGGGGTCTTTGTGTGTCTCAGGGGTCCTTGTGTGTGTCTCGGGGTCCTTGTGTGTGTCTCGGGGTCTTTGTGTGTGTCTCGGGGGCCCTTGTGTGTACCTCGGGGGCCCTTGTGTGTGTCTAGGCGGGTCCTTGTGTGTGTCTCGGGGGTCCTTGTGTGTGTCTCGGGGACCCCTGTGTGTCTCGGGGTCCTTGTGTGTGTCTAGGCGGGTCCTTGTGTGTGTCTCGGGGGCCCTTGTGTGTGTCTAGGCGGGTCCTTGTGTGTGTCTAGGCGGGTCCTTGTGTGTGTGTCGGGGGTCCTTGTGTGTCTCGGGGTCCTTGTGTGTGTCTCGGGGTCCTTGTGTGTGTCTCGAGGGGTCCTTGTGTGTCTAGGCGGGTCCTTGTGTGTGTCTTGGGGGTCCTTGTGTGTGTCTCGGGGGCCCTTGTGTGTGTCTAGCGGGTCCTTGTGTTGTGTGTCTCGGGGGTGTCCCTTGTGTGTGTCTCGGGGTCCTTGTGTGCGTCTCGGGGGTCCTTGTGTGTGTCTCGGGGGCCCTTGTGTGTGTCTCGGGGGTCCTTGTGTGTGTCTCGAGGGTCCTTGTGTGTGTCTAGGCTGGTCCTTGTGTGTGTCTCGGGGGTCCTTGTGTGTGTCTCAGAGGGCCTTTGTGTGTGTCTAGGCGGGTCCTTGTGTGTGTCTCGGGGGGGCCCTTGTGTTGTGTGTCTCAGGGTGTCCTTGTGTGTGTTTTGGGGGGCCCTTGTGTGTGTCTCGGGGGCCCTTGTGTTGTGTGTCTCGGGGTGTCCTTGTGTGTGTCCCGGCGGTCCTTGTGTGTGTCTCGGGGGTCCTTGTGTGTCTCGGGGCCCTTGTGTGTGTCTCGGGGGCCCTTGTGTGTGTCTCGGGGGCCCTTGTGTGTGTCTCGAGGGGTCCTTGTGTGTGTCTCGAGGGGTCCTTGTGTGTGTCTCGGGGGCCCTTGTGTGTGTCTCGGGGCCCTTGTGTGTGTCTCGGGGGCCTTTGTGTGTGTCTCGGGGGGCCCTTGTGTTGTGTGTCCCGGGGTGCTCATTACTTCTAGGGCAGGAAGGAGCCGCTGTAGGAGGAGGCGAGAGCCCGGGCAGCAGGTGCCGGCTTGTGCAGAGGCCCCGGGGCGGGAGTGTGAGGCCAGTCGTCATCTGTGGGCAGCTGGGATTGGACTGGGGTCTTGGGGGCAGATTGTCGGCTGGCTCTCGGGGTGCAGGGAGGCGTCGAGAGCGACTGGCTGCTCCAGAAGTCCCTAGGGGGCCTCCCACGGCTGCTCCTTCTGGGAAGAGCCTTTGAGGGGACCGGCCTCCCCTGCATTCCTCAGCCTGGTCCAGCGCCGGGCTTTCCAAACGCACTCGCGCGCTCGCGGCTGGCTGTCCTGTCCGCCACGGGGCCTCGTGCAGGCTCCAGCTGGAAAGGTCTCGTTCTCGAGTCCACCTGGGCTTGTCCTTCCGTTTCAGCAGTGCTGGGGCCCACTAGCACCATTCCCAGCTGTGCTGTGTGTGTCGAGGGGGTCCTGACGCTGCTCTCTTCTGTGCGAGGTCAGCGTAGGCTTGCGGTTTGTGCCCCCGTGTGGGTGGGCGAGTGCTCTGCGCCCTTCCCAGAGAGCACTGGGGCACGTGCTGCCTCCGTCCTTCCTTGCCATGGCCCAGAGGCCTCTTCCCGGTAGGGAAGGTCCCACGAGGCTTAAGGAGCTTGTTCTGGGCAGGACATGGGGGTTCACTGCTGTCTGCCCCACCCAGGGTGCGGAGGGGGCCGGGCTGCCGGTTGAGAAAGATGTCTGGTTGTGAAGCCCCTTCCGGGTGCACACAAGCCTGCTTCGAGCCGGGCTGGGATGACTTTCAGGCGTCCTGAAGTCGGAGACCCTGGTCAGCTTCTGGAGCAACTGTGGACTGTGGTCGCGGCCTTTAGCCCGGCGCGTGCTAAGCTGACTCTGGCTGCTGCTTCCCTCTGTCCTGCTGCAGGGGACGCTCTGCCAGCTTTGCGCCTGCTCGCCCCAGCCCTGTACGGGACTTGAGAAAAGGCCTCGGGCCTGAGTTACGCCCAGAGAGTGGGGTCAGAGCTGGAAGGTGCAGTCCTGGGTCTTCTCTTCGGAAAGTCACCCAGGGTAGTGGGCACGGGTGGGCCCCCTGGCATTGCTGCTCAGGTTCCCTCACTCGCCCCGTCTTCCTGCCAGAGCACAGGAGCCATGTGGTCAGTGGCCGGAGATAGGGCCGAGTGCCCTCTGGACCCTGGGTGCCGGCCAGGCAGGTCCTTATGTCCTCATGGGGGCTTCTGGCCGCCCTGCTGAGACGTTCCTCCACCGCGGGGTGCGTGGGGTCCCTTGTTCCCTGCCTGGAAGATCCTGGGTGACTTCTGACCCGTCTCAGACTCCCTGGGAGCTGCAGCCTGTGTGTTTAGCTGCAGTCAGGCAGCCTGTGGAAGCCGCACACGAGCCCTTAGAGTTTGCCAGGCACACACTTGGGGGCTGGGGCTTCCTCCGTGGGTGGGTGGGGGCCAGTTCACCCAGGCTAGTGACCCCGCGCGGATGGGGTGGTGGAGGAGCTCGTGTCGCTAGTGCTTGGGAGGGCCGGCGGACTGTCATGGTGGACGCCAACCTGGGGGTGCCGTGGGGCCCTGTTCCTGCCCGCGTGAGTCGCTCAGCCAGTCCCAGGTAGGTTTGGGGGACCTGGGGGTCGGGTTGACACGGCCCAACTGTCGGGTTAGTGGGACTGTGTGTGCGGGTCTGCTGTGGCGCTCTCGTGGCTGTACGTGACAGGACCATGTGTGCGGGTTTGTGTGGAGACTGCGTGGGACTATGTGGCCGGTCCACGTGTGCGGGTCTGCGTGTGGCGTCCGTGAGGGGCTGCGTGGCCGGGTCCATGTGTGCATGGGCCTCTGGTGTCCCGTCCATCTCCAAGGCCTGAGCCCTGAGCGCTGTGAAGTGCACACAGTTGGTGACACAGCTGGGCCTCAGAGCCACCTGGGGTGGCTGAACGTCCGGCTGTCCACTCCCAACCCCGCGCATGAGCCACGTGCGGAGGCTGGGACTCGGTCATTGGATCCGGGGTCTCCGCACGCCAGCCCGAGCTGGGCCTCAGGCCCAGTGTCAGATGGGGGCTTCCTGAGCTCAGGCTCCTCCATGAGCAGTGACATGGTCTCCCCAAGCCCTGAACGAGACTTCAGAGTGCCCAGGGCTGTGGCGGTGTCCACTCTAGCCGCGGGCCCGACCCTCCAGGTCACCTTGCGCAGGGGCCCCTCACCGGGTCCGCAGAGGAACGCGACTCCCCGGAACTTGTTCCTTCAGCGCTTCACGCCCTTCGCCCCTAAGCGGATCCAGATGTGCGGCGCTGGCGCTGTTGCCGCGGTCCCGGCCGAGCCAGCTTGGTTTGGAGGCCGGCGAGTCTGGAAGGCGGTAAAGGAGCGGAGTTGTTCTTGGCCGCCTTCCCTCCTCGACCAGCTCAGCCCCACCAGGCTCCAACTTCAGCCCCGATGCATTCCTGGCCCCGCCCCCCTGGGGCTTCCAGGGCACAAGCAGGAGGTGGCCACCTTGGGGGCACTGGACGGGGACAAGGGCCGCATTCTGGAGGGAACGTGGGACTTGGGCAGGACACCAGAGCCGCTGTGTTCCTGCTGCCACCGGCCCAAGGAGGACCAGTGGATGTCCGCTGGCCAGGGCTGGCCCCAGACGGTGGGGGGTTCAGGAGGAAACAGCGGTAGGCCTGGCTGAGCCACAGGGGCCGCGGCTGGTCGGGGGCACCCCTCTGTGCCCTGTCTTTGCCTGGCAGCCCGAGAGATGGCGGGTTGCTGCCCTGTGAGCCAGCACCTGGCTTCTGTCGCTGGCACCCCCGGTTCAAACCTGGGTGGTCAGGGACAAGCCCGGCTCTGCCTCCTGCACCCCCAGGCCCCAGACCAACCGCACGCCCTTGAGGGTGAACCACTTTGAAGTGAGGGGCTCCGGGCTCGGAGCAGCCACAAGCCTTGCTGGCTGGCGGGAATGGGCAGGCCGGGCGGGCTCCGCTCCGGGCTGCTCCTCCCTCAGGGTGGGGAGATCTCGGAGGCGGCCAAGGAGTTAGGGCTGTTCTCAGCTGTCCCTGCTGTGTGGCCCTGGGCCAGTCACTCGCCCTCTCTGAGCCTCTGCTCGCTGGATCTGCACACCGCCGCAGGCCTCTCGGTCTGCCAGGGGAGACCCCTGTGAAGAGACCAAAGAGCAGCGTGGAAGTGGGGGGGCTCCGAGCCGCTGTGTCCTCTCAGAATGTAGATGGGGAAAAGGTGCTCGGACCGCTTTGGTTGGCAGCTGTGGGAGCTCCTGCTCCGTTTGCAGACTCGGGGGCCATCGCCAACCCCACTCTCTGTTTCCCTTGCCGCCCACCTGCCTTGCGTAGAGAAGACGGGGTGGGGGGCAGTGAGGCGTTACCCTTGGCAGTGCCGGAGCCCGGATGGCAAGCAGCTGCTCTTGGGCCTGGAACCCGTCTCCAGGAGCCGGGCGGCGTGGCTGCTGCGGCTTCCCCTTCCTCCCCGAGGCGGTGAAGCCGGGTGTTGCGGGTGCTCCAGGGCTCGCCACCAGCCGACTGTCTCTCCGGGTTCTCTTGGGGGGCTTGGGGGCGGGTCTTCTGACCCCTCTCGGCAGGGGCCCCTCACTGGGCTCCTGTCCCACTCTGTCCTCTGGGGCCCAGTGTCGTCTGCATGGACGAGGCGGTAAGGTCAGGGTGGGGCCGAGCCCGCCTCGTTCCTCTGCTCCTTTGGGGTCCCGGTCCGTCCTGCTGCGCTCCTGGCTGCGCGCGTGTGTGTGTGTGTGTGTGCACAGCTCCAGGTGTGTGCCAAGCGTGTCCCTCGGGGGCGAGGCACTCTGGGAGGCTGATTGGAAGACTGGGGACTTCCTGGAGGAGTCTTGGCAGGCCCCAGGGAGTTGCTGGTGTTAGACAGGAGGGGCCGGAAGTCCAGAGGGGCCCTGGACCTTTGCCACAGAGTGGAGATACCATTGTAGGGACCTGCGGGCACCCAGCCCCACTCCCGGCTGACGCTGTGGCCACCACCCAACTGGCCCCAGTTCCTGGGCTGGCTGCCCTCATATCTGGCTGACCCTAGCCCGCAGGACGGGGGACCTTGCTGTGAGATGTGTGTGGCCAGGGTGGCTCCCACGTGGTTCAGGGCCTTCCTGGAGGCACGGAACCTCCGCCCTGCCCTGCTGAGGCCCCCACCGGGGAGAGACATGGGGGGCACAGAGCGACTCTCAGTGTTGCCGCCCTCAGGATTCGCAGGGGCTCCTGCGGGCAGTGGTGGCCAGGAGCTGTCCCTCTGCTATGGCCAGGCGGCGGCTGGGGCTGTCTCTGTGCCAGCCCTCAGGTCCCTGGGGAGCGGGTTGGGCAGCCTGGAGGGCGCACGCTCCCCTGGACTGGACCGAGGCCTGCGCTGCCCCCTGGGGCCTTGGGAGGCTGCCCAAGCTCCGGGAACGTGTGGCCGTGGCCGTTCTCCACCTCGGGCTCCCACGCCGGGCTGTCTGCTGGGCCTCGTCCCCCTGCTCGGGCTGTCCGTGCCCACCTGAGTCCTGGCTCAGATGTAGCGAGATAAGCGGCTACACCCTGCTTCCGAGCATCTGCCTGGCACCCTGACCTGAGCTGCAGCAGGAACCGAAGCTCAGGAGAGGGACACCTCGCTTCCCGGGGCCACACAGCAGCCCAGCCTGGCTGACCCTGATCACGCACCGGTCCGTAATGCCTTTGTCTTCCCGTTTCAGGCCCAGCCTGTGAGCCTGAGCCTGCCGTCAAGGAATGGTGATGAATTTGTTAACTGTTTTCCACCTTTTCGTTAAAAACCACCTGGGATTGTGCCGGGTCACGAGAGGCTGAAGCGTGAGTCTGGCGGGCGGCTGCCCACTGAGGAGTGTTCTGGGTGCTGGCCTCCAGGTGTTCCGGGCTGGCAGGCACCTCGGCAGCTGCACGGGTGGGTGAGGTTGGCTTCTGCCGCTGGAGGCACCTCCTGCAGGCCCGGACTCTGGCCTGGGGCAGGCCCCGTTTCACACCGATTTCTGCCACCGGAGTGGACCCCGAGGGTGTTGGGAAGATTCCAGATGCAGGCACAGTTCCTCAGACTCGGCGGGTGCCAGCAGAGAGGGGTGAGAAAGTTGCCACTTGGCCGTGCGGGAGCTGGCTGCAGGGCTGGCCTGCGTGGAGTTTTTTGGGACTCGAGCCTGCCCCGAAGAAGTGGAACAAGACTCACGGCCCAGGGAAGCAACATCCAAAGGGGGCGAACAGCGGGTGTGTGTGTGTGTGTGGGGGGGGGGTGTCTTTGTCTTTTTTTTTTCCTTTTCTTACCTTTTTGGTCACATCCGGCAGTGCTCAGGGCTTACCTCCTGGCTCTGCACTCAGGAATTGCTCCTGGCAGTGCTCAGGGGACCATTTGGGATGCCGGGATCGACCGGGTTGGCCCTGCAAGGCAGACGCCCCTCCCGCTGTGCTGTCGCTCCGCCCCGTCTTGCCTGTCTGTGCCCAGGGCTGCTGCCCCTCAGGCCTGGGTCACGATACCCAGGGACACGCCACACGCCAAGTTCCCGGGGGACCCTGAGTGGTCAGAACGTTCCGTTGGCCGATGGTAATGTTTCCGGGGCAGCGTGCTTCTCAAAGCCGTGTGCGGACAGGGAGACTGAGGCGCGGTGTCCTGTGTGACGGGGACCCATCCCAGCAGGTGGCTCAGGTGGGAGTTCACCTCGCTCTGGTGACTTAGGCCTTGCATATACTCCAGTCTCCTCTCGAGGTCCCAGCCGCACGCTCTTCTCTGCGTGGACCTGCTGGGGTATCCTCGCCTGAAGCCTCGGCGAGTGACTGTGAAGTGTCTGGCACCTTCCACAGCCTCCAGCACTGTGACTCTCGGGGCTGAGACTGGGTGCGCCGTGGGGACCTTCCTGGCCGGGGGGACCTGACCGCCTCGCCTCGCTCTTTCCCTGGAGGAGGGAAGTTACTGTTTTCCTAACTTTTGAAGTCACACCTAGTGGTGCTCAGGGCTTGCTCCTGGCTTAGCACTCATGGGGCCCTGTGGGGTGCCGGGAACCTGATGCCTGCTTGGATATTGTCTCTGCGGCCCCTATATCCGCTGATCGCCTGCCACTGGACTCCGCAGGAGCTGGGGCCAGAGCGACACACAGGGAGGAAGGAGGGAGAGGGGATGCCCAGGCCCAGGGGCCCGAGAGCGAGTGGGTGCTCTGGTCTGGGTGCTTGGCCGAGGGACCCCTTCTCTCTCTCTGCAAGCACCAGCTAGGCCCAGGCCCAGAAGCCCATGGCCATGGCTGGTGTTTAACTCACCGACTTCACCAGATGCACGTGGTGAGCCAGTGCTTGAGTCTAAGATGCAGCGCACAGAGCGGCCATTTGCCCCCTGCACCTAACTTGTGGCAGGGCTGGTGGGAAGGGGGTGTGTGCACACGTATGCCTGAGTCAGGAGGCGTGTGTGCACACGCGTGTGTCTGAGACAGGGCGTGTTACTTGTGTCTGTCTGAGTCAGGAGGGGTGTGTGCACACGCGTGTGTCTGAGACAGGGCGTGTTACTTGTGTGTGTCTGAGTCAGGAGGGGTGTGTGCACACGTGTGTGTCTGAGACAGGAGGGTGTGTGCACACACGTGTGTGTCTGAGTCAGGGTGTGTACATGTGTGTGAGTCAGGAGGGTGTGTGCACACGCGTGTGTGTCTGAGTCAGGGCGTGTTACTTGTGTGTGTCTGAGTCAGGAGGGGTGTGTGCACACGCTGTGTGTTTGAATCAGGGCATGTACACGTGTGTGCCTGAGTCATGAGGGGTGTGTGCACACGTGTGTGTCTGAGACAGGGCGTGTACACGTGTGTCTGAGTCAGGAGGGGTGTGTGCACACACGTGTGTGTCTGAGTCAGGGTGTGTACATGTGTGTGTCTGAGTCAGGAGGGGTGTGTGCACACGTGTGTGTCAGACAGGGTGTGTACATGTGTGTGTCTGAGTCAGGAGGGGTGTGTGCACACGTGTATGCCTGAGACAGGGCATGCTACTGTGTGTCAGGAGGGTGTGTGCACACGCATGTGTGTCTGAGTCAGGCGCGTTACTGTGTGTCAGGAGGGGTGTGTGCACACGCGTGTGTGACTGAGTCAGGGCGTGTTACTGTGTCAGGAGGGTGTGTGCACACGCTGTGTGTCTGAGTCAGGCGTGCTACTGTGTCAGGAGGGTGTGTGCACACGCGTGTGTCTGAGTCAGGGCGTGCTACTGTGTGTGTCAGGAGGGGTGTGTGCACATGTGCCCCCTGCGCTCCCGCTTCCCCAGGATCCCGGGCGTGGCCTCCGTGACTGCTTCCCTGTCGTTGCTGTCTGCGCGTCTTTCTTCTTTTCCTTCACTGGGCTCCGAGAGCCTTGTCAGGCCAGGCTGACAGCGCCTTGCCGCAGGGGCCGGGTGTGTGCCGAGGAGCACTGCTCAGGCCCTCGGTGAGAAGAATACGGGCTCTCCTCCTGGGTCCAGTGACAGGCCATCGGCGCCTGCGCCGCAGGCAGGTCCACGGGCAGTTGGTGACCGTCCCTCCCGCTCTCCTTTAGGAGCTGGACTCCGCTTTGTGTCATCTCCAGCGGCCCCTCTGGGAGCGAGTCCTCAGGGTCCACTCGCATGCACGCGTGCTGCCAGGACCTGCCTGGACACCCCGCCCCGGCACACACGTGAACTCCTACACACGGCCTTTGTTGTTCTAGCACAGATGGCCGCCTGGCCAGGGCTCCAAGAACTTTGCAGTTGGAATCTGCCTCACGTCCCTCCAGGCTGCACCGCACCCGTCTCCCAGATGAGGAAACTGAGACATGGGGAAGTCAGGTTACAGGCCCTAAGTCACTGCCGGAACAGGACCGGCTCTGAGCCGCCTGCGGGTTGCTGCCTCCCCGCCCCAGCAGGCCCTGGACCCTGAGCCTGTGCACGGGGCCCCCTGCGGGTTGCTGCCTCCCGCCCCAGCAGGCCCTGGACCCTAGCCTGTGCACGGGCCCCCTGCGGGGTTGCCCCCCCCCCCCCGCCCCAGCAGGCCCTGGACCCTGAGCCTGTGCACGGGGCCCCTGCGGGTTGCCGCCCCCCCCAGCAGGCCCTGGACCCTGAGCCTGTGCACGGGGCCGGGCGGACTTGCTTCACAGCTCCATCTCCAGCCCCTGTCAAAGGCCCTTCTAGATTCTTCTCTCTTCTAGTGGGGCCTGGGCCTGAGTGTACAGGGCTGGACTCAGCCCCCTGGGCCCCGCTGCCCCCCGGCTTCCCTTCCTGCCTGTCTTCTTGGTCCCTGTTGCTGGGACTTGGGACTCCCCCACAGGACCGTCCTCTGCTCCCTGCCCCCACGGCCTGGGCAGGGCCTGACTCTCACGTGCTTCATCCTCGCCCTTCGCTCCGGGTGCAAGCCCAGCACTTAGGGCCTGGGCGTCGCTGTCCTTGTCCTCCTTTCATCTCAGAAGCCCAAGCACATGTCCTCTGCCTGCCCAGCACCTTCTGCCGCCCGTCTCTGCCTTTGGTGGGGCCTCGCCCCAGACCTGCACCAGGTTTCCTACCTCTCTGCGGGCTGCCCAGTGCGGGGGCGGGGGCTGTGACTTTGGTCACTGCTTTTTCTTTTTCCCTTTTGGGTCACACCCGCGCATGCTCAGGGGTTTCTCCTGGCTCTGTGCTCAGGAATTACTCCTGGCGGTGCTCGGGGACCATATGGGATGCCGGGATTGAACCCGGTCGGCCGCGTGCAAGGCAAACGCCCTACCCACTGGGCTATCGCTCCGGCCCACCCCCCCCATTTTCATTCTGGATTGACCCCCTAACCTCCCACTCCCATTTTCTCTGAGGTCCACAGGTGGAACCAAGCAGAGAACAAACCCCAGGGAAGGGAGAAATCCCTTGACCACACAGGGGCCTGCTGCCAACTGGTTGAAAGTTTTCACGAGCAAATCTGGTGGTTATCCTTCAGAAAATAAGCAAAGGCGAAACCACTTCCTGCCTCCCGTCACGGCCCCCGCACAGCCCAGCTCGGGGAGGCCATGGCCGCCGCCTCCCCTGGAGAAGCCAGTGTGTGTGTTGGTGGAATTCCACGGGGCCTGGGGTTGGCAGACACTGCAGGTTGCAGTTCAGACTGAGATGGAAGGACGGCGAGGGAGGGAGAGAGGCAAGGGGGCACCTTCGGGTCCAGGTGCCCTTCCCAGTGGCTCTGGACTTCTGGGAGCTGCAAACTGCCTCAGATGCCCGGAGGCCTTCCTGTGAGGCTCCTTCCCTCCGTGCTCCCAGGGGCGCCGAGGCAGTGCTCCCCCTCCCCAACCCCCCAGCCCTGAGGTCTGGAGCGAGGCCCCTGTCAGCTGGGGAGCTCTGTCATGGCCTGTGCCTCAGTTTCCTGGATTGGGACGCAGCGGTGACCGATCTCAGCGCTTGTTCCCGCACGCGCCCAGACTTTGGTTCTGCCTTTGTTCATAGGGGGCTCTGTTCCCACCACCCCCATCCCCCGCGGCCGGAGAGCAGTGGGTCCAGACCTGGGAGCTGTCCACCTAGTGGAGGGTTGATGCCCGCCCAGGGGACCCGCCCAGGGGACCTGCCGCTCCATTCTCCAGAGCACCCTGTGTGGAGGAGAGATGGTGCCGTTATGGGGTGGGGGGGTGCGTTTTGGGCAGAGGGGCCAGTAGTGGGTGCCCTCACCACTGCCCACTGGTAGCCTGCTCCCTCAAGGCACACTGGGCTGATGGGGAAATGAGGCTTGGCCGAGACTCGCCCATCTGAGAAATGCAAAAGTACTGCCCATCTGAGAAATGCAAAGTACTACCGTTAGGATCCCAGTTCCGTTGCTTTGTTTGGCAAATTGTGACCAGCAGGTCACTAGGAAGCACTCCCTGATGACCTATTGGACAGTGGAGCAGGCTGTGGGCCGGCTGGGGCTGCTCTGGGTGCCCGAGACCTCCCGGACGTGCTGCGGCTGAGGAACACACTGGCGTGGGGACCCCCACTCCTTTTCCAGCGGGAAGTCGGGTGTCCCCACCAGCGTGGAGAACCCTTGGCTCAGTGTAGCTGCTCCTCTGCGGTTGGTGGATTCAGCCTCTGCTCCTCTCACCCTCAGTGGCAGGGAAGGAAATGCCCAGGGCTATGCCTGGGAGCCCCAGGTGGACCCCATTGTGAGCAGGAGGACTCTGCAGAGCAGATCAGGTCCAGCGCTGGCCCCTTGTGTGCTGGCCCGGCAGCCAGCATGGTCACACTGCCAGCGGCGTGGAGGAGCCAGGGAGCAGGCATCACTGCTCAGCTGACGTGAGGTTCCTGGCGTCCTCCCCATCTCAGAGTGGAGGCTGGAAGTGAGGTGTCCCCCGCCGCCCCAGCTCCCCAAGGCCCTCGGAGGCTGTGTGGAGCCTGTGACCCGCTTTTACAGCTGCCGTGGCTCTGGGATGGACAGGCTGATTCCGCGAGAGCCTCTGTTCACCCCGAGTCCTGCTCGCACCCTTCCTCTAACGCACTGAGGGTTCCTGCGTGGGATAAGGCGCTGTTTCCCCCGGGGCTGTGGCCTCCTCCATCTGGGCCCACTAAGTGGCTGCCCTTGCGATTCCCAGAGGAGAGAGACGCACCGGGCGGGTGCAGAGTTCTGGTGGCCGAGTGTTGCCGACAAGCCTGTGCGTTTCCCTCCACACCCTTGAAGCACTTTTTGCTGGAGCCGAGGGCTGGGCCAGTGACTAGATCCCAGGATTTAGGGCCCAGTGCCACAGGGACCCCAGTACTCCCGAGCCAGCCTCTGGCTGCCCCAGCTGGCGCCTTTTGGCCAGGGCTGCTGCGTAATCAGCAGTGATGTCACGCGTCCTTGTCGTCCCCGCCGTCCCCGCTGTCCTTGCTGTCCACCGTCCTGCTGTCCCTACTGTCCCCACCATCCTGCCATGCCCACCGCTTCCGCTCCCCCACCATCCACAGTGCACAACCGCCACCTTTCCTGCTTGGGGCTCTTGGGGAAAGACTTGCCCCCGCCCGGCCTCCCCCCGGCGCCCTTCTCCCGCCTGCCCTTCCAGCTCTCCCAGCCCCTGGGAACCTGGGATCATCTGCAGCACTTTCTGGGTTGCGGTCTGAGAAACCCAGGACGAGGGACCAGGGGCCTCGGGTGAAGAGTTCAGCCTTTCCCAAATCTCTGTGGAACAGGTGTTGGGGTCCCACTCAGTGCCATGGAGGAGCCTCTTGGCATGCAAAGGCAGCCCCCGCCCCGCTGCCACCACACACACACACACACACACACACACACTCTCTCTCTCTCTCTCTCTCCTGCACGCACGCGCACACGCTTCTGGGGAGCAGAGGAACGGGGCAGCCGTTAGGGCCGACTCTCAGCCGGAAATTCCTTCCGTTCCAGCTGGTATTACTTGCTGGGAGGCGCAGAAGGAAGTTGAGTGAAAAAATCTGCCCTGGCCTGGCCCGCCCGCAGGGAACTCGAAACACCTGTTCCTGATCGCTCCTTTCCCTAGCCGGCTCAGCACACGCAGCACACGCAGGCACATGGGGACTCCCTCCTTTGTTTGCTTAAACCAATGACAGAATCCGACACACGGCTCCGCGTTGTTTACCCCTGCACAGTGGCGAGGCATTGTTCCCTGTCAGCGCCGCCCCTGCTCGCCTGGGGTGGTGGTCAGCAGGCTTCTCTGAGCGGTGCATGGGGACAGGTCTGGAGTTACTGGGATACTGTTAGTGTTTCTGAACCACACTCCTGACCCCAGAAAGGTGGAGTGGGCATGGCCTGCATCTTCCGGGGGCCATCAGCAGCCCCCACCCCTCACCTCTTCCGGGCTCCAGTGGGCCCCAGTAGGGCCAGCAGGGGGTTTCGGGAGCCGCAGGGCTTTAGGCCCACCTGGCCCAGGTGGGCTTCTGGAGGATGCGGCTGTCCTCCCGGGAGTGACCGTGACAGTCCTGTGCTCCCGCTGGCCGGTCAGCAGCACTGAAGCTGCCCCTGGTGCTCTAGACTGGGGCTCCTCCTGACCGGAGGAGGGGGCATTCCTGGCTGGTTTTCAGAGAAGGCCCCCTCCTGGCTGCCACCCGCCCTGTCCTCGCGCGCAGGTGCCGGAGTCGAGGGATGGCTGCTGTGTCCCTGCTACCACGCGGCAGTCGCGGGAGGCTTCTCTGCCCTCGCCCTCCGCAGCGCACCCTCAGCTCCTGTGGCGTTGGGGGCGGTGCCCGGAGACCCCATCTCGCTGCACCCTGAGCAGGGCAGGGGTCTCTTGGCGCTGGGACCCCAGGTGGTCTTGCTGCCTTGCTGCCACCCCTCAGCTGGCGGTTGGGCTGGAACTTGGGAGCATGATGGGGTTTCCCGCTCTCCCCTCAGGCCCCACCGCTGGGCTGCGCTGGTGCCCCTTCATTCTGCACTGCCCTGCGTACTTCTTTCCAGTCCTGGGAGGAAGCGGGGCAGGGGAAGCTGAGGCCAGCCTGTGTCGGGACGCAGCCTGCAGCCAGCCAGCAGCCGATCAGGAGTCAAAGCAGCCTGACTTTTTTTTTTTTTTTTTTTGCCTTTTTTGGGTCACACCTGGCAATGCTCAGGGGTTACTCCTGGCTCTGCACTCAGAAATTACTCCTGGCGGTGCTCAGGGACCATTTGGGATGCCAGGAATCAAACCTGGGTCGGCCGCAAGCAAGGCAAACGCCTTACCCTCTGTGCTGTAGCTCCAGCCCCAACACTTGTTTAATTAAAACAAAATCCCCAGGCCTTTATTGGGAATTTTTTTTTTTTTGCTTTTTTGGCTCACACCCGGCAATGTTCAGGGGCTACTCCTGGCTCTGCACTCAGGAATTACTCCTGGCGGTGCTCGGGGACCATATGGGATGCCAGGGATCGAACGGCCAGGCCGCTGCAAGGCAAACGCCCTACCCGCTGGACTATAGCTCCCGCCCCTTTATTGGGAAAATCGAAAACACATTTCCCACACCAAAGAGTAAAGCGAGCCCCCGAGGATAGTCAGGAGTCGGCAGCCATGGCCGGTCCCGTCTGTCCACTCCCCTGCAGCCTCTGACGCCAGTCACTGTCCTGCTTCCTCTGTCGGGCTGCAGCAGCCCCTCGGAGAAATGAAGCGCCCTGCGGGAATCCTGCCTGTGGCTGGAGGCGGAAGAGGCACCGGCACGCAGCTCCGTCACCCCCCAGGAAGCCACAGTCCGTCCAGAATCCACTTTCTCTGCTTGCCTCTGTCGCTGTGTGGAGAGGTAGGGGGTGTCCCGGCAGAGCTCCGAGGGCCTGGGGGGCTCCTGGCCAGTTCCCCCCAGCCCCGCCAGGCCGAGCTGCTCGGGGCTCGGGTGCGTGTCCCTCGCCCACCCCGACCCTGGCCAGGAAGAGCCGGCTTGGTCTCTGTGTGCGCCACCCCCACCTGTCCTGGGGTTTTGCGTGTCTGCCGCCCATTCTGGTCACAGCTCGCGCCATCACCAGGCGTGTTCCTCTTCACACCCTGAGCATCACCTGTGCTGCCCGCTGCGACTGGCCCCGCCCCGAGAGGGCAGGTCGGAGCTTGTGTGAAGGGAGCTGTGCGTGGACCGGGCTTTAGAAGGCTCAGTGTGCAAGAGAGGGTGCGCCCTGCTCCCCAGCTCACAGGGTTGACGTGCTTCCCGCTGAGGCGGGACGAGGCCCTTGGCCTCCTGGGTGGTGCTGGGCACGTCCTGTCTTCTGGTGGCAGGCTGTCCACTGCGCCCACTTGGGTTCTGTGGCGGTGCTGTCTGTCTGGCCAGCCTCGCCTGTGCCTCTGCATCTCTCCGGGGGTCTGAGAAGTCCTCCACCAGCGCAGCGCCGAGACCACCCCATCTCGCTGCGCCGCTCAGGCTGGGCCGTGGGCCTGGCCCGTGTCCTTGCTTCCTTGGCTGCGACGTTCCGGAAGGTCCAGCCTTCCAGCCGCGTGCCCTGGCCTGAGGCTCTGCTGTTCGTAGCCGCAGGCCAGGCCCCGGGGAAGAGCGCCCTTCCAGCTTCCTCGGCTGAGTCCGAGGGTGCCGGGCTGACCCGTGCTCTCCGGAGGCATCTTGTCTGTAGGTGCCAGTTATGGGTGCTCGTGTTCGCCGGGACTCAGCCTGCCTGCCAGGACAGTCTGGCTTCCCGGAGGAGAGTGGGGGCGGGTCCACGTGGCCCGTGGCTCACCCGCCCAGGAGGTCTCGGGGGCTCCTGCCAGCTTACTCGTGAGTGCCGCCTTTGGCTCCGGCCTTGCTGCCAAGTCTCAGCCAGAGGCTGACTCCAGGCCTGTGCCTCAGAGGTGTTCCGGAAGTTGCCGTTGCATGAATGGAGGCCCCGAAAACTGACCCGGTCCAGCACCTGGCTGTGCTGCCTTCCTCTCCGGCCCAGGAGCCTCGGGGAGACCAGCAGCGCCAGAGCCCCAGAGCTGCCCTCCGGTCCCACACCGCTGCGGACGGGACACCTGTGTGCAGGTGGGACGGGAGCAAACTCAAGGTGTGGCCGTGGGTGTGGGTGGCCCACAGACCTGGGAGCTCTTCCTGGCCCTGAGGGTCCTCCAGAGTGGCTGCCCGGGTGAGAGTTCCTGAGACCTGCCGCGGCCGGCCGCGGGCACTGGGGCGCTGCTTGCTCTGCCCGCCTCCCCCTGCCTAGGCACCCTCCTTCCACCCCCACTGCCCAGCACTGCCAGGGCTCCAGGAAGACTGTGCTTGGGCCCTTAGGAGCCAACCAGGGGGAGTCTGTTCCGGTTTTGTTTCCAAACACAAGATAAGCAAACAAAAGCGCTGTCTGCTTTGCTGGTCGCCAGAGAAACTTGGTCCCCAAATACTGTGTTTATGGGGAAGGATTTCGTGTGTTTCCTGTTGGAGAGGCCGGGCCCAGTGGCTCCGGGCTCATGGAGGGCTGGATTTGTCTCTGGGAGACCAGTGCCCCAGCCTGGCCAGCTGTGTTGGGGGGCAGGGAGGGGGCGTGGCGAAGACTGCTAGTGAGGGCCTGTTATCTCCCTCAGGGATCCGTTGACAAGGAGCCGCCATGGGCTGCCCTGCCCGACGCTAGTGGCCCGGCCTTACAGTGCAGCTCTGCCCAGGCCCCTCATTATGGGTGGCCCTGGACCGTAACACCCTCGGCGGCATGGTGATGTGGGCGGTGCCAGGGGCAGTGGGCCAGTGTGCCCGAGGCCCCCAGGATCTGGCGCTGGGTCCCTCCTCAGACACCCTCATAAGGGGTCCCGAGGGTGAGATGACCACAGGCCTGGGTCCTTCAGATCCGGGCCCCTAGGGCCCCACCTCACCCGCCTTCACCCTGCTCGGGGCCTGTCCCCCCACCCCCCGCTTTCTTCTGCAGCACCTCCCCCGCTCTGGCTCCCCTGGCTGGTTAGGGCTAGGGGGTCCTCTGCTGGGCACACCCCCTGCGGTGCCCGCCTCTCCCAGGCAGCTGACCTCGAGAGAAGGAGCTCCCCGGCTTGGCCCCATGAGGGCTACGTAGCCTGTCTTCAGCCCTGCAGCAGCTGGGCCCGACCACCACGCTGACTTGCTTCTCTCTCAGTGCTGAAGCAACACTGGTCCAGACGCATTGGGGGGCAGTGAAAGTATAGGGCCTCCGGCTCACCTGCTCAGGTTTGCATGCAGCAAGGGAAGGCTGAGTGAACCCCAACGGCTTCCCTGGGCACCTGGGAAGTGTAGAGAAAAAGGTGGTTCCTTCTTTTTGCCTTTCTTCCTGCCTTCCACCCTGTCATTCAGACAGTTGTAACTGCAGAGCCCAGAGTAGCCCTGGCTGGAGGCGGCGCCTGTCACAGACCCTGGTGCAGGGACGCTGCTGCCCGGCTGCCCCTCAGCACTGGCGTGTCCGGGCTACTCCCAGGCCAGCTGATGCAGGACCCGCACCCGCTGCTTCTGGCGCCCGCACACGCCGCTCCACGCTCTAAGACGGGTCTCCTTGGAATCTCCTTTGGAATGATCCACAAGGATCGTGTCCCTGGGGAAGGCTGTTGTGGGGCCCCAGAGCCGTGGCACCAACCTGGTGGAGGCTGGAAACATTTGCCAGACCCACCCGCAGCCCTGTTGTTGGGGATCTTTGAGCATTGTCAGATTCTCGAGGAAAACGGGAAATTGTGCATTTGTGAAGTTGTCGTGCAGGCAAAGCCAAGGAAAGGGGCCCTTGAGTGTCCAGCCCCTGGGCTCTCCGCCGTGTTGTGTGAATGTGCATAGGAGGATGTGAGTGTGAGAGGTGAGCGTGAGGTGTGTGTGTGCGTGCTTGAGTGTCTTGTAGCTGTGGAATGTGCGCGAGCGCAGTGTGCCCGTGGGGGGGCGGCGGGCAGTGGGAGGGCAGCTGTGTGCCTCGTAGTTGTGCGTGAGTGTGTCCGTGCGGGCAGCGGCGGTGGCTAGCTGAGGACATGCTTTGGATCGGTTCCTGTTCCCCAGGTCCGTCCTGTCGCTCTCTCACCCCCGGCTGCGGTCTGTGCCGACCTCCCCCTCCGGGAGAGAGCACAGCTGGTCAGGCCCTTGCCGTGCATGTGGCTGACGTGAGTTTGGTTCCCAGCACCCCGTATGGCCTGCGAGCCCCACCAGGATTGATCCTTGCCCAGAGCCAGGCATCATCCCTGGGTGTGGCCGGGTGTGGCCCCAAACAAATAATTAAAACGAAAAGAAAAAGAAAGAGCAGAGGCTAGAAAATCCGCCAGAGCTGGAGAAGCACGCCTCTGCCCTTGGTTCGGGGGCCCTGTCCACCCCTCGGGGCCCAGCAAATGCCCAGGTCTGCCAAGAGAGGGCAGGCCGTGGAGTGGGGGTGGGGCTCTCCCACAGCCCCAGGGACCCCTCCAGAGCAGCCTGGCGTGGGCAGGGGCCAGCTCTGAGCACTGCCGCTGCCGCCCCCATCCCGCCCCGCTGACCTTGGTCTGTGCCCTGGGTGTCCATTGGGAAAGAGAAGACCAAGGTCCTGGGCTGTCTCCCCTTTGGCCTCTGCGGGTGTGGAGTAAAGGGAATTTCCAGGGTCGGGGTTCAGGGGAGGGTTTTGGCTTTGTGGCAGATGGGCCCGATGGCTCCAGCCCACGCCTGTCTCTGGAACCTGGGCAGTCCCTGGCTCTCTTTCTGTCTCGTCTCATGGTGGCCGTATCCAGGGGCCTGGGCAGCATGTGGGTGGCTTGGCAAGGCGCCTTCCTTCGCCCCTCACCCCCCCAAGAGCCCCCGGAGGGCGGGATGGTGGCGGGCGGAAGTGGGTTCGGAAATCACTGCCTTGGGAAGAGGGGACATGGAAATGGGGACTCCGTGGAGGGCGCCGGACCCGCCAGGGCCCAGAGCCAGTCAGTTATTATCTGGTTGCGGTGAGGCGGCCAGGACGCGGCCTGTGCTTCTGTGTGGCTGAGCTGGGTCGCGCAGGCAGGTGCAGGCGGGGGGACGCGCTGCCTGGCGCTTTCAGCTGCCTGAGTGACAAGCAGGGATCCAGCTGGCTGGGACGGACCCTTCCTCGCCCCGAGCCCCGTCTCCACTGCGGTTTCCACTCGCGCTAGCTGGCACTGAGGGAGAGACCCCAGGAGCCTCTGGTGGGTGCAGCTTCTCAGGGCGGGTAAGCCAGACCACAGCCCTGTGCAGTGTGCCCTGACCTCAGCCAGGCCCTCTGTGAGTGGCACACGGGGAGCCGGTCTGAAAGCAGGAGCGTGTCAGGGGAGCAGACTCTGGGGGTCCCGCCTGCCTGCTCCCCAGCCACGCAGAGAAGGTGTTGCTGGGCTCTAACCTAGGAGTGTTTTGCCCCAAAGACTTCCATAGCCGCGAATGGGTTCGGCTTTTGTAAAAAAAAATTTGGGGCATATTAATTTTTGAGGAGCGAGAAGAGGACTCTGAAACCAACCAGAACACACACACCGAAGATGTGGCTTCAGAGTGCTCTGATGCTTCCTGGCCCTCGTGACTGGACCGCAGCCTTGCCCCGGCCTTCCTGAGTGCCCATGCATCCTTGCTCGCAGAGTGGATGGTCTCGTGGTTGCCATGGCAGCGGCAGGATGTGGTTCCTATGGTGATGGTCGGCAGCAGCAGGAAGACAGCAGAGGTTTGAGTTATCTGGTGGCTCTTCCTTCCCCAGCGCCCGCCCCCCGCAGCACAATGCCGGCGGCCCGTCCTCTCCGCTCCCAAGCTGCTGAGTGCTGAGGTCACCATCTCCGCCGCGTCTCTGCTGCTTCTTGGAAGGCCCTGGCTGTCTCCGAGCCTCTGTCTCTTGGGGAGGGGGCCTGTGTGTTCCAGGTCCCTCTGCTGCCTACAGGGGGTTTGCATGGCCCAGAGTCCTGGAGCAGGGCAGGAGGGGCTTGCTCAAGGAGACCCCCCCCAGCTGGCTCCCTGCAGTGAATTTTTTTCTCCTCCAAGTCCCTGTTTGTTGGCAGGTGTGAGACAGCCGACCAAATGGTTTTTCAAACTTATGCCTTTCCTCACATCCAGCTTTCAAAATGGCCACAGGCTGGGTGGGGCGATGTTGGGCTTGTTCCAAGCACGGGTTGTGTGTGTGTGTGTGGGGGTGTAACTTACTCTTCACTTGGGCTTTACTGAGATCAAGGAAAGGAGAAAAACAAAAGGTCCCGAATGTTCCTTTTTCCTTCTTGGCATCCAGAAATCTGACAGAAAGAGTCTGTCCCATGAGCGGCCATGGGTCGCTTCTGATGTCAGGAGTTCTTGCTCTAGGACGCGGAGGAAGGGTCATGCGTGAGCAGCTCTGTGGGCGCTGTTACAGAGCCGAATCTGAAATTGAGGAGCTCAGTGCGTGGGCTGGGCTGGGGCTGGGCTCTGTGCAGGGCGGCACTGTGCTGAGAGAGAGAGGAGAGAGAGAGGGAGAGAGAGAGGTGAGAGAGAGAGAAGAGGGAGAGAGAGAGAGGGGAGAGAGAGAAGAGAGAGGATGAATATTAAGTGTCTTTGTCTTGGGCTGTGATCCTGTCTCCCAATCCTGTCTCTTTCCTGTCCCCCTTCCTGTCCCCCCATGCTGTCTCCCCCGTGTGGCAACAAGATGTGCTCATGCTGAGCAGATGCTCCGGTTGGTGATTGATGACGTCACTGGGCGGCCTGCAGCAGCGGATTGGTGGCTGAGCGGCGCCAGCAGAGCCCGGCCAGGTGGCCTTACCTGAGCAGAAGCCAGGGGTGGACGGCCCCTGTATGTTTCTGTGCTAGTTCTGCCACTGAAGGACCCCCCAGGCCTACCCACGTGCCTGGTCCCAGGAAGGTGGGCTACTTACCAGGTCCAAGGCAGGAGGACCAGCTTTTTCCCTTGCAGTGACCTGAGGTCACAGGCAGGCCCATTGGGACTCAGGAATGCAGCTGGCCAGCTCCCTGGAGTCACTTTCCTGTACAGATTTTGTGAATCAGAATTAAAGGAGAGAGAGAGAGAGAGAGAGAGAGAGAGAGAGAGAGAGAGAGGAGAAGAGAGAGAGAGAAACAGACCTGGAGAGAGAGAGGAGAAGAGGAGAGAGAGAGAAACAGACCTGGAGAGAGAGAGAGAGAGAGAGGAGAGGAAGGGGAGAGAGAGAGAGAGAAAGAGAGAGAGAGAGGAGAAGAAGAGAGAGAAACAGACCTGAGAGAGAGAGAGAGAGAAGAGGAGAGAGAGAGAGAGAGAGAGAGAGAGAGAGAGAGAGAGAGAGAGAGAGAGAGAGAGAGAGAGAGAAACAGACCCGGCCTCGGTGCCTACATCACAGCTGGCCTTGTGACTGGACCCGCGTGGATGATGCAATAGGACTGCCCGCCGACAGTGGCGGCCACTTTGAGCAGCAGCCACGCCCAGGCTGTCCGTCCCTCTTTCATCACCTCACCCTTCTTCGTGCCAGGAGAAAAGGAAAAGCATCGCTGGCGGAGTCTTGACTGCCGCGGCCTGCGCCCCTGCCCGCCTCCCGCCTGGGAATGGGGACGGTGTCTCCCCACTACCGGGAGAGCCGCACTTTGGACTGGGGTCAAGGCAGGGGACTCCAGCTGATGTTGTCTTTTCTTTTCTCTTGGAGGTGTTTGTTTTGGGGCCACACCCGGTGGTGCCCAGGGATCCACCCGGGTCAGATGTGTGCACGCAAGGCAAAAGCCTGTCGTGCCGGGAGGGCCCCAAAGGCTCTTTTCCATTTTTTGGTGTCTCTGTTGCCTCTCTTGGTCCCACACTGCAGAGTGGACCTGGTGTGTGTCCCCGTTCCTTCCCCCCCCATCTCACCGGCCTCCCTGGCAGGGCTTCCCTCTGAAACCGCAGCTGCCTGAGCCCCACCAGGTCACTGACCAGCCCATTCCCCTGAAGGCCACTTGACGGGAACGTGCCCCATCCCCGACTGCTCGGCTGCTGGCCGTCCCTGGGCACATTCCTGCCCGGCAGGCTTTCACATGGCCTTTGTGGGGCTGCAGACTGTCCAGCTGCTCTGGGTGGAGAATTCTCGAGATGGCTCCCAGGGGCGCTAGCGGCCCCACGCTGGCGACTGCCCAGCAGGGAGAGGGCACTTAGGAAGAGGGAAGGTGGTGCCTACAGGGGGACCCGCGGTGGCCGCAGCTCCCAGACCCCGAGGCCTTTATTTATTTTTGCTTTGGGGGTCACATCTCGTGATGCTCAGGGCTCTGCACTCAGGAATTACTCCTGGAGGTGCCCGGGGGACCATATGGGATGCCGGGAACCAAACCCGGGTTGGCCGCATACCAGGCAAATGCCATCCCTGCTGTGCTATTGCTCCGGCTCGTGGAAGTGGTTTAAAAGCAGTGGTGCGGACAGCGCCCGCCTTGGTGCCCGGGCAGAGCCTGCTGAGCCGCGCGGATGGGGGCTCGGCGCTGGCTTCCACTGAGGAAGCGCCCCCGAGAGGTGCCGCCTAGACTGTCCGGGGCTCCTGGTGGCTCCTGCTCACCGCCGCTCCTGAGCCCCGCTGAGTGGGCACAGATGGACCCTCGGTCCAGGCACCATGCAGCTTAGCCCAGTGTCCACGCGGGCCTCCGCCGTCCTTCCCCTCTTCCTCCTGCTGCCCACGTGCTCATGGCACACAGGCTGACCCCTCTGTCTGCTGCCCACGCACGCCTCCCGAGACAGGTGAGCCGTAGCCTTGCCGAGATGCTGCGGCCACTCCGGGCGCACGTGAAGCTGCGTCTTCAGTCTGCTTGGCCTGGGACTGTAGCAGCGCCGTCCAGTGGACGAGATGAGCAGTGCCTGGGGCACCTCGACCCCAGTGCGGGTGGGGGTGGGAGGAGAGGTCAATGGGCAGAGGGGCCAGTGACCTTCCAGGCAGTGTGGGCTCCTGCCCTTCACTGGCACGTGACCCGCCAGGGGGCCAGGTCTGAGGCACTGTGGCTGGACGTAGCCAAAGAGACTCAGCAGAGATGAAACTGGCCGCAGGGACGCGGGTGATGGGGTGGGTTCATGGCACCCCAGTGCTTGGGAGAGCAGGGGGATCAGGAGGAGGGTTCCATAGAAGCTGCGGGAGCCATGAGCCTTGGGTGGAGGGGCCGTAGCCTGGCAACAGGAGGGGACGAGCCCGAGGGGCGGGGGACTGGAAAGTGATCATGGGACAGTGCTCCCCAGAATGGTTGGGGTGCAGGGAAAACCCGCTCACGAGAGCAGCCGGGCCAGGTGTTGGGTGTTGGGAGCCTGTGTGTGGGCCGGTGGGGGGGTTGTTGCCTGACCCGACAGTTCCGCAGAGACCCTCCAGCCTCCTCTCGGAGAATGAGGCCTCACTGTCGTCGCCTTAGCTGTGGCTTGGGGTGGGGGCCAGGCATCCCTTCCCAGGCCCAGCTGGCCTCATCTCGGGGCTCCCGCATGCCAGGCTGTGGGAATTTCCTTCTTTGGGGGTGGTCGTCAGCTGGGTGGGTGGTGGGTGACCCAGCCGCTGTGCAGGCGGCAGTCCCGGTGGCTCTCCCGCCAAGTGCCGGAGTTCCGCTCCTCATCTCGCCGTCCTGCCGAGTGGGAAGGTGGGACGCCCGCGCCAGATCACTGTAACCTGCGCGTCTCCAAACAGATCCTGGTGGGAGCGCCGCCTCCCCCGTGGGCGCCTCCCTGTCTGACTCAGCGCCCCCTGCAGCTGACAGCCTGACAGTTTGCCCCACTCCCATTGCCTCCTGCTTCCCGCCTGTCGGGACTCAGCCTGCCCCGTTCCCGAGTCTCTGAGCGGAGGTGGCGTGTCTCCAAGAAGGGGGTCTCACCTGAGCCTCCTCGACATCATCTCTGCGGCCCTGGGCAGGCACCACCGCCTCCTTCCCCTCCTCCGTCACCTCCATGACGGTATCGAAACAGCCCCTGCCTTTCCCGCCCGGCTTGTGGCCCCAACCCAGGGCGGGAGCACTAGCTCTGCATGTGGGGCTCCCAAGGTCAGTGTCAGCACTGCGGGGTGCCCTCTCTGCCCTCCCCGACGACACTCTCTCGCTGCTCCGGAGCAGGATGGCAGCCGGGGCCTTGTTTCTGGCCTGCCCTCCCTCCTGATCTCTGTCAGGGAGGCCCACTGTCTGGGGGAATTGTGTTCCCCCCGTTCCGGTGCGTTCAGGCCCGGGACCCCAGAGTCCACGAGCGTCTTCCTTGGCAACGGGCTGTTGCAGATGGGCCCAGCCCAGCTCTGCCACGGGCCTTTGGCTTGAGCGTTGGGTTCACCAGGTTCAAGACGCTTTCCCTCTCCTTCCCTGGGAGCTGGGGTCAGAGGTCAAGCCTTGTGCCTGCTTTCCCCAGCCCCCACCTCCTCCTCAACGGCCGATGCAAACCAAACCATCGCGGGGGGCAGGGGGGCACCAGATTATTGACTGAGAAACGGTCATTCTGCAGCGAATTACGAGTTGGGGCTAGTTGTTCATTATCTCACCTCTGTTGGCATTTGTGTTTAGAAATGGCTCATAAATTTGCTTACGTGGGTCTGGGTTGCCCTCTGAAATGGAGCGAGGAGTCCGAAGCCACAGCACGAGGCCACGTGCGTAGGGGCAGTCCCCTGACCCTGACCCTCAGCGGCATGCTCTAGGCTGGGGTGCCCCATCTTACAGGTGGGGACGCTGCGGCCCAGGACAGCTCAGGAGCAGCTGCCCAAGGACGCCAGGCACGGTCAGAGCTGGTGCACTGGGTACTCACACAGCCGTCTTCACCCTCTGATGGCCTCTGTGGGGTCCTGAGTCAAGGAGGGGGGTGGGAGGGCCTGTATGTGTATGGGTGCCTTTGTGTTGGACGGGTACCTGTGTTCTGGAGGGATGTGTTAGGGGGTGCCTTTGTGTGGGGGGGTACCTGTATGTGTGGGGTACCTGTGTGTGTGTACCTGTGTGTGTGTGTGTACCTGTGTGTGTGGACGCCCTGCACCCCACGACTGGCCTCCAGGACCGTGGCCGTGACCTCTATGGAAATTCTCCGTGAGGGATGGCCGTGGCAGGGCCTGGAGCTTGACCACTCAGCTTCTTGCTTGTCCCTTCGAGGACCTTTGAAATCCCGAAATGGCCCTGTGGACCCCGGGACCCCGCGGCCATGGTCAGCTCTGTCCTGCAGCCGCATGCTGTGGATCTGTCCTCTGCGGAGAGGTGGGACGCGTGGGACCCCCTGGCCTTCCTCCGGGAGAGCAGGGCTGCGCTGCGGGGGCACCTCCTTGGGGTAGGTCACCTCTGACCTTTCCGTGGCATTGGCTGATGCCGACTGGTCTCTCAATGATTAACCGCTGACCTTGGGCATACCATGAGGATCAGCCAGGCGGTCTGTGGCCACTTGTGGCCGGGTGGGAGCTCGCCTTGGCCCCCCGACGCCCAGTGTGGCCCCGTGCACATGCCCAGCCCTGCTCCTGGAGGCGTCTGCCTGCCGGGGTGGGGGCTTTGCCCCAGTACCCGCCCCTCCCTCCCTCCAGCCCCATCTACGCTGCCCCCGCCCCAGTGCAGACAATTTTTCTCCTTCCTCCTGCTGTTCTTCACACGGCTGAGACCCAGCAGACTGTTTCTTACTTGCTGCCTCTTCCCGCTCGCCAGAGGCAGGGGCTGCTGTTGCGACCATGTCCCTGCACTCGACCTGGAGAGGTGCCGTGTTGAGGAGCAAGTGAGTGAAGTTTGCCCCAAGTCTCCCTGTCCTCTTTAAGTCCATCGTGGGTGTCTGCTTGGCCGCTGGACTCCCCCTCTCCGGTCCCTGCCTGCCTGCACTACTTACTGTGCACGTCTCACTCAAGGGCTCAGGCGGTGAACGCTGGTCTGCAGACAAACCCGCTTTCCTCTCCCCTCATCCTGCGCCGTGAGCCTCCTCTGGGCCAGAGTTCCCGGAACACGGTGGGAGGAAAGTCTTCCGCCTCCCCGCCAGACTCTCTCCGGGCGGGCTCAGGCCCGGTCTGTGCTGGGGTCCCACAGCAGCCACTCACACTCCAGGCAGCCGAACCTCAGAAGTGTACCTGAGACACACGGCTCAGCCTGTGCCTACGCCCCAGTGCGGTGCGTGTGAGGCCTTCTGGAAGGCTCTGGAGAGCCCAGATCCGCAGGCACCGTGGCGGGGATGGGGCGCCTTTGTGTTGGACGGGTACCTGTGCCTTCACGTTGTGCTCACTAGTCGATTCTTCTTGGGGGTGCGCTTGCGGTCATACCCAGGGTTTACCCTGGTGCTGTGCTCAGGGATCCTGGCATGTTTGGGCAACCATAGGAGGTGCTGCAGATGAACCCAGCTTGGTCTCATGCAAGGCCAGCGCCCCGGCTGGACCCTCTCCCTAGCCCAGGTGCATCTTTTAAAATGAGGAGTTGTGAAGATTTCTGTAACATAGGAAACAAGTAAATGCGGCTTCCAAATCGCACGGAGAAGCAGCTATCAGCTCTCCCTGCTTCCTTCCATCTGCCTCTTAATTTTGTTTGTACTACCCTGTTGTGGGGGTGAGGGCTGGGCCACACCCGGTGTAAAGGGGCTTTCTCTCAGCTCTGGGCCTGGGGTCCCCTCCTGGCGGTGCTCATGGGGATCTTGTGCGGTGTCGGAGCGGCAGGGTAGCGCCTTACCTCCCGGACTGCCTTTCTGGCTAGAAAACGGAGCTTCCGGTCCTGCGGCCAGACCCGAGTACTGTCTTCGAGAGAGCTGGAGCACGGCTTCTGCCTCTCGAGCCCAGGTGGATGTTCCGCGATTCTAGCATACACAGTAGCAAAACGACTCGGGAGGGAGTTGGCAGGAGGGGCGGCACAGGGTATTCTGTTCTTCCCTCCGCGTCACGCCTGTCAGATGCCCCCTCGCTGCCTTCTCCCCGCGCCCGAGCGTCTCCTCTCCCGTGGCTGGGCACAGGTGGGTTTCGGTTTCTGTGAGTTAACCCATTTCCTGTGGTTTGCTGGCCTTGCCCCCTCAGCTGGCTGCTGCGTGGTGCGAGATCCGGGCCCAAAGATCTCGTGGGGGCGGACGCTGGTCCTCCTCAGCCGCGTCCCCTGGCACAGCGCGCATTCCCGGCCCTTTCGCTCGCAGTGAATTGCAGAGTGCCTTTCGCTCTGTTCAGGTGCTGTTGGATTTTATACAGTTACAGAAAGTCGTGTCTGTCCCCTGCCAAGGGACGCAGTCATAGGTGCCACCAAAGAAGTGAGACTGGTGAATTGTGTCCTGAACCTGCGCGCCAAGAGATGCCTCCAAGGAATGGCGGTCGTTTTCCTCCCGGGCTTCCCTCCCGTGATGTGCGCTTTCTCTTTACCTTTATTTATTTGGGGGGTGGGGGAGGCACCTCCTAAATGGTGCTCCGAAGTTTAGGGGCTTCATGGGCAATTCTCAGCTCACTGGAGCCGCAGGGTCCAGTGCCAAGGCTTGGGTGGTACGGGGGCTACCTGGGGGTACTCAGGACTGTGCGGTTCCCCGGGATCGAACTTGGATCCAGTGTGTGCCGGACGGTTTCAGGCTCCTCTTGTAAACTGAGCAGCGTTCACTGTGAGCCCCTGCAGGCCGCGTCCGTGACTGTTCACCGTGAGCCCTGCGGGCCGCGTCCGTGACTGTTCACCGTGAGCCCGGCGGCCGCGTCCGTGACTGTTCACCGTGAGCCCTGCGGGCCGCGTCCGTGACTGTTCATATTGTGCCCAGTCCCGGCGCTGTTGCCCCCTTACCCTGCCCCAGCAGACTGTCATCATATAGCTGGACCCCTGAAAGGCGGCACCAGTTGTTGAAGTCAGCGGACGTTCTGCCCGGCCTTGCCACGCCTCACGTGGTCCAGGTCAGACACGGTCCCGTGTGTCACTGCATCCTGGCCCGAGGCCCCACTCGGCGGCATAACCAGCACTCTGGGATTCACCTCCCTATAAAACCCGGAGACCGGCTGTGCCCTGTCGCTATGACGTAGGCAGAGGCCTGCAAACGCTTAGAACTGGGCTCTTGAACCTTTGTGGGGTGCAGGGACCCGAGGCTGGTGGCTGCTTCTCGGCTCTCTGTAGGGGTGCGGGACCACCCCTTATCCCAGAGGGTGCCCCTCTTTCGGGCCTGGGCTTCCCAGGACGGCCAGGCTGCACGCCAGACACATGCACACGCTCATACACACACGTAGACCCATACACACATGCACACTCATGCACACACTCACACACGCTTGCACACTCAGACACAAACACACTTGCTTTGGAGCCAGGAATCTCAGTCTCTCTCTCTCTCTTACACACTCACACTCACACACACACACTCACCCCCCTCACACCCTCTCATTCCCCTGGTGCTCACTCACTGTCCACCTTCGGCCCTCTCAAACCTGGGTTTCTCCACGTGGGGTCCCTCTGACTGGAAGACGGGGTGTCGGTGTGGAAGCAGCCAGGCCTGAGCTGCCCAGTGAAAGGGGAGGCGTGAGCACCCCTTAGTGTCCCGTCCCTGCCTGGCCCAGGAGCTGGGGAACTGGGGTGACCACTGAGACTCAGTGGGAAGAGGAGCCGGGCCAGCGTAGCAGGGGCGGGGGTGCATTTCCCGGGTGCGAGGCTTGATGGGGGCTGGAGTTTACTGGGGAGAGACTCGGACGTGTGTTCACCAGGAGGGCAGCGAGGCTGATGCCAGAGAGATATAGCTGAAGCCGGCGAGACAGATACTATGGGAAGGGAGGTGCCAGGCCAGGATGCCGAGACTTCGGCGTCTATTTTCACCGCTTTCGTTTGGTATGGCGGGGATTGAGCACCAGATTCCGTGCGTAGGCCCACGGGAAAGGAAAACCAGGAATTCTCCCGCTGTAAATGAGAGACGGCGTGCTTTATGGCTCTTTCCCCTTGTGTCTTTGTCTAAATCCCCACATGTGTTAATGGATTTCCCAAACGCATGGAGTTTGTATCCATTTGCTCTTTCACAAGTGTGGCTGGTTTCTGTCTGTCCAGAAGCCTCGAGAGCTGAGCCCTCGCCCTTGTTAGCTCTGGGACGGTGGGAGTGAGGCAGATCTGAAGACCTCCGCTTTGTTGTTGCTGTCATTTGGGGGCCACACCCGGCGATGCTCAGGGGTTATTCCTGGCTCTGCAGTCCAGAATTTTTCCAGACCATGCGCAAGAGACTCACAGACATGGGGCAGAGCTGCTACTTGCTCTCCCTGTGCCCAGCCGCTCACGAGGTGCCCAGGAGGGATGGCGGGTTCTAGTCCCTGGCCTGCCACCCCAGCAGAGCCTTGCAACGAACCCCCCCACTCCATGAGGGCCTCCATTTTCCACATCTGGACTTCTCTCTCGTCAGAACTCCACCCAGAGACTAGCCTATCACAGCCCGGCTCACCGAGATCCACCCTGCTGCAGTCTTTTTTTAATCTGGCCCAGAACTCCACCCAGCAGACCAGCCTATCACAGCCCGGCTCACGTGGCGCAAGCGGCCCTCACGGTTCATCAATAAATGCTGGACTTAGAGATGACTACAAGAGTATGCTACCTACACGGCAGAGCCTGGCAAGCTACCCGTGTTGTATTTGATATATATGCCAAATACCAGTAACAATTATAGACCTCATTCCGGAATGGATTGAGGCTCTTTATGTTCCTGGAGTAAGCAGATGCCCTTGGGCTCTACTAGCATGAGATAGGTCATATAGAGATGTTACTGGGGCCCGCTCGAAGCAAATCGATGATGAACGGGAAGACAGTGAGACAGTGATGCACAAGGGACTATATGGGATGCCAAGGATCAAACCTGGTTGGCTGTCTGCTGTCTGTTGGTGGCCTCACCCTGGCATCACTTTTAAGTGTCGAGGCCTACTTAGGTCTGGCTGTATATCCAACCTGACAGTGAGCTTGTCTCCAGAACTCCATGGTCTGTCTCCTTCACCCCAAAAAAGCCCTACCCGGGATGCAAGCGGGGCGCCGGGCAGGAGGTGCTGCTGGCGGCGCCAGGCCTGCTGGGGGGGTTTGGTGGCGCTTTCCCACTGTCGGGTTCTTTGTTAAAAGCAGCCTGTTGGGGCCAGAGCAGGGTCCAGTGGGGAGGGCGTTTGCCTTGTGTGGGGCCGACCCAGGTTCGATCCTGCCATCCTATGGTCCCCCAGCACCGCCAGGAGTGATTCCTGAGTGCAGGAGCCAGGAGTAACCCCTGAGCATTGCCGGCTGTGATCCAAAAGCCCAGATACACAAGTAAACAAGCGAAGAAAGGAATTAGAGCAGTCTTACGCAGTGTGCTCCAGCTTGTCCGCCAGAGCCCTCACCCGCACCCCGCCATGAGAAGGTCGGGTCGGCGCCTAGGCCTGTCTGTCCGGGGGCTTCTGTTTCCCGACCGCCATCCCGGAGGTGGCTGAAGAGGCCCAGAGAAAGAGTTGAGCTGAAACGGCCAAATCAGGATGGGGGGTGTCAGGAGGGAGCTCGTGGGCCGTTCCTGTGTCTGGAAGCCGAGGAGCGGGCTGCTCTGCGAGGCAGGGAGAATTTGGGGTGGCAGGCGGTGTAGCCTGGACCAGGAGGGGGGACACACGGGCGGTGCATATCCCAGGGCAGCCTGCAGGGGCGTGCGGGAGCGGACCCCGTGGTGGGTCAGGCGAGACTGGTACTTAGGGCACGGCCGTGCCCTGTGCTGGGCCAGGTGTCCCCGCACTGTCATGCCCCCTCGTGAGGGGAGACCACCTGTGTCCAGTTCTAGTTGGGTGAGCTGGGCTCAGGCCTGGAATAGGTGTGGGCAGGGGGCGAGCAGTGGTGGGGTCTCCTGAGCCCTGGGTGCTGAGCAGAGCGGCAGTGCCGCCCGTGGTGTGCAGTGGACTTGGCCGGGTTTTCTGCTGTGGATTTGCCTGCGGCCGGCCTGGGTCCCGTTGCTCCTCTCCTGTGGACCCAGGTCCGAGATTTGCAATGTGCGGGAGCGGGCTTGGGTTGGACCTGGATTCACTTATTGCTTTGTAGGATTCTCTTGGTCTGGTCTTGAGTTCTGTGGGTCTCTCTTGATTTCGGGGTGGTGCCTGTCCCTCTTCTGAGCCACGTCACCCGAGACTGTTGGAATAGCCTCATGGGGGCCGGGTGAGAGTATATGGCCACGGCACTGCTGGACCTGGATCGTGTCCCCGACACCACGTGTGGTCCCCCAGCAGCACCAGCGGTTGATTCTTGAGCCCAGAGCCCTGCTGGGTGGCGCCTCCCTCTTCCTGCAGGCTGATTCCTCCTCCTGAAGTCATTAATTTCCATCCTGGCCAGTGGAAATGGGGCTCATTTTGAATTAGACTACAGGCCTTGTGCCATCTGATTGGAAAGGCAAATCTCGTAAAGCTGCCGGCACCCGTCTGTTCACAGGGGCGCCAGGGTCAGAGCGGGAGCCTGCAGGTCGCAGCCACGTCCCCGCCCTGGAAACCCGGTTCGATAAAGCAGAGGGCTGGCGCCGGACAGGACCCACCCCGGGCTCGGGGCCTGGGCTCCCGACTTCGTCACTGTGCCCTGTTAGCTGGGGGAGGGGTCCCTTTTGTGACCAAACTGTTGGGTGCTGCTGTGGGAGAGGGAAATAGTCGTGGACGGCGCCACGTACTGGGAAGCTTTTGGGAGAAAGAGAATCCCGCAGATGGTGGGGGCGTGTGTGTGTGCATGCGTGTGTGTGTGTGTGTGCGTGCGTGCGTGTGCGTGTGCGTGTGTGTGTGTGTGTGTGTGTGTGTGTGTGTGTGTGTGTGTAGGTGTAGGTTTAGGTGTAGCAAGACCGCTGGGCCCCGGTCTAGGCAAGCTGATCTGTGGGGCGGTGGGTCGCAGGGGCAGCGTGGCTGGAGATGGGGGTGAGCCCCCTGCACCCGGTTCACAGAGCCCTTCAGGACGGGGCTGACCCTTTCTGGAGTTGCTGGCCGTGAAGTCAGTGTATCCGGCTGGCTCTGAGCAAAGGTGCCCCCAGTGGGCTTTTTGGGCTTCTCAGGCTGAGGGGGCAGTTCCCACGGCCATTGGGCAGGCCCTGGCTCGCCCGGTGATGGTCTGTGGGGGGCCCCTGGCTCGCCCGGGTGATGGTCTGTGGGGGCCCCTGGCTCGCCGGGTGATGGTCTGGGGGCCCCTGGCTCGCCTGGGTGATGGTCTGGGGGCCTCTGGCTCGCCTGGGTGATGGTCTGGGGGCCTCTGGCTCGCCGGGTGATGGTCAGGGGGCCTCTGCCCAGCTGCTGCCCCGCCCGCCACCACGTTTCCTCTCCCACGCTCCCTCCTGGCTTGCCCTTGGTGATGCCCCTGCCGACTGGCCACGGTCGGGACCTGGTCTCCTGCTCGGGACAGGACAGGGCTGGACAGGCCATGCTACCCCGTCCAGTCCCCGTGTTGGCGTGACCTTGGTCTTTCCTGGCCAGGACCATCCCAGCATTGGGGGGAGGCATGACGGACAGTGAGGACGCCGTCCGGGACCGCAACCGCGGTGCACCATGGTCCTGGGGCGTGTGACGACCTGTTTGCTCCCCCTTGCAGCCAGCCGGAGGTTCTTGCTGTGAGTGGTGTCTCGCTTCCTTCCGACCAGCGGCCGTGCTCCTTTCACATGCAAGCATGTCCGTCAGGCCTGGGTGAGAGAAGGGACGTCTGTTATGTGCATAGTAAACGCCGCCCCCCCCCACACACACACACGCACACCCCACACACACGCACACACACCCACACACACCCACACACACCTCCCCACACACACGCACACACACACCCACACGCACACGCTGGCTCTTTCCAAGCCAGCGCCACGCCTATGGCAGCTGGTTCCTCCTCATTCCTGTCTTACCAGAGCCCTGGGATGCCCCTGGCCCGAGGGGCCCCCAGCCTCTGCTCCGCTCCCAGCGCGGCGGGCTTAGCTTTCCTTTCGGGTTTCGTCCAGATCCCCGCCCGCACACGCTTCATGTCATCGCTGCCACCCTGGTTCTGGCACTTGCCTGGTTCCTGCTGACGTGGCGTTTGGGAGGACCATGGGGCAGCAATATCTGGGTTCCCTTTGGGCTCCGCTGTGTGACCTGGGGAAGTTGCTTCCTCTCCTGGGCCCCGGTGTGGCCCTCAGGGTGGGCTGGGCAGACTTGGCGAGTCTGAGAACAAGCCTCTTGGCCGTCTTGCCCCAGCAGAGTTGGGGTCTCCATCCCAGTCAGATCCGTCTCTGCTGCCCCCAGGAGCATGTTTGGGAGTGTCCAGCCACCGTCCACCTGTGCTTCTGGCTGCTGAGACATTGACACCAGGTTCAGGTTCAGTGCTGCTTCCGATCCGATCCGCAGAACCGCAGAACCTGTGTTCAGAATCTGCCTTTGGCTCTGTGACTTTGGGCCAGTCCTCTGTCCAGCCTCGTGCCTCAGTTTCCCCACCTGAAGTTAGGGGTGAGGAGCCACCAAGCCACTGCCTTACAGTAGTGCCAGGCAAAGACGGAGCTTCATTTCCTGAGACCGCTGTCTCCTCTACGCAGAGCTGAATTTGAATTCTGATTTTTAAAACAAACGGTCCCAAGTTCTTCCATCACAACTTCCGCTTTCTCTCTGAAGAAGCGGTGTTGGGGCTGCTCTGAGCCAGCTTGCAGGGGCGTTCTTGGCAGAAGCCTCCTGGGAGGCTCCGAGGCCTTTCTCTTTGCTCCCAGCCTTCACTGGGCACGGCTGTGGCCTCCCGACCGGTGACGCGGGGGACTCGGCGCTCCCGTACCTGCTTCCTGGCTCTGTGCACACTCACTTCCCTTGCTCTGGGGGCCGAGAAGAGGGCAGGACGGCGCGTTTCAGGGGCCACGGTGAGGGGCTGGAGAGATAGCGCAGTGGGTCGGGCGCTTGCTGGCATCCTGTATGGCCCCTGAGCTTGCCAGGAGCGATTCCTGAGCTACGGAGCCAGTAGTAGTTCCTGAACATGCTGGGTGTGGCCACACAAAAACAACCATGGACCAAACTGGGCACTTCTTGGAATTGAAAGTGATGAGGTTTATTGCATAGCCTCTAGGGGTCCAGGTGAGGTGCCCGCTAACCTGCGGACCCTCTGGAGCACCCCAGGAGTTGTCCCGCCGCAGGGAAGCTCGGGTGTGCACGTCTTTGTGTTTGTGTGTGCACATCGTGTGCAAGAAGAACTTGTCGGTGGTCGTGTCCGTCCCCAAAGGGCCTGGACCTGACCTCCCAGGCTTTGTTTGAAACTTCTGGTGGCTGTTTCTGGGGGCTCCCAGGCAGGGCACAGTCGCTCAGAGTCTCGGAGTCAGTGTACGTTTGCAAGTGCACGCGCACGTGTGTGTGTGTGTGTGTGTGTGTGTGTGTGTGTGTGTGTGTGTGTGAGAGAGAGAGGGGGGGAAGGGGGCGGTCTCCTGCTGGCAGAGTTGAGTAACTTTAAGAGGTCCTTAGACACCCCTGATGTCTGCAGGAAAGGTTCACTCCTTCCTTCCTGGCAGAGAATCCGGCCCCGATTCCCCCTTTCCATTTTCGTCAGCTGCCAGTTTCTCACCGGGCGCCCCTGTGCCCTGCCATACACGTGGCTTTTTGCCATTGCCCCACGGACCCCTGATGCTGCTGAAGCCCCCAGCCCTCCGCCAGACGCTCCTCTCTGCCGCGGGCACGCAGCGGGCCGCCCTCACCCCCGCTGGAAGCAGGAGCTTGGCTTCTGCACCTCGGTGCCGCTCCGCGTAGCTGGAACTAAAGCTCCAGGAAGATCTGTTTATCGGGCCCTTCCTCTGTGCCGGGCCCTGCGCCAAGCACTTTAAACTCCACGAACGCTGCCGGTCTGCACTGCTGGGGCGGAAACCTGCCTTACGCAGGCAGCAGCGGCGTGAAGCTGTGGGAGGGAAAGGTCTCCTGGTCTGACCGGGCCGGGCGGTCCCAGCAGTAGGGCCAGTATACCCTGGCAGATCCGCCCTGGTTGTGTTCACCAGGCCCTCCTGGCAATGGCTCTGAGCTCTTGCTTGGGCTTGGGAAGTGCCAGACGCCAGCCCAGGTACCCCAGGACCTTTGCACAGGCTTGCCACCTTAGCATGCGAGCCAGGCCTCAGGCGAATGAGGCACACAGGGCCCCTCCACCTCCATGCCCGCCGCGCCGCCCGCTCCTGGGAGGCATGCTGGTGAACGCAGGGAGATCCTCTGACCTACATCGCGAGGAAGTGGGGCGGCGCCCGCCCGGAATAGCAGCCGGAGCTCCTCGCTGCCGACAGGCCGAAAGGCATTTGATGTCTAATAGGGCGTCACACTCACCCTCACTGTCCAGAGTTAGGTGCTTGCCTCTAACCTGCTGGGGCTCTGCTGGGGGCGGCAGGGAACAGACCCAGGATGTGAGAAGCTCCGCCCCTCCTCTGGTTCTGGAGCTGGGAGATGCTCCTCTTTCAGTGGTACCCAGAGGACCGTCCCTGAAAGGAACCTGTGCTGACACCACAGCGGGGACACGGCCCTGTGGCACGCAGGAGGTTGGGCTGGAAGCCAGCCCAGTGGAGCTTCTTCCCTTTTCATTCCGCTGTCCCTCAGGCTTGGTGGGAAGTGAATGAGGTTGGACTCGCAAACTCCCTATTCAGCGAGGGGTTCTGTCCCAGGGACTATGTAAAACATGCCGAGAGGGTGGTGACCAGCACCCAGGATGGCTTCTCTGCCAGAGCACATCCATGGGACAGGTACAGTGGGGTGATGAATACCGTCCACCGCTGTCCACCGTTCGTTCTTATCAACCCACACACCTTCCACACGCATCCATCCATCCACACACCCAACCACATACCCAACTACACACCCATCCATCCACCCATCCATCCGTCCACTTCTGTCTACTCATCCATCAACCTGTCCATCCACTCATCTGCCCGTCCACTCATCTGCCCGTCCATCCATCCATTTACCCACTCATCCATCCATCCATGTACCTGTCTGTCCATCCGTCTGTCCATCCAGCCGTCCATCCACCCACTCGTTTGTCTCATCAACTCACTCATCTCTGCGTGTCTGTCCATCCACTCCCCACCCGTCCCTCCCTCCACTCCCCCCCACACACACTTGCCATCCTCTTACCCACTCCTCCACCACCTACCATCCGCCATCCTCCCGTCCGGGGGCATCAGCACTTACTCTGATCAGGCATCTGAGACCTGAGCTGTCCAGTGGGAATCACATTCAAACCTTGGGTTTTAATTCAGGTCTTCAGATGCACTGGTCACATTTCTGTTTCTCGGGGCTGTTTTTGTAGTTTCCATGGCGGAGAGTCGAGGCGTGGGCCTTGTCCACCCCTGTGGAAAGTTCCATTGCGCAGTGAGGCTCCCGGCCATGGCTCTGAAGGTGGTGTGCCCGGGCTGCCTGGCCTTCCTGCTCAGGGCCTGGTGTTTAGCTTCCACTGAGATCGGGGTACGTGCTGAGCGGGCGCCTTGGTCTCCACAGAAGCGGGCAGCCAAGCCCAGTGTAGCCCCTCCGAGGCAGGCGCGTTCTGGCGAGGCCTCAAGTTGTATGAAGAGTCTGGGGGCCACGGTGGAGCCGATCGTGTCCCTTGGGAAGGCGACACCGTGAGCCAAGCCTGGGACCGCAGAGGCTGCAGTGGCGCGATGAGGGGCTAGAAGGGCATTAGCTTACCCCTGTGTGGCCGCATGCAGCAAGGCGCTGCCGGCACAGGACAGAAAGGTCACACTGGCGCCTGTAGGACCCGGGTCGGGCCTGCAGAGGGTCCTGCAGCAGAGGCAGCCCAGGCTGGGCCTCAGGCGCAGATGGGCAGGAGCTGAGGTGCTGGGGACGGGGGGCACCTGCAGTGTCTGCCCGCCCTGAGGAAACAACCTAGGAAGCGCCCTTTGCCGCTGCAGAACTTGGAAGAGAGAAGCCGCCTGCGCCTCAGGGTGGGACGCCCAGATCTGGGCCAGCTGCTGCCCCTGTGCCCAGATCTTAGAGGCAAGGGAGGCTGAGGGAAAGTGGGGACCCCGTCCCGGCCCTCTCGGGACTGCCCCATAGCCTTCAGTGGAAGATTCCCCCTCGGCTGTCTGGGGACGTTGTGCCTGGCCGGAGGGCCCAGGAGTTGTTCTGACCGCATGTGACGGAGGCTGACCCTGCGTCAGGCATTGTGTGGTGGCCTTCCAACTGCTGCCACCGAGGACACAGAGCCTGGAGCCTTCTTGGGGGTGAGCACCCAAGGGTGTTAGCAGCATCGCAGCAGCCGTAGGCATCGCACACGTCCATCTCGGTCTCCAGCAAGATAGGGAGGGGCCTTGGAGGTGGGGGACAAGGGCCGTCCACTCGTCCCGAGTGCTCAAGCGCCCACTGTTTGCCAGGAGATACAGCGGTGGTCAGTGAAAAGGCTTTTTGCATCATGGGTCAGTTTGTAGACCAGACCCTCAGTGCGAAGTCGGGGAGGGTCCCCGCCTGCTCCACCCGTGGGAGCCTGAGGGAGCCTCACGCTTCAGGCATGGGCTCGTCTGCGGCCAGAACTCAGCCTGGACATAAGACCTAGTGGCTAGGCCCTGCTCACCCCAGCGCTGCCCCTTGTTCATCCTGGACGACCCTCGTGGCCGGGGACCTGCAGGGTGGAGGGCAAACACCGCTGATC
This sequence comes from Cryptotis parvus, assembly GCA_021461705.1. Taxonomy (NCBI): domain Eukaryota; kingdom Metazoa; phylum Chordata; class Mammalia; order Eulipotyphla; family Soricidae; genus Cryptotis; species Cryptotis parvus. The sequence goes on from JAJIBD010038890.1 coordinate 79,569, forward strand.
CCCTCTTCTCCTCTCCCTGTCCCCTGGAGCAGGCCTCGTGAGGTTGCGTTTAGGGGGTGCACAGGAGCAGGCCCCGTGAGGTTGCGTTTAGGGGTGCATGTGCACCAGGCGTCATGAGAGGCAGGCCTGGTGCCTCCTGGTTTAGTCTTTGGGAACCCCTGCCCCGATGAGCCCATCCAGAGGGCAGAGGCGGCAGGGACTGGCCTTTGCTGACCCCGGGGTCTGGGCCACCAGACGGCACTGGGTGTTGTTGCTTCGACCCCCCACTGCCTTGGCATGCAGATTGTGTGTTTGTGCTCGTGTGTGTGTATCATAGACGTGCGTTTACACCTGCGATGTGCCCAGGCGATGTCTGTGCACACGTGTGTCAGAATTTACATATTTACGCACGTGCCTACTGTGGCTGCACCTATGCACATGTGTGCATCACAGACGGAGTGCATGTTTACACGTGTCCTGTCCGTGAAATAGTCCTGTTTCCTGTGCACATCCACACATGTGCTGTCCGTGCCTGTGTCCATGTTGACATGTATGTGTACATTGTCCCGAGTCTGTGCATATATGGGCCGTAGACCTGTGTGTGCACGTGGACCGTGTGTGTCTGCGGAGACTGTGGAGACTGCGGTCAGTCCGGCGCCCGGCCCGCTGCACTGTTCCCAGCCTGGCTGCGAGCTCTCGATGCGGGTGGCGTCCTGGCTTTTCCGGAAAGTGGGCAGGGTCAGCCTTGTCCTCCTTATCCTGTTCTCTGGCCTGGAGCGGCCGGGCCACTGGGTGCGGGGTGTGGGAAATGGGACCAAGGACCCTATTTGCTCAGGCTCTGGGGTTGAAAAGCAGCCAGCAGGCTCGGGCCCCTGATGGCGTCAGTGCCAGCCCCTCTGGGGCCTCCCCTGCAGCACAGACGGGGTGCTCACTGCTGGTTCCGTGTCTGACACTCGCGAGGATGAAGGACATGGAGCGGGGAGGGGCTGACCCAGGGTGACCCTCGCCCTGCTTGGTGGTGGGGTCCTTCTGCTGGGGCAGGGTGGCGGTGGGGGGAGCGCGCGCTGTCTAACCACAACTTCCCACCACGCTGGGCTGGCTGGCTGCTCCACACATCTCCCCACCAGCCCCAGGGAGGGGCTGGTGCGTGCCAGCCTCTGCCCCTGGCCAAGATTCCTGCTGCCGAGGGAAGATCAAAGGATGTGGGAAGGAGCTTCTAATTAGCTGGGAGAGGATCCCAGGGTGGAGGGACCACCTCCGCTCAGGCCCCTGTGCCTGGCGCCCACGTTCCTTAGCCTCCTGCTGCCTTCCAGGTGCTGGAGCTGCGGGTCAGCGGGAGTTTCCCACAGGGGCCCTGGGGGGGCCTCTGTGCTTTCCACTGGAGCCTCTTCCATTAGCACTGATGGGCCCAGCGGGGTCAGAGGCCCCGCATACATTTGGTGTCTAATAAGTGCGTGCTGCCTTCCCCTCGTGAGCTGAGTTTTACAACCAAGTTAACCAATACCACGTGGTCTTCAGTCACTGGTTCCTGGACCGCTGCAGGCCCGCAGGTGGAGAAAGGGTAGAAAGGGCTTGTTGGCCACCTGGGTCATCAGCACTGGGCCGTGGAGTGCTATGGCCGGCGCCCATCTGCAGGTGGAGAGGTGGGGTCCGCCGGCTCTGACTTTCAGAGGAAGTGCTGCCCTCTTTGAAGGGCTTTTCTACCTGGGCTTCTGTCTCAGCCCCCTGAGGCGGCGGGAGTGTCCGTCCCCTCGTGCCCCAGCCCTTCTGCACCAGACCGTGGTCACCCCTAGCTCTCTGCAGTGACCTCTGCCACCGGCCCCGAGGAGCCTCCCAGGCTCTTGCGACCTAGTGCCGGGTACCCGGGGCCGTTGTCCTGTCGTGCCTCGCCCCCGTTTCTGCCCTCCGTCCGGGACCCTCCCATGTTTCCTGCGTTCCCAGGGTGCAGCCGGTGCCATGACCGCGGGAGCCTGGTTTGGCCTCCTGGTTCTTCTCTGAGCCTGGTTCCTCCGTAAAGCGAGGGAGTGAGAGGTGGGGATGGAGGCCCAGGGCAAAGACCCTTCTCCGACCCACAGGCGGTGCCTCAGCAGGGGTGGCCCTGGGGTCTCACACTGCCCCATCCCACGACCCCTCCCGGGTGCTCCGCCTTCCTGGAGGAGGGCGCCAGCCCCGGGTCTCAGCACACGCCTGCCCCAGCGCCCGCACACGGGAGGGGGGCTCCCCCTCGGGTCTCAGCACACGCCTGCCCCAGCGCCCGCACACGGGAGGGGCTCCCCTGGTGCCTCACCCCTGCACCCACTCCCGCTTCCCGTGCCAGGGAGCCAGAGAGAGGAGGCAGCCCGTGACTCCCCTCTCGGGAAACCCACATGGAGCAATTCCGAGGCTGTCACCGTTATAATAAGCAGCCGGCGTCACCCGGGAATGCCCCGGTTCCGGGGCCGCTTGGAAAAACAGGCCCTGGGTCCCCTTCTCCCTCCGGGGAAATCAGGGGTCCCCCGTCTCCCTCTCCTTCCGGGCTGGGGTGGGACCTTGTTCTGCTTCCTGGCTTAGCTCCGGGGAGAACAGCACCCCAGCGGTGGAGCACACGGGAAGAGTGACCCGCTACCGTGCCAGGAGGCCCTGACGACCGCTGACATCACTGCTGGCCTGGGAGGGGTTGCCCTGGGCAACTCTGAGTGGGTTCCTGGTGGCCCTCCCCCCCTCACAGGCCATGGAAAGGGGCTGGCAGGCTGACCCCAGGCAGGGAGGGGCCTGTACCCTGCCTGACCTTACTCCAGCCTTTCCCCTTCTGGCGTGGGCTCGCCCAGCTCTCTGCATAGTTACCAGCCATCGCTGGGACTTCGTGTGGCTGGTTGAAGGCAGGGTCGGGATGATGCTGAGGTGGACACTTGTCTCCGCGCCTGCTCCGTCTCGTGGTCTGCTCCGCCTGCAGGCCCTGCCGTGGGAATGCAGCTCCCTGTGAATGTGGGTGTTTCCTTGGGGCAGCCCGCCCACCCCACACCACCTGCCACAGTTCAGGCGTCTCCAAGAACTGTTTTCTGCCTCCCCCACCAGCCCCCTCAGCACCAGCCTGGGCCTTTCTCTGTGTCCTTGTCCACGCTCCTCCCTGTCCAGTCTGGGGTTCTTGCGGTGGTCATCCATGCGGGTGGTTCTGACCTGTATTTGCCCCGTCACAGGTGACACCCACCTCATTCGGTGACATGGTGACTCGGACGTCACATGCTTGTCTTCTTTGGAGAAAAGAGTGCCCAGCTCCTCTGCTCCTTCTAAGGCCAATAATCAGAAATTTTGGATGCAGAGTTTCAGGGTTATTTGTGTGTCCTCGGCGTTAACCCGGCAGGCAGGTGCTTAGACGCTCTTCAAGAGTCCATAGGAATTTTAAGATTTTTTTTTTAATTTCTGGAACACTTTCGGGGTTTCGATGGGGATTGATCTGGGTCGTAATGGACAGTTTGACGCGCTTGTCTCCACCTGTGAAAGTGGGTGTTGGTTTCGTGTGGGCTAAACAGCCCCTGTGACACGGTGGCGCCGTGATCGACTGTCTCTGTCCTTCATCCCACTGACCATTCCCGCCGCCCACCTGTTGGTCACTGTGATGACTGCAGCTGTTCCTGAGGCCCCACTTGCTGGTGCTTGGTGGGGCGCCGCGGGCGAGGGGTGTCGGGTCACATGCGGGCCCAATTTAGCCTCTGAGCAGACGCCATATTGTTTCCGCGCTGGCCGAGCCGCTGTCCATCTGACGCGCATTCGAGCCCACCCTGTCCAAGAGCCGTCACCAAGCCCTGGCCGGGTATGTGCTGAGCTGGGGCAGGGAAGGAGACTCTCGGGGTGCCACTCTGCCTGCGGGCCGCCCTGGAAGCCACACGGACAGTCACTCCCAGTGGGTGCTCAGGGGCTTGCTGCCCTGGGGGTCACCACCGGTGCCCTCAGCACTGGCCCTGCCGCCCCGAGTCTGTTGTCCTTTAGCCAGGCGCAGACAGTGGCCCTGAGAGGCCGGCTCAGGAGAGCGAACACTCGGCCCCTCCCGGGGAGCCTGTTTGTGGTGGGGGGCGTTGCCTAGCAAACAGGCCTGGCCGCCGCCCGCTGCCTCCTGTACTTCCCCCACCATGAGGGCTGCTGGCACTTGGCAGCTGCGGGCAGGGGCAGGGCACGCGCCGCCCGGGGACTTCACTGTTTGCACGAGCTTGGCGCTGTCACCTGACCCTGCACTCGAACCCTCTGGCTGGGCCTGGCAGGGTGAGGGGCGGCTCTGCGGGCGGTGCCCTGCCCCACTGGACACTAGGCACAGCCCACGCTGCGCCTCCGCAGTGGCCGACATGCCAGGCCCGGAAAGAGCTGCACAGCAGCGCAGTGTTGGGTAGCGTAGACTTGGGCACCGTCTTCTCTCCTGGGTCAGGAAAACCGTGTGAAGATGCTCAGGCGGAAAAAGCGGCGTGTCGGGGGAGCCCAGCACGCCCACGGCCCTGTGGCCGGAGGGGGAACAAGGGCTCGCACCCCAGTGAGTGTGTGGGAGGTGGGGGCGTCACAGGGCGCTTGCACAGATCCCGGGTGACCTGGGCTGCTGCTGAGCCCTGACTGCAGGACGGGGCCGGCCCACGCCGTCCACTCGGATCTTGGGCTCCCGCCCCCACGGACACGCCAGGGGCTCCTGAGAAGCGAAACATCCTAGCACAGGATGGCTGCTCTCTTGGACGGTGCTGCCCGAGGGCCAGCCTGGGCTCCGCTTGGGGGGGCTTTGATGTAGGGGATGGGGCGTGGGGTGGTGGGAGACCGTGTGGGACCCAGAAGGTTGTGGGGACCAGGGGGTGGGGCTGCAGGGCGGGTGGGTATGACCTGGAGCAGGACATGGCGGCCAGACAGTGACGGGTCCCTGGGGCTGTTGCAGGGAACGAACATGGCGCCAGCCTCCCTGTTCTCCGAGACCGCCAGGAGGGGCCACGGCCTCCTGCCTGAAGCGGGCATGCACCTGCCGTGCTTGTCTGACCCGCAGGTGCTGTCCTGGCGCTGCCCCCAGACCCCCTCCCGGGTCAGCCCACCCTTTTCTCCCAAGGCCCACAGTTGGCTGCAGTCGTGGCAGGGGGCGGCCTGTGTGGGAACGCGTGCCCCAGAGGGCGCTGCCGTTGGCCAGAGCTGATGGCAGAGGCGGAGGTTCGGGCTGAGCTCTGGGAGGGCAGAGCTGCTGAAGCTGGTGCTCAGGGCTCCCATCCCAGGGAGGGTACGGGCCTGTGCAGGCCAAGGGTGGACCGGCGTGTCCGCCAGGCGGTAGCCACCTACAGAACCTTCCCTGCTCTTTGCGTGGCGGCCCTGTCACTCTGCTCGGCGGGACTTCACTTTCCAGCCCTCTCTGCCGCGCTGGCTCCCGGGGAAGGAGACCAAGCCCAGAGAAGGCGCGAGGAGGCTGTGGGCAGCAGCGGGATGAGATCTCGGTCAGGTCAGGGCTGGCGCCGAGGAGTCCTGTGTCCGCGTGCCCGGCCCTGCCCCTCAGGGGCTCTGTTGGAAGAGGATCGTTCAGCCCCATCTCCTGGGTAGCCCCTCCAGTCCCTGGGCAGCCATGGGGTGGTCTGGGGTGGGCGTCGGTCTCCATAGCACTGAAACTCAGACCCTGCTCCAGCATGACACACGGTCCCCCTGGGCTGTCCCCCAAACCTCTCTGCTCCTTAGAAACAGGCAGGATGATACGGGGCCAGACCCATAGCACAGCGGGGGAGCGTGTGCCTTGCATGCGGCCAGCCCAGGTTTGATCCCCGGCATCCCTCAACCCCGCAGGAATAATTCCTGAGTGCAGAGCTGGGGATAACCCCTGAGCGCTGCCTGGTATGGCCCGAAACGAACTGAAAGAAATGGGCAGGATGTGGGATTTGGGCGTCTCAAACCGGAGCTGGCCCCTGACTCGCCTCCTGTGGATGCTGCCCTGGCCCACCTGAGGGCTTCAGTGATGGAGAAAGCAGGCAGGTACCTAGAAGTGTGGGCCCGTCCAGAGCCAGCTGCGCTCCCCACAGAGGGTGCCGCTCCCATGGGGCAGTCTGATGGGGGCTCGGAGCCCTTCCCGGTGGAGCGGTGCACCCCTCACCAGGCCCAGGCCGCCGCTGCTCCCCACACCCCGTTTCGGGGGCTGGAGCTTCCCGACGAGGCTTCAGGTGGACCTGCCCTGTGTCCACCCTTCCTCATATTTCATGCCTCGGGCGAGGCGAAACCACAGCTTGCAGGTAAAGTGCCTGCGCTTCCCCAGGGTCAGCGGGGACCGCGCTGTGCCGGCCAGCCCGCTCCCACCACTGCCCGTGCCGGCTTGCCAGAGACGCTTTTAGAAACCGGCGCAAGAGACAGGAATCAGTGAGTCGGCGCCTAATAAGTGCAGAATAAATCTTTGATGAGCCGAGGCGCGGGCCGAGCAATGAATAAAACATGCCGGAGCGAAAGGGCGCGCCGTCAGCTTTGGGGCGCCACATGCCCGGGCGTGCACGCACACATCCGCCTGGGGGCCTCCCCACGTGCGGGCAGGCGGGGCGGCACTCCCATGTGCTCTGAGAACAGGCTCAGGTGCGAAGGCTTCCTTGAGGCTCCCCTGTGGGCCCTGCCCCCGAGCCCAGCCCTGCCAGGCTGTGGAGGGAAGCATGACGCCTGCAGTGGAGCACTCCGCCCCCTGATCTCACCCCTGCGCGTCCACCAGATCCCCCAAGTCCATGCAGCCTCCAGGTGACCTTCGCAGAGCTCAGCTGACCACAGGCCAGTGGGGAAGGGCCCCTCCCACCACTAATCTCTGCCCGCTCTGCAGCCTTCTTGGCCGGCCTGTTTCCAGGTACCCTCAAAGATACCACCCATCTGGCTGGCTTGGTGCTGGCACTGACCTCTGGACAGTTTCCCGGTTACTGGCAGGGCAGGGCAGGGCCCATGTTAAAGGTGGCAGGTGGGAAATCGGAGGGACAGTGTCCTTTTCCCCAGGGGAGAGTGATAGAGGCTGTCCGCCCAAGGCCGGGGCTCGCCCGGCAGCCTCATCCTGCTTGCTGCCCGCCGCACCCCGCCCCTGTGCCCCCCCCATGCCCCGGCCGCCGTCTTCCCGCAGCTTCTGAGGGCCGGGCTGCTGTGGGTGCCACCTGGTGGGCTGTGGTCGTGCCCCGCCTAGTACCAGAGTACTCGCTGCCAACACACCCAGAGAGTCGGTCCTTTGAGGCTGGAGACAGGCATGGGGGCTCCTGCCGCTTCGTGCTGGACATTCTGGGGGGACACAAAGGCGCTTCAGAGCGCGGCTGCCCTCTCCCCTAGAAGGAGGCGCGCCAGGGCGGCTGGACGTGTTTGCTTCCAGAAGGAGTTATATGCGCTTGGGGTTTGGGTGCACTTAGGTCTCATTCATGTGTCTCTGTTTGCTCAGCCCCGGAGCCCTGGACCTCTGGGGATTGAAGGGGCCTTCACTGACCCCATGGCAGGCCCTAGCTCAAGGCACACCCCACGCCCACCCCGCTCCACGCCGCTGCATTTGAGTTGTGACTCGCTCTGTGACTCCGGGCATGTTTCTTGACCTCTCTGTTTCCTCGTCTCTGCCGTGGGTCCTTGGGGCTTTGACAAGACTTGTGCGTGTGTTCCTGATGCTTCTGGAACCCAGTGACCCTACTCTGCTGACCGTCCCAGAAGTGACCGTGTGCTTCTGTACTGGACAGAGTGTTGGTCTTAGCCAGGAGCAGGGGACCTCCCGGTTCCCTGTCCAGCATCAGGAAAGGACTCGCGCCTGTGCACACGCTTGCGCAGACACACATTGACCATGCGTGTATGTGTGTACCTGCGCACACATACACACAGTCCTGACCACTTGAGGGATGGAGCAGATGGAGCTTCTCCTTTCATTGGGCCGGAGGGTCCTGGCCAGAGGAGTCCAGCTTTGCGGTCATCAACTGCCCCGTCCGCTCCTGTCCTCCCCAGACCGAGGCTATGTGTGGCGTGTGTCTGTCCACTTGGCACAGAGAAAGGAGGGGTGAGGCTGGAACTGTGGGGTTCCAGGGAGTGAATCTCTGGCATGGTCTTGGGCTTGCTGGGCGGAGGAGGGCAGAAGCTCTTACATCTGCTTTCAAGCCTGGTGGGGGGCTGGGGACCGCCTCAAAGAGGAGCCCCCAGGGCCAAACCACAGAGGAAGGGGGATTTGGCTGAGCAGATAGCTCCGCGGCGGGCGGGCCGGCTCTGGGTGCGCTGAGGTGCTCTTCACAGCGCACGGGCTGAATTCCGGGGTACAGAGCCCGGTGTGCAGAGTGGGCTTGAGTCCAAAAGTGGGGTCCCCTCACCCCATCTGGGCAGAGCACAAGGACAGAGATGCGCTGGCTGGAGCTGTGTGCGCCCCAGGACCCTTCGGTGAAGCCCCTTCAGGGGACACCCAGCCTGGCACCCGCCTCGCCACAATTGTCCCGCTGCCTCCGCCGTCCCTGGCGTCCCCGGACTGTTCCCACAAGCTGCTCTGTGGCTGGAGTCTGCACAGCATCTCTGTTCAGGCCCTGGCTGGCCCAGGAGGTGCTTGGTGCTCTGGCCCATTGTGTGTGTGTGTGTAAATGTGAGTGTAAAAATAAGGGTGTGTATATGGGAGTTTGTGTGAGAATGAGTGTATGTGTGGGAGAATATGAGTGTTGGTGTCTGAGAGTGTGAATGTGAGTGTGAGTGTGTATGTGTGAGAATGAGTGTGAGTCTGTGCAGCTCTGTGTGTGTGTGTGTGCATGAGTGAATGCATACATGTGTGAGTTGTGAATATGAGTCTGTGAGGAGTGTGGTTTTTTTTCTTTTGGGTCCTACCCAGCAATGCTCAGGGGTTACTCCTGACTTTGCACTCAGGAATTACTCCTGGCTGTGCTCAGGGGTGCCAGGGATCGAACCCAGGTCAGCTGCATGCACGCAAACGCCCTCCCGCTGTGCTATCGCTCTGGCCCGGTGAGAGTGTATTTGTGAGAGTGAGTGTCTGAGAGTGAGTCGAGAGGACAGTGTGAGTGTGTGTGAGTGAATGCATCCACGTGTGACTGAGTGTGAGTGTAGGTGTGTGTGAGCGTGAGTATGAGTGGATGAATGCAACTGTGAGTATGTGCATCTGGGAGTGTGGTGTGTGTGTGAGTATGTGTGTGTGTGTGTGTGTATGAATGTAACTGAGTATGTGCGTCTGGGAGTGTGTGGTGTGTGTGTGTGTGTGTGTGTCTCTTAGGCTTGCCCCCTGGATAAGGATGCCGCAGTTTGGGGGGCCCCGTTCCCTAGCCCCTTGGTTTCCACGGCGCTCACCAGCCCTCCCTGAGGCTGCTCGCCAGGTGTGGCTCCGGAGTCTTCAGTGTCCGCTGCCACAGCCTGGCGTGTTGGGTGGGGAGGGAGGGCGGGCTGTGTGCCCCCTGGGTCGTGAGTGCTTCGCCGCTGCCCAGCCTGCACCCGTGTCGTCATGAGAGTGACAGGGACTGGATGACCCTGGGCAGGACCCAGCCAGCACCTGCCGAAAGGTCAAGGAGAGCAAGGGAAGGCCAAGAGCTGCTCCGATGGCCCCCTGGAGACCAGGGTGGTGGACTGTCCGGGGGTCCTACAGGAAAGGGGCGGGGCGTCCGGGAAAAGCCGGGTGCGTCCAGCTGGACGGAGTGTCTCACACCCCAGTGCTCGGTGTGGGGCCTCTGAGAATCTGAGTTTTCTGTCCGTCCTGGAAAGCAAGAGGCCGACTTGCCTGCCTTGGACCTCTCCCGGGACCCCTTGGCGGCCACCCTGAGAGAGGTGCATTGGCAGACGTGGCAAGCTCGACCCCCTTGTTGGGCCTGCAGTCCTTGGCCTCGGCCCTGGGCATCTGTCCAAGCTCTTAGAGTGGCCGGCAGGGCCTTGGCCAGTCCTCCTGCTCCCAGTCCTTGAGCCAGTCTGACGCTGCCCGGCCCACCCTGTGTCTCCGGGGCTGCTTTCCCTGGAGTGCCCGCCTGGAGTGCCCTCCGGGGGTCCGCCCTCGACCTGCTGTGGAGCAGTGCCCCCATCCAAGCTTTTGGTGGTCGGCCCGCCCTAGGAAGGCAGGACTCTGAGGCTCTGTCCTGGAGACAGGCCCTGCGGTGTCGGGGGTGTGTGAATTGAATGTGGTAATGCCAAGCTCTTGCAGGCTCTGGGAATCAATGTCTTCCCACTCCTGCTAGGCCAGGTGCTGGCATCTCTGTGAGCACCTGCTGTGTGCGCGTCCTGGTCTTTGAGCGCCTACTGTGTGCACACTCTGCTCTTTGTGAGCACCCACTGTGTGCAGGCTTACTTGCTTGGTGCCCACTGCAGGAGACAAGTGCATGCGGCTAGTCCTGCCTTGCTCTGCCCCTCTCCTCCTCCTCCCAAAGGGGAGACTCACAGCTCCCCTTCTGTGCAGTCCGGGAGTTGCTGCCGGGAAGGTGCCGTCCAAGGGGCAGCCCTTGGGAATCCTGCGGCCTGTGCGCGGGCCCGCTCTCTGACAGAGGCGTGCTATGTTCTGCTGCAGCTGACGGGCCCTGAATCCACAGTGCCGTCCCCTCCCTGCCGCTCAGACGGACTTGCAGGGGGCCCAGAGCAGGGGCCCGTCCCCTCCCTGCCACTCAGACGGACTTGCAGGGGGCCCAGAGCAGGGGCGGTGCCGCTCCCCAGGGGCGGGCTGCGTTCCCCACCGTCACAAGCACAGGTCTCCCGAGTGGTGATATGGGAAGGAAGGTCCCTCGCCACCGGTGACCTCATTCATTAGTGTGGCGTAAACACAGCACCGGGCTCTGGAGGCCGCCATGGGGCCAGGGACGTGCCGCGACCCTCCCCCCTTGGCTTCCCCGTCTCCTGGGACCCTGAATCTTGCACAGTTCAGCGCCAAGGGGAGGCTGCAGCATGAGCGGGCGCTGCGGGGGACGGAGCCTCAGCCTGGGCGCTGGCCTGTCCAGGCAGGATCAGGGAGTGGGGAGCGGCTGACCAGCACTGCGGCGGGGCCACAGGGGAGCAGGTGCTGCCCGGATCAGCCCCACCCCAGGGGCCCGAGGCTGTGGGTGCGACCTCCAGCCGCTTGGAGGACTCCGCTCGGAGGACTCAGCAGCTGGGGAAGGAGGCGAAGTGGCTGGGGCATTTGCAGTCAGTCTGGGTTCAATCCCTGGGATCCCCAGGAGTGACCCATGAGCAGTCAGAAGTAAGTCCTAAGCACCACTGGGTGCGGTTCAGAAAATAAAACCAGAGCAGAAAAGTGGGGGCTGGAGCGACAGGAGAGCAGAGGGGCGCGAGGCTGGAGACGCCACCTCCTCACTGTCCATATCCACTCGATTTCAGGGTCCCAGAAACAAACACCTGAGCTCACCAGGAAGGGGCAGGTTCCCCTGATACCACACGTTTGCTTCCCCAAAGGGCTACACACAAAACGCAGGGGCCTGTGGCGAGGGGGAGGCACACGGGGGCCTGGGACGTGAGTCTGGGGTCCGCCTTGCCGATGAGAAATGCAGGAGGTGCCAGTCGACTGGTGGGCACTGGCAGAGGGCCCATGCCAGCGCCGCCTTGGTGCCCCAATGGAACCAGGTGCTCTCTTCTGCTCTAGCCCCCAGAACTCCCAGACACTCGTCCCCACGGCTAACGTGAGTAACGGGGGTGGGGGTGGGGGGGCTTCCCGGGATGGAACAGGGACTTGAAATAGTCGCCCAGCCTGTTTGTTCTGAAGACAGGCGGCCAGGCCCAGGCCAGCGCTGTCATGGGCAGGAGACCAGAGCACAGTCCCCACCTGTGACCAGGTTCCCAGCACCCGCTGCTGTCTGTGAAACACGCATTGTGGTGTGGGTGTGGGTATTGGGGAGGGGGCAGATGCCGACGGCACAGTGGCACTGAGGGGGCCCTGAGGTGTGGAGGTGATGGTGCTGATGATAGTATTATGATGGTGTTGGCGCCAGTATTGTGGAGGTGCCTTGGCTCAGGGCCCAGCCCAGCTCTCTTGACTTGGCGAAGTGAGCGCCTCTCCAGCCTCTGCTTTTTGGGATCTGAGAAGGGCCCCGATGGGGTGGAGGGCCTGTGCCCGGCAGCTGTGTGCCTGCTGTGAAGGGTACTGTAGGAGCACCCCCGGCCTCCGGACACCCCACGCTGTCGGCTTCTGCCCCAGCCCCAACCTTTTAATCTTAACTTATTTTTATTTGTTTGGGGACCACACCCAGCACTACCCAGGGGTTACTCCTGGCACTGTGCTCGGAATTACTCCTGGCGGTGCTCGGGTACCTCGTGGGATGCAGGAATGGAACCTGGCGCTCTGTGCAAGGCAGAGGCCCTTGCTCTTCTGTCACCCCAGCTCGGGCCTTTAGAGCCGCTGCATCCTGCCCCCCCCCCGAGGCCCCCCCACCCTAGCTGCGCGTTTTTGCCCCTATTCTAGACTCATGGTGTCACTTCAGCGACCCCAGGTGGGCGGGAAAGCCCTCGTCAGATCCGTGTGCCGGGAAGCCGAGACCCACAAAAGCTCCCAGATCCTTGACCTCAGTGGGCCGCGTGCTGGGTGTCGGGCCGGGACTCCTGAGTGGAGGCCAGTGGGGGGCCGGGCGGGTGCCCCCAGACCTCTGCTCACCTCATCTGCACATCGGGGGGAGAGGGTGGGCCCCAGCCCTCAGCCTACATGCCTGAGCTCCCTGGGGCACGCGCCACCGGCTTTGTGCTAGACTAACAGCTGCCACATGGCAGCGCTAGGATTTGACCCAGGGTCCTGACCTCCCTGTCCCCAGCCCTTGCGCTGCCCCCGCCCCTCTCCCCCTCACTGAAGGCACCTTCTGGGGTGTTGGTTGCCAACATGCTGGTTCAGCGCGGTCGAGCCCCCGCCAGGAGGGGCCGCTGCTTTTAAAGTCAGCTTTTAAAGTCACTTACCGCCCGATGGCGGGCGGGCGGGCGGGGGCTGGGGCGGGGCCGCTGCCGGAATGGAGGCTGCCCTAAAAGGCAGTAAGTGGCCTTTAATTGCTCCCTGGTGGTCAGTGGGAATGTTTTCCAGTTGCAGAGAACTCGCCTTTGAGTCAGCCGGGACCTCCTTGCTGCCGGTAAACAGAGGAACACCCCACTTACCCCGAGGTCACTTCCCGGCAAGCACCCCTCCCCGCCACCCTCCCCAGGCGGCCCCGGAGGTGGGCACCTCCCCCACCAGGCGTGCAGCTTCATCCCTGCTGCTGGGGCGCAGATCTGGCCCAGCCCCGTTTGGGTAGGGGGCTGGGGGGGGCTTGGGCTGGAGCCACCTCATACGGTCTCCAGAGCCCGCCAGGAGTGATCCTGAGGGTAGCCTGAGCACTGCTGACTGTAGCCCCCAAACAAACAGACACGAAAGGGGGAACCCCAAGGGCCTGTGGGGCAGGACGGGAGGGAAAGGTCCTCCCCACCCCAACTGCAGGACGGGCCGTGCAGGGCTGGGGTGGCGGGGTTTGCTCCCCAGATGCTCCGTGGCCTCCTGACACCCAGGAGAGGGGGGGGAGGGGGAGCCGGTCCTAGCAGGCACCAGGCACGTTTTTCTAAAGGGCCTTGGCCCTCGGAGTGGGCGAGCTCCGGCTGCCGTGCCGCTGCCCCGGGCGTGAAAGGCGATTGTTCTGGGGCTGCAGCCGGGTTCCTGCCAGCCCAGAGCCGGCCGCGCTGGGAAAGTCCAGGGCTGGGTGTCTGGGAGGATGTCTGCCCTGAGTCTGCCCCCAGCGGAGGCCGCATGCCCTGACCTGACTGCCAGGGGCCAGCGCGTGGTCTGGGAGCCAGCGCCGGCTTCCGGCCTGAGGGGCTCCTCCTCAGGAACCTGCCGTCGCCTTCTCAAGACAAACCACCTGGCCCCACGTGTCCTCCTGGGCCAAGAGTGGCCCGGGGCCCTGCCCGATTGGTGACCTGGGGGGTCCTGCCTGGAGGGCGTCCAGCTGGGGGTGGCTGGAGGACAAGCTTGCCACAGGGGCCTGAGGCAGACTCCAGCACCCCCCAAGCGCGCAGGCAGCACCACAGTGGCGCCACAGGAACCGCTTGGTCAGGGCCAGCGCTTGGTCACTGGAGACCACCCCAGATCACCCATCAGCCGTGAGAGTCACTTGAAGCTGGGTGCGCAAGCGTGCACAGATCATCATCCCGCAGATTGGGCTGCAAACAGTACATGTGTGTGGATGCGTGTGGTGTGTGTAGCGTTTTGCAGGCTGTGTGTGTACACGCCGTGTGCCTGTGTGTGCATGGCCTGTTGTCTTTCCACAGGAGAGTGACTGGTTCTGTGTTCCAGAGCCTGGGGTATTGGTGCGCAGGGAGCGAAAGGAGGCCTTGCAGGCATTTGCACTGCTGTTCTTCTTCTTCTTTTTTTTTTAAAAAAAACTTTTTTTGGGTCACACCCGGCGATGCTCAGGGGTTACTCCTGGCTCTGCACTCAGGAATTACTCCTGGCGGTGCTCGGGGGACCATATGGGATGCCGGGATCGAACCCAGGCTGGCACAGGCCGGCCGCGTGCAAGGTAAAAGCCCTACCCGCTGGGCTATCGCTCCAGCCCCTGCACTGCGGTTCTGGCGCACGCTGTGGACATGCAGGCGGCCCTAGAGACTAGGGGGCACTTGGGCCTGGCCGTGGGCACACGGCGGGGTCACTCCTGTGGCTGATGGGCTCAGCCGCGAGGCCCTGCTTGTGCGCGCACATGCTGGCCAGGTGCGATGTGCCAGAGAGCGCGTGCTCCCTTGTAGGGCTGGGGGCTGGGGAAGGGGTATCCAGCACACGTGGGCGACTCTGATGGTTGATGCCCAGCTCGACACCCCCTGGAGTTGCTTTCAGTCACCCTGGGGCTCTGCATTGTGGCTGGTCAGGGCTCACTGCCATCAGGGATCCTGGGGATCCCGCTCCAGGACATCGGGAAGGCAGGCGTGCTGGCCCGTTCCACCCAGCATTCAGCGCTACCCTGCAGAGCTTCAGAACCCCCCAGACCCCACACTCACCCCAGGCTTGTGGCAGGCCCCCTTTGCCCCGTTGTCTACCTGTGGGTCCCCAGGCTCTAAAGACCCTGCCCCGGGCCGCCCTACGTTGAGTGAGGGGGCCCTGCCGAGTCGGAGAGAAGCAGGGACAGCCCTCGGGAGCCTGTGGCTTCAGATCAACCCAGGGCCTGGCGCCTCGCTCAGGTGGTGGCACCCGCACCCAGCGGTGCTCTTTGGGGCGGGGTGAGGGCATTGATCAGTCTGTACCCTTGGAAACAGTCCCTGCTCGGGGCCACTAGGCCTATGCCTGGTTTTTCTCACTGTGGTATTTTGTGGGGGGTGTTCCGGTGGGGGCGGGAAAAGCCTCAATTCTCGGGGGCTTCTCCCAGTTCTGTGCTCAGGGCATGATGTAGTTAGTGCTGGTGATCGATCCAGGGTCTTTCACAGGCAGGCAGGGCTAAAGCGCCCCCGTACCATCTCTGACCCGTGATGTTCCTCATCCGCCCTCTGACCCTTTATCCGGCCTCTGCCCTCGCACGTTGGTCGGCGGACTGCCAGCGAGCGTGAATGTGCGCGGGAGGACCCACACAGGGTCCTGCTCATGGACACTCGGTCCCGAGTTAGCCGCGCGTCCCCTTCTGCGCTTGTAGGGCTGCCCTGAAGGCCCTGGGTGTGGCCAGTTCTGACCCCCCCCCCCGGCCCGATGAGGGGCTCGTCTGACCCCCACCCCGGCCCGATATGGGGCTCGTCCCTGCTCGCTCGCGCTCCCTCCACTCCGTGGCTCCCCGTGCGTCTGGGCGCAGCTGCTGCTTCTCGAAAGACTGTCGTTGGGGTCAGGCGCAGCTGCCCTGCTGTGACCCCTGTACCCCCGGCCTGCCTACCCACCCCACACCCCACAAAGGGGAGTTTGCGCCTCCCGTGCTGCCCAGCACACGCCGGGGTCCTCTGTGCCGGTGGGCTTGGATGCCGCACAGGGTGGCTGGGCACCCTGGCGCCCCAGCAGCGCTGCCCCACCCCCCCCAGCCACTGCAGTTCGTTTGGTTTGTTCTGGGGCCGCTTCTGACCAGGCTCAGGCGTCACTCCTGGCCCTGCGCGCCAGAATCACTCCTGGTGGTGCTCGGGGGACCGTGTGGGGAGCCAGATCCAACCAGGTTGGCCGCATGCAAGGCAAGCGCCCTGCCTGCTGCCCTGTCTCGGCCCGGCGAGCAGGATGGGAGTGGCCCTGGCCGCAGCCACCTCGGTGGGCCCCAGGCTTCCTCCGGGCCAGCTCTCCGCCTGTGGGCACCTTCCTTCGCCCCAGCGTCTGGGCTAAACCCTGCGGCCTCTGTGGCGCGGTGCGTGGCGCGCTGGGCTGTGTCATGGCAGGGAACACCAGCTGTGCCACACTTCACAGCCCCCTGGGCAGGCGCTGCCCCGAGAACAGCCAGGAAAGGCCCACCTGGTACTCGAGGCAGGCTGTAGTGCCGGCGCTTGCTGCCCCCAAACGACTTCGTGCGCGTGTGTGGTTTTGAGTGTGTATGTGTGTTCTGTGGCATGTGAGTGTGTTGCATGTGTGTGGCATACATGGGGTGTGAGGTGTGGTGGGATTGTGGTATGTTTGTGTATGCAGTGTTTGTGTATTGTGGATGGTGTGAGTTGATGTGTCGGTGTGAGGTGTGTATGTATGGGGTGTATGTGGTGTGTATGTGGGTGGTGGCTATGCTTAATGCATGGGTGTGAGTTGGTTTGTATGTGAGTTGGTGTGTGAATAGGTTGGCTCTGTTCATGTGGGTGTGTGCATGTGTGGTGTGGGGTGTGGATAGGGTATTGTGTGGGTGTGGTGTGAGTCGGTGTGGGTGTGGATAGGGTGTTGTGTGGGTGTGGTGTGAATCAGTAGGGGTGTGGATAGGGTGTTGTGGGGTATGGTGTGAGTTGGTGTGGGGTGTGGATAGGGTGTTGTGTGGGTGTGGTGTGAGTCGGTGTGGGGTGTGGATAGGGTGTTGTGTGGGTGTGGTGTGAGTTGGTGTGGGTGTGGATAGGGTGTTGTGTGGGTGTGTGCATTGTGGTGTGGGGTGTGGATAGGGTGTTATGGGGGTGTGGTGTGAGTTGGTGTGGGTGTGGATAGGGTGTTGTGTGGGTGTGGTGTGAGTCGGTGTGGGGTGTGGATAGGGTGTTGTGTGGGTGTGGTGTGAGTCGGTGTGGGTGTGGATAGGGTGTTGTGTGGGTGTGGTGTGAGTCGGTGTGGGGTGTGGATGAAGGGGTACAGGCCCTTCCAAGGCCTGTACCCCTTTGTCACGGTGCTCATCAGGACGAGCAGGCACTGACAGTGTCCACCTCTACCCTGATGCCCATGGGGGGACCAGCTCTGCAGCATCCACGTCATCTTGGGGTCCCGGTCTGTGACCCCTGAGCTGCCCCTCACAGATCGCCCCTTGGGGTGAAGCCTGCCGCTTGCTGTGGGGCCCCCAGGCTGCTGTGTGGCACACACTCCTGCTGGAGCCAGGCGGGAGGCGGAGTCGGCTCGTTAATCACGAGCTGGGCCAAGGCAGCTGCCCCTTTTATGGCCAAATGGTTCCGCGGGTTTAATAATAGAGCAGAGGGCTCTGTTTCCCCGCTGGGACCCTTCACCCCAGGCCCTGCCGCGGGGCATGGGAAGAGAACTGGAAACCGGGGGGGCGCGGGGCCGTGCTCTGGGCACAGGGCCCCGGTGCCATCTGAGCCTTTGACCCAGAGGCTCGAGGGCCGGACTCACGGCGGGCGCCCTTGCAGCCACCACATCGGCAGCCGCCCTGGGAGTGGGCAGATCGCAGAGGCCAGCGGGGGACGGTTTTGGGTGTCATGCCTGCGAGACCCCAACTAGCCTTCCGCCAGGCTACGCAGGGTCTGTTATCTGGTGAGGCAGCTGGAGGCCCTCGGAGGGTTCTCTGGGTGGTCGGGCGTGCGGCGCTCTCCAGCCTCCCTCACCGCGGTGCCCTGAGCCCGCTCCAGGGTTTCTGTCCATCTGGTCCCGTTTCCCTGGTCATCGGGTCCCCGCTCTCGCTGCACAGCATCACCCCAAGGGTTCTCCTGGCTCTTCCTGGTGCCACCGGGCCGGAGCCACGCGTGCCCACGATTGCAGGGAAGCAGGTGGAACGCGCCAAACACAGCAGCCCTTTGGCAGAGGCCCTGCCCTGCGCCTGTAGAGATACCGGGAGAGTAGCCCGGCTGGTGGCTGTCCGCCTCGAGGGCTTGGCATAAGGTCTGGGGTGTGTGTGTGCATGCGTGTGCGTGTGTGTATGCGTGTGTGTGTGCGTGTGTGTGTGCGTGTGTGTGTTGGGGGAGGGGAAGCAATCTTTCTGGGGGGCTGTAAGTGCTACCTGGGTTCCCCCATTATGACTCAGGGACACACCCCCCCCCCACCCCCGTGGAGGGAGAGGAGACGCATCTCCCCCAGCTGGACAGGTTTGCTGCCTGCCCATTGTGTGTCCACTCCAGGGGCCTCCAGCGTCTCCTGCCTGGGGCCTGGGGCCCTTCCTGGGGGATGGACCCGACTCAGCTCCTTCTCCGGCGGTGGCCTTGACAGTCTCAGCCTCTTCCCGAGGCACTTCGCGCTCACACGTCGTGATTCAGTTGCTTTTAGAGGCGTCCCCATGGCAACGGGCAGGCAGGATTTGGGGGGCAGGGAGATTGGGAGGGCAGAGATTTGGGGGCCTCTGGCCAGCACCGAGGTGGGGGGGCGGAGCCGTGGGGGGCACCGGTCTCCTCTCGTCCTGTGTGTGCTTGGGAAGCCCAGGAATGTGCTGGGTTTGGGGTGTGAGCTCTGAGCCAGGAGTCTGCGGGGCTGCGGGGGCCCAGGGCAGCCCGTCTCGAGCCCCTGTGCACGCGGCGGCCTGTGTCACACCTGGGATTCTGGGAGGACACGCACTATCGGGACTCCCGGCACGACTCGGTGGGCTGGGCGCCAGCCACAAAGTCCCCGCTCCTCAGCTGGGCTCCCGGTTCTCCTGAAAGAGCTTGGCACATGGCAAGTATGCTCTGAACCTTTGTCCACTAACCCCGTTTCTGGGAATGCGCCCTAAGGAAATAACCCTAAATATAGGGTAGAGAAACACATCCCCAAGGGTGTCCATTGTGGAATTGTTGACAGCCCGCTGCTGCTCGTGAGCCTGGGTCCGGCTGGCCTCTGGGGGCTGGGGGCATGTGAGGCAGGGGTCGCCAGTGGGAGAGGCGGGTTGGGACTGTGTACTCTGTGGAGACATGCTGGCCGGGAAGGTGGTCACTTCCCGTATGGTCAGGATGATGCCGTCCCTCTGTCCAGCGCTGGCCTCTTCCGCATAGCCAGGCACCACCATCCTTAGGCGGGAGCTTTGGGGTTCGGCCAGTGAAACTGGCCCCTGTGGGGCGAACTCACTGGTCTCCTTTGCACCCGGCCCATTGTGACCCCGACAGGGCTCTCTGCCCCTGGCACGCCCAGGCCCTGTGGACAGGGATCCCCGGTCCCTTGGGCCCTCCGGCCTGCAGACAGCCTCCTGCAAGGGCTTCCTCTCCGGCCTGTTCCGCTTCCCTGACGGCCTGTGTGCTGGACCGAAGGACACTCACGGCGGCAGCTGTTTAACGTCCAGGAACAGGACAGACGCGGGCGCCGCCCTCCCCACCCGTCCTTACGCCCTTACACCGAGGGCCCCCCATGTCCCAACAAGGAGCTGGGGCGGGGCAGCCACGGGGTCCCCACAGGGGAAGGACATGAGGGCCCCCCAGAAAGACTGACTGTACCCCACTTGCTGACGCTTCCAGAGGAGCCGGTCTTCCTTCTTTGGTGTTATTGTTGCTGCTACTGATATTACTAGAACTGGGTTTGGGCTGCTCCTGCTCTCGGCTCAGGCGCCGCTCCCCACCTTGCTCAGAGGAGCGTGTGGTGCCCACCTCTCCCTCCTGCAGAACATGTGTCCAGCCCATGTTACGCTTCTTTTAACTGGGTTGATTTTTACAAATAACCCAAATCCCGCGTCTTCCCGCGCGTCCTGGGGTGGTGTGGGCAGGACCGGCGGTGATCACGTTTCTGTACCGGAGATGTTTATTATTAAGAACAAAACTATCCACACCCTCCCCCACACTGGAGTGGCCTGCGGAGCAGGGCTCAGGGTCGCTCCAGGCGCGCCGCCGGTGGTGCAGCCATGCGGGCCAGCACAGATCTTGGGAGCCAGGGAGGCCTAGGGAGCACACACGTGTGACGTGGGCAGATGCTGACACAGAGCGAGTGTGTTAGCCGGTGCCTCGGTGCCTGGACTGGGTGTGTGTGTGTGTGTGTGTGTGTGTGTGTGTGTGTGTGTGTGTGTGTGTGTGTGTGTGTGTGTGTGTGTGTGTGTGTGTGTGTGTGTGTGTGTGTGTGTGTGTGGCGCCCACCTGTTTGTACCTGTGCCCCCACACCCTGACCTCTCACCTCCATGGGGCCTCCCTTAGAACCCCGACCCCAAGCGTGCCCAGCTGAGGGCTGCCCCAGGGCCTTTGAACAGACCCGCCTCTGAGCTCCTTGTGGCTCTTCACTGCCTGGGAACCCGGGAAGGAGGCGGATTGGAGAGCGGGCTGGGGGGGTCGCTATGGCGGGGCCCAGGGGTACGGGGTGATGGTCCCGGGGGTGGGGAGTCTTTCCCCCGGACTGCCCCTGTGCATTCCCCTCGCCCTGCTGGCGCCCCGAGCTTCTGGCCGTCTTGTCACCGACACCTGCTTCTCTCCTCTCCCGCAGCCCACCGGCTACATGGAGAACTCCGTCTCCTACAGTGCCATTGAGGACGTGCAGCTGCTCTCCTGGGAGAACGCCCGAAGTACTGTTTACAGCTCACCATTCCCGGGGCACCGTTCTGCTGCAGGTAGGAGCCGGGGCGGCCGGCCCACTCCAGGAAGGGGCTTACCCCAGGGGCTCTGGTCGCAGTTAGGAAAGGCGTTGTGGGGCTGAAGTAATAGTACACTGGGGAGGGCGTTTGCCTTTGCACACAACCAACCCGGGTTCAATACCCGCATCCCATATCGTTCCCGAGCAATGCCAGGAGTAATTCCTGAGTGCAGAGCCAGGAGTAACCTCCGAGCACCGCTGGGTGTGACCCAAAAAAGAAAGAAGAAAAAGAAAAAGATGTTGACTGGCCCTCGGGGTGGGGTGAAGGAGAGGGCGTGTGTATGGGTTAGGGGGTTCCTCTCCCCAAGTCTATATCTGTCCCAAAGCAACCCCAAGAAATAAGGTTTCTCGCTTTAGTGTCCCGGTGAGGAAACTGAGTCACAGGCGGCTGGCACAGGGCCTGGAACAGGCTGTGAAAGTGGAGGTGGGGGGCTGCCCAGTCCTCAGCTCTGCAGTCAGTAGCGACGTGTCGCTTCCCGCTGACGTGAGTCCTCATGCATGGCACACAGGAGGTGCCATGGATCCAGGTGAGGTGGGCACGCCTGGATGGGTCGGGACTGTTGGCTGGAGATGGCGCAGATGTTCAGTGCCAGCCGCCAAGGGAACGGACGCCACAGCTCCTCCGAAAGAGCTGGGACATCTAAGTGAGGATTCAGGCACAGCTCAATCCAGGGGCTAGGGGCTGTTGTTCATGTCCAGGGTCTTGCTCCACCCGCCTGCCCTCAGGGTGCATAGATACTCCCAAGTCAGCAGGACCTCCGGAGGTGGGGACGACGGGCTTCTGGCCGTGCTGGGCCGTGGTCCCCTTGCTTGCAGTGGGTGGGAAGGTGACCTCCCGCTGTCCCCTTCTGGTGTCTCCGTGACGGCTTACGGAAGGGAAGGGGTCGATCTGCGCAGCCCCCACCCCCGGAATGTGCTGTCCGAGCTCTGCACTCTGGTGCTGCCCCTGTGAGGACCCCGTGAGGGGCACAGGTGGGACTGTGGTGGCAGACAGCAGCCGGGCACCCAGCGCCATCAGGACCTTCCGGAGCTGCGCCGCGTCCGGCCCTGCTGAAGCAGCTTCTTCTCCTTCTGCCCCTCCTGGGAGACCTGCCCTGAAGTACCTGACTCTCCTGCCAGTGGGGCCCTGCGTGTCCACGCCTTGTGGCCGAGACTGGACTCAGGGGGGAGGGCGCTGTCCCCTGGGGAGGCCCCAGGCCCCTGTTCTCTCGGTCACACTCACAATGTCCTTGTGTGTCCCCACACACCGCAGCCAGAGAGCCGGGCTGTGGAGTGGACACACAGCTTCCGGCTGGCCTGCTGGAAGCTCCGGGCCCCGGGGGCAGGCACAAGTGACTGTGGAGATCACGTGTAGGGCTTGGCCCCGGGCACAGAGCCTGAGCAGGTGACACCCCCCCCCAAGGTCCCAGGCAGGCTCCTGGGGAGGTGGTGTTCTCCCGGGCGCTGTGGAGTGAGTAGGAGTGTGCTGGACAGAGAGCACTGGGCAGGAGAGCATGGGGCAGAGCCAGGCGCAGGGGGTCCCTCAAGGCCTTGACAGCGGGGTGAGGGTTCTGTGTGTGTGTGTCTGCGCACGCGTGTGCATGTGCCCGTGGGTTCTGGAAGGTCTCTGGGTGACTGAGAGCTTGTGAAGTGTGAGCCCAGCCTGGGAAGAAGCTGTTGCTGTGTGGCCCAAAGCGAATCATACGGCCCAGCAGGGTGCTGCAGCTCCGTGTGGCCTTGGCCGTAACCGGTGGGGGGGGGCATTGCTGTTGCTGAACGCAGGCAGTTCGGGGGTGCTGGCGGCTGTTGGAAAGGAGGCTCCGGAGCCCGAGTCTGCGTGCCGACCCCCTGGGTGCTGGCAGCTCTGTGCCGGGCCTGGAGTGGCCCTTGAAGCGCCGTCGTGGTCTCAGGCCCAGCAGTGAGGCTCCGCCACGTCCCGGCCCGCTGAAGGACACGTGTCCGTGCCGGGAGCAGGAAGGAGGCGCGGGGGCAGGTGCCGTCTCGGGCGCGGCTCTCGCTTTTCCTCCTTTCACACCTGACGAGGGACTGTCCTGCCACAGCCGTAGGGGGCTCAGTCGGCTCGGAGATGGGCTCGGGCTGGCGAGGGCAACCCAGGAGGCAGCCCGTGTCCAGGCCGCTCGGAAGGTCTTGGACGCACTCGCTCCTGTGGCCGCGGCGCCGTCCTTTGCAGTCCCGTCACCACGGCAACGGTCCCAGCCACGGGAAAGGACATTTCTCAACAGCAGCACAGCTGGGCTCTGCTGGGCCTCTGTCCTCTCCTCTGGAGTCCACCTTCCCTGCCTCCCCGAATGGTCCCCCGAGCCCCGATCCTGCTGTGGGGCCTGTGGCTGCTCCCCAGTATTGGTCTCCCTTCTCCTCCGGCCCCCTGAGAGTCTGCTAGGGGCGACCCGCACCGTGTCTAGGGAGGCTGAGAGACCGCAGGCCAGGCTCACCAGCGCAGGCGGCCGTTCCTGCTGGGCTTCCCTTTGGCTCGTTTCTGGAGGCCTGGTGGGTCTCAGCGGGGCTCCCCTAATACCTGCTATTAGAATCTGTTTATCCGCTTTCCTCCCGGTGCCCTCTCTGCTGGCGTCTGGTGGGGTGGGAGGGGCTGGCGCCCCAGTACATGGCAAGGGATTTGCTGGGTGTGGGGACTTACAGGGGGCTTTGGGTGCTTCCGCTCCAGCTTGGGGCTCCCTTCAGCCAGGACCGTGCTGCTGCTCGGGCCGAAACCTTCCAGGGCCGCTGCGCCTTTCTGGGACGGAGCTCCAGCTCAGCCCTCGGGTCATCCCACATGCCCCCCAGGGAGACCGGGCAGTGGTGCGCCCCAGAGTAGGCCGCGGGCAGGGACAGGGCGGGGAGCCTTACTGGAAGTGCATTGAGCCTAGAGCCGAGCACCCCAGGCTGTTTTTCTCACCTCAGACAGAGCAACAATGAGAGAACTTGGCAGCGCCCGGCAGGAAGTCAGGCCCCAGTGCCCGGAACAGCCCTTTCGGCAGGCCAGGCCCTTTCCATTAGAGCCGCCGCCCTGCCTGGGCAGTCTCCTGGGGTCGCTGAGCGACTGTCAGTGCCCATTTGGCCCTCGGGCCTCGGAAGGGACGCTGCTGCAGAGCCTGGCCATGCTCCCTCCACTGCCTCCGGGACTGGACAGAGCCGGGATTCCAGATGTCCAGGCAGCCCCATGCTTTGGGACCAGGCAACCGAAAGACACAGTGTGCTGCCCTGGTCACACCTTTGCTGACCCCAGCGAGCTGGGACACCCTGTCCCCCGCTGTCCCCAGTGAGCTGGGATGCCCTGTCTCTTCACTGTCCTAGGTGAGCTGGGACGCCCCTGTCTCCCCACTGTCCCCAGCGAGCTGGGACGCCCTCTCCCCGCTGTCCCCAGTGAGCTGGGACGCCCTGACCCCACTGTCCCCAGCGAGCTGGGATGCCCCTGTCCCCACTTTCCTAGGTGAACTGGGACGCCCTGTCCCCGCTCTCCTAGGTGAACTGGGACGCCCCGCTCTCCTAGGTGAGCTGGGACGCCCTGTCCCTCCCACAGGGACGTTCTGCCCTGCTTTTGTTTGCAGACTTGCTGGAGGGTTATCAGAGCAGGTGTTGGTCTCGCCATCATAGCTCAGTGTTTCCAGATTTCCTGGCCCACCTCCGCTGCAACATCCACGCTACTTTGGTACACCTGTGCCACCTCAGGCACACGCGCACTAACTCCAGCACACCTGTGTGATCGCTAGCCCACTTGTGCAACAGCAGGCACACCTGTGCGACCTCAGGCACTCCTCAACAATGGCTAGCAACCTTCCTCTCTGTGCTGAGTCCAGCACACTCGCTTCCCCTGAGTGCTGTGGGGTCGGGGTCACATGTGAGACCCTGCGCTGTGCCTGGTACCCAGCGGCATTCTAGGAGACAGTGACGCTTGTTCGGTGCCTTGCTCAAATCCAGGGTGGAGAGTATTAAAGCAAAGTTGTTCTGAAGTTTTCTACACTTGAATCTTTTCCCGTTGAGCAAATAGATGCTTCTACCCGTTTACCCGTTGGTCCATTTGTCCACCTGTTTTTCCTCCCGTCTGTCCATTCACAGTCATGTCCACCCACCGGTTTATTCACCCATCTGTCTTCTGCCATCCACCCATCATCTCCATGCTTTTGTCTCTCCATGCTGTCTGTCCACCAGTCTCCTGCCTGTGCTGTCCTTTCCATCCTTCCTTCTTTATATGTATCCACTTGTTTATCTATTCATCTATTAATTCATTTATAAATAGATATTTATCCTTTCTTCCATCTGTCCACATGCCCATCCATCCATCCATCTCACTACCTATCCATCCGTCCATCTGTTCTTCCATCTGCCCATCCGCCTGTTCGCCCATCCATCCATCCATCCATCCATCCATCCATCCATCCATCCATCCATCCATCCATCCATCCATCCATCTCACTACCCGTCCATCCGTCTGTCCGTTCTTCCATCCGCCCATCCTCCCATCCATCCATCCATCCATCCATCCATCCATCCATCCATCCATCTCCCATCTATCCATCCATACATCTCCCATCCATCCATCCATCCATCCATCCATCCATCCATCCATCCATCCATCCATCCATCTCCCATCCATCCATCCATCCATCCATCCATCCATCCATCCATCCATCCATCCATCCATCCATCCACCCATCCATCCATCCATCTCACTACCCGTCCATCCGTCTGTCCGTTCTTCCATCCGCCCATCTGCCTGTCCGCCCATCCTCCCATCCATCCATCCATCCATCCATCCATCCATCCATCCATCCATCCATCCATCCATCCATCCCCATCCATCCATCCATCCATCCATCCATCCATCCATCCATCCATCCATCCATCCATCCATCCATCCATCCATCCATCCATCCATCCACCCACCCACCGATCCATCCATCTCACTACCCGTCCATCCATCTATCTAGTTACCCATCCATCCATCTTCCATCCTATCATTCCTCAGTAGTTTATGTCGGCCCGTGTTTCATTTGACAGAAGGCCTCAGGCTTCTGTGGAGACGTTGGTGGAGAGTAGACTTGCCCCTCACCCTGCACAGCCCACAGCAAGCCTGGCCTCTCCCTCACCAGAAACGTTGCAGGAGAGAGAAGATGGGAGTGGAGTCGGGCCCGTGTTTGGAAACGTCCCTCGCTAGTGAGTGTGGGAATGTGTGTCTGTGTGGTGCATGAGCATGTGCGGTGTGTGTGGTCGGTATGTGTGTGTTGTATGTGTGATGAGTGTGTGTGTGTGGTATGTGTGGGCTTGTGTGGTGTGCTGTATTGTGATGAGTGTGTGTGGTGAGTGTGTGTATTTGGTGTGTGGTATGTGTAGACTGTGTGTGTGGTGTGTTGTATATGAGTATGTGTGCTGAGTGTGTGTCTGTGTGGTGTGAGTCCTTCGCTGGTTTCAGACTCTGAGTGGTCCCTCCCCGTCTGAGAGGTGCCTGAACAGGGAGCCCAGCCTGAGTGACTCCTGAAAAGTCTGAGCCCAGACACTCTGGGTGACGCCGTGCTTGGGGAGACTGTGTGGGGGCTGGGTGTGGCTGCCTAGATAGTGTCTGACTGGGTGGAAGGTCATGGACTCCGAGGCCCACACCCAGTGCCTGTGACCCCTCCGTGGGGCGCCTGTATGCCCGTGCACGGGCAGGCCTAGGGCTTGGAGCCACGTCACTCCAGGCCCAAGAGCCGCATTGGCTCCCACCAGGACAGGGCTGAGGCCGTGGGACGCGGGGCCTCGAGTGCCTTGTCCCGGGCTGAGTTCCCGAAGTGACGACGGCTTCACTGCGACAGGCGCCCGCTGGGGTGTGGGCTCTGCGTCAGGCGCCCGCTGGGGGTGGGCTCTGCGTCAGGCGCCTGCTGGGGTGTGCGCTCTGCGTGCTCCCCAGAAACCCTTGCCCCTAGGGCACCCGTCCTCTGGGCGCTGAGGACCTAGTCTCCTCAGAGGCCGTCGTCTACCTCACCTCACCTCCGCCTGCATGTGGCTGCTCCGAGGTCAGCCCTGCCTGGGTCAGGGCGCAGCCACCCGCTCCGCACGGGCCCACATACACACCCCACACCCGACGAGGGGCGTGCATTCTCCCTGTGCCGGTTCAGCATCTTGTCCTTCCCTGCAGAGCTGTGGATGTGAGTCCCTGCTGGAGCTGCCGTGCTGGGGCGGGACTGGGATCCTGGAGAAACCCCCCAGGGGTGCCCACGTGGCACCTGCCCGCCCCGTGTCTAAAGACCCTTCTATGCAGTAGAGGAGCGCATGGGACCCCCAGGAGGCTAACAGGAAGTGAGCAGGGTGGGGCGGGACAGCCCGTGGGAGTCTCGCGGTGCTCACGATGACTACGTTTGTGTCCTTACAGGCTGCCAACAGCTACCTGCGAGACCAGTGGTTCCATTCTCTGCAGTGGAAGGGTGAGTCCCCGTCGGCAGTCGCTGGCGGCTCGGGGCCTCCCGGCCTCAGCCTTCTCCCCCAG
This sequence comes from Cryptotis parvus, assembly GCA_021461705.1. Classification (NCBI taxonomy): domain Eukaryota; kingdom Metazoa; phylum Chordata; class Mammalia; order Eulipotyphla; family Soricidae; genus Cryptotis; species Cryptotis parvus. Next base: position 106,685 of record JAJIBD010038890.1, read on the forward strand.
GGATGGCAGCCGGAGTGGGCGCTGCTGGGTGGGAGGGGCAGGGAGGGTGCCCCCCACTGTGCCGGAGTGTCCGTCCGTGTCGCCCTGCCCTGCGCTTCCCTTTCCCAGTGGGCCTCCTGCCCAGGGCTGCACAGAGCCACTCACAGCCCCCGCCAACACCCCACCCGAGTCCACTTCAGAACTGCGGAACACGTTGGTGGCCTCGCAGTACCCTGAGATGCTCGGACTTTCTCCCTGGAGGTTGGGGCGTGGTGAGGGGCGGGGGGATGCATCAGCCCCAGAATGGGGGAGCAGGAGCATTTATGTAGCACCTGTTGGGTGCCGGCAGAAGCATTTATGTAGCACCTGTTGGGTGCCGCAAGAGGAGCGCATTCATGGGATGCTCTCCACTGCCTGGGGAGGTGAGTGTGGCCCTTGTTCCAGGGTCCCTGCAAGACTCTCAGGGGTGGACATCGCCCCAGGCCTCTCCAGTACCTGCAGGCAGAAGGCCCCCAGATGGCCGTGCAGGAGGCACGCGTCTGCCCACAGAATCGCAGGTGCTGCTGGAGCTCGGTCTCCTCAGGGAGATTGTCCCTCGTGTCCAGCTCCCTGTGGCCGGGTGTGTCAGACCGGCAGGGCAGACCGTCTGGGACAACTGGGAGTGAGATGCCAGAGCATTCGAGTGGAGGGGAGAAGAGCAGAGAGGGGAGTGGGTGCGGTGGTAGTCAGAGGGGGCTGCCTGGAGGAAGCGGCCATTCCACAGTCGCAGACAGACACCCTGTGTCCTTTTGCCCTGTGAGGCCATTGCCGTGGGCTCTGACCTGGCTGGCTTGGCTCGATGTGGGGCTCCGTGCTCCTCTGCCCGTCCTGAGGTGGGGAAGGCGGGAAAGACAGCGCTTGGTCAGCGGCTGCAGGGGCGTGATCAGCCTTGCGGATTTCGATCAGCTGTGGCAGGTCCACGTAGGACTCGGCTCTTCCACTTCATCTGCTTCATCTCCACGGGCATCGCAGTGGGTCGCCATGCGGGGTCGGGCTGGCCGTGCCGTGGCACATGCTGTACTTGGGCCCAGGGCTGGGCAAGAGCCTGTTGTTTCCTCCCCACCCCAGGGTCTGCGGCCACCAGGGGGCAGCGGCATCTCTGTCAGCCTGACGTGGCAGGTCTGTTCCCGTGAAAGCCGTGGGCTTCAGGGAGGCCCGTGGGTGCCAGCTGTCAGCGCGTTGCTGTCCTGATACGTGCCACTCAACTACAGGGCCCGAGGGCAGAGGCCTCCAGACCGCTGCTGCACGCGGTACCCCCTGGCTCTCCCCACCTGCCCCTCTAAACCCGCCACCAGCCACTTTGGGAGTTGGTTTGTTTTCTTTTCTCTCTCTTGTTTTTCTTTTCTCCATCTGTAAGTGAAAACTAACTCAGAACTCAAGGCGGTCGGGCCGAGCCCACTGGGTCTTTAGAGCCCCTGGGCTGCTCTTGTCTTGGCCACGCGTCTCGGTGTGTGCTGGCCGGCTCCTCCTCTCCGCTGACCCTCCTCGGCTCCCAGAGGGACTCAGGTTGTTTCTTTTTTTTTTTTTTTTTTTGGAGGTGGGGGTCATACCCGGCGACACTCAGGGGTTACTCCTGGCTCTTCGCTCAGGAATTACTCCTGGCCGTGCTCAGGGGACCCTATGGGATGCCGGGATTAAACCCAGGTCGGCCGTGCAAGGCAAAGGCTCTCCCCACTGTGCTATCGCCCGGCCCCTCAGGTGGTTTCCTGAATGCTCGAGGTTAGTGCAGGGCCTGCCTCTGTGAATTGCTGGTTTTCCGGAGCTGAGTTGGATTGGGAGGGGAGGGGGCATCCACAAAGGCTCCCCTGGGGTGAGCATCAGTGAGGTGGGGGGACGGCCGCCTCGGGGCAGGCGCATGCAGGGGTGTCTCTGGCTCCTGCCGCGCTGTCCCTGCTCGTCGCTGCCTCTCCCGCCTCCGCCTCAGCTCGCGCGGCACTTTGGCCAGCAGAGGAAGTTTCCTTCCTTTGGCCGGTCTTCGAGACCCCCTCAACAGCGAGGTGTGACAACCTCCCGCGCCTCGCTGCCCCGGGAGCCCTCACCTCTCCCCTGACCGGTGGCTCCCAAGGGGCTGCACTGTTTGCTCGGGGCGGCCCCGGGGCCAGCTCCCTGAGGGCAGAAGCACAAACAGTAATGCTGAGTTAATGAGACCCAGCTCTGACTCAGCACCGAGCCTGGTCTGACCGGCTCCTGTGCAGGCCCAGCGCGGAGAGGCCTGTCCTGTGCACAGGACAATGATGGGCCCTGTGGACCCGGGGGTGGAGCCCCACGCCAGCCAGGGGAGCCGGAGGCGAGTACCACTGCCTGCCCGTGGGGCCTCACCACTGGACCCGGCCCCTCCCTCCTGGACCGTCAGGATGATGGAGGGGTGTGGGGGGCTGGGAGTGGTCCCTGTCCCAAGGCTGCACCCCCGCATGGCCTCGCTCTGGGAACAGCCCAGTTGGTAGCTCTCTCAGCATCCCAGCCTCTGGAGTGTACCAGCCCCCTGGCCATCGATGTGACCCTGGTCATCGAGGTCGCCCTCCAGAGCTGAGTGGACCAAAGGAATGAGGAGCTGGAGGAGGAGGGGGCTGTCCTGGGCTGGGGCTGGGGCACGGGCGTGTCCTGCTACTCCAGCCCCGCCAGCTTCTGCTTTAGGCGTGGACGGGGCCTGACATGGACCTGCCCGTCCCTCGGGACAACAGCCAGACTCTGGGCGCAGGTGAGGGGACCAGGACTGTCCCCTCATTAGTGTGGCGAGGGGACCAGGCTCACTGCCCACTGCCACCCCACTTCCACACAGTGCCACGCTGAGCAGGTGGCCCAAGCCCGCCTCCCAAGGCGCGCGGCCAGCAGCCAGGACCCCTGGACGTCCCTGCACCGCTGTGCCTGTGCACTAGCTCCAGGAGGGGCCTGGTGCTCCGACTCCCCATTTCACAGATGTGGGGACTGAGGCACGAGGCCGCCCAGCTGTGAGCAGCTGGACTGGGTCTGCCCTGGGGCCCGTGTCTCCCTGTCGGACCGCTGATACCAGGCACCCAGGGCAGCTTCGTACCCGCCCACGCGCTGGCACCCTTTCACCGTCACCCTGTGCTCGCCCCACTGGCCCCACTCCCCTCGTGCTGTCTGAAGGCCTGCCGTAACCCCAAGATGTCTGGTGAGAAAACAGGGAGCCACGTGTCACCCATGACCACTTCCTCAGCCGCCTGCTCCCCTCCCCAGCCCACCCCGTTCCCTCGGAGCCGAAGTGTCGTGTCGGCTGCAGTGCTGGGTGTGGGGGGGGCAGCCCGGCCTCACCTGCGGGCCCCTCCCCTTACTCTCCCTGTGGCCATGCGCGGGGGCCGGGCTGTCGCTTTGGTTCTTTGCAGTGCGGAGGGACGGAATCCCAGCCGTGTCAAAGGCGGAGCAAGTGCCCTTTCACTGGCCACTGCCGCTGGTTTCCATGCCCCCCACCCCCAATACCGCCTGCTCTGCCTCTCCTCCCACCGGCTGCGTGTGCCCTGGACTGGTCACCTTCCTCCGGGGCCTCCTCTGTCAGGGTGTCCCCTGGGATAAGCCGGGGTCCTTGTCCGTGTGTGCGGAAGGTTCTAAAAGATGGCCCGAGGGCAAGGGATGCAGTGACCAGCGCCACAGCGGGCCTCGCTGGGCCCGAATGCGAGGCGTCCTGCGCCCCAGAGCCCCCCAGGCCTGCGGCCCCTCCATCTTTGGGGTTTGAAGCCCTTGTCGCGCCAATGAGTCGTGCCCGGCACTAGCTGGCCTCACCGTTACGCCGCCCAGTCTGCTCAGTGCTGGAGGGAAGGTTTCCGCCCAGGTCAGCTCCTGGCACTCAGAGAACTCCGTAAGCTCTTAGCGGGGATCAAGGAGACCCAGCAGGGAACCGTAAAGGGCACTTTGCCCATAGGCAGGGGGCTGGAGGCAGGCCACGGGCTGGATCGCCGCCACAGTGCTCAGCAGAGCCCTGAGAGAGGATCTTCCCCAGGGCTTGCCACCATCTCCAGCCTTAGCTCCTGCCCCTCGGTGCATCATCGGGGACCCTGTAACTAATGACAAGGGAGCTTGGGGATTGGGACTAACAAGTGGCAGAGGGCCGGGCAGCCTGGGGAGCAGGGCCGGGAGCGGGGAGCCCGGCAGCCTGGGGAGCAGGGCCGGGGAGGCGGGGAGCCCGGCAGCCTGGGGAGCAGGGCCGGGAGGCGGGGAGCCCGGCAGCCTGGGGAGCAGGGCCGGGAGGGGGGGGCCCGGCAGCCTGGGGAGCAGGGCCGGGAGGGGGAGCCCGGCAGCCTGGGGGGAGCAGGGCAGGGGAGGCGGGAGCCCGGCAGCCTGGGGAGCAGGGCCGGGGAGGCGGGGAGCCCGGCAGCCTGGGAGCAGGGCAGGGAGGCGGGAGCCCGGCAGCCTGGGGGAGCAGGGCCGGGAGCGGGAGCCCGGCAGCCTGGGGAGCAGGGCCAGGGAGCGGGGCCCGGCAGCCTGGGGAGCAGGGCCGGGGAGCGGGAGCCCGGCAGCCTGGGGGAGCAGGGGGCCGCCGCGCTCGCGTCCAGCAGAGGGAGGGAGCCCGTGGGAGACTGAGCTGAGTCCTCTCAGGAAGAGCCCAGGGCCTGAGGGCTGTGAAGCCCCTGGGGGCGGGTCCCCAACAGGCTCCTGGCTGAGGGTGATGCATATCTGCGAGGGTCCCCCTCAGGAGAGGTGTCCTGGGTCGCAGCCTGTGAAGGGGCCGGTGTGCTCCACGGAGACCCCACACCTTTTCTTTCCCTGCGGACACCCCAGCAGAGGGCCAGCCTTGGCCTTGGGCAGCTCCCCCGCTCCCTGCCAAGGGCTTCCCACGCCCAGGCAGGGCTCGCGTGGCCCTCACAGAAGCACCCAACAGCGAGTGCGTCTGTGGGTGGTTGTTTTCCCCTGCTGGGGAGGGGCTGCAGTCTGAGTGTGGCGGCCCACCCACGCACTCTGCGTTGGGGCTGTGAGTCACAGCCATGCAAGGAAGTTTTCACGTAAGCAGTTTGCGGGTAAACTTGTTTCCTGCCCTTTAAGGCAGGATTCTCTCACTCGCTCCTGCTCTCTGGCTCTCGGGGAGTTCAGTAGAAGCACACACGGGGCAGGGCCTTCTGCTCCACTGCAGCCACGGGGGGCCCTGTCCTACGCAGCTGCTCCGCGGCCCTGCCTGCCTGTTGACTGGGGAGATGCGGCCAAACAGGCCGAAAAGAGCAACGCAGCCCCCAGAGGAATCGGGCCCCAGCTCACCTGAGTGCTGAGCCCCAGGGACAGCCAGCACTGCCCTCGGAGGGGACAGGTGGGGCGAGATTAATTGATCGGGGAGAGGTGAGCTCTCCGGGCCCTGTGATTGCCTCTACCACCCCACCCTCCGTCCGTGGCTGCTGAGGGGCTGGAGGAAGGTCAAAAACAGCTGAGCCAGGGGCGGAGCGATAGCCCAGCGGGTAGGGCGTTTGCCTTGCACGCGGCCGGCCTGTGCCGGCCTGGGTTCGATCCCGGCACCCCATATGGTCCCCGAGCACCGCCAGGAGTGATTCCTGAGTGCAGAGCCAGGAGTAACCCCTGAGCATCGCGGGTGTGACCCAAAAAGCCAAAAAAAAAAAAAAACGCTGAGCCAAGGGGGCTGGAGCAATAGTCCAGCAGGTAGGGCGTTTGCTTTGCATGTGGCCGGCCTCTGCCGCCTGGGTTCGATCCCCAGCATCCCATATGGTCCCCGAGCACCGCCAGGAGTAATTCCTGAGTGCAGAGCCAGGAGTAGCCCCTGAGCATTGCCGGGTGTGACCAAAAAAGGCAAAAAAAAAAAAAAAACCAAACAAACAGCTGAGCCGGGGGCTTCGGGCAGACGCCAAAGCAAAGGGGTTGGAGCAGGGGCCGAGCACGCAGGGGCGGCATAAAGCCGAGTCCCGCCTCTGTCAAGCCCTGGACCCTCTGAGGCTCACACAGCAGGGAGGGGCCATGCCAGCACACTGACCCCAGGGCCTCTGTCGGGGGTCCGTCTCCCCCCCCCGCCGCCAGGCTCCCCAGGGCTCACTGGTTCTCAAAGTGGGGCTCCTGGGCCGCAGTGTGGACTCTGCCCGACCCAGAATCTGTGTGGGCCTTGTGTGTGGGGGCTGACAGGGCCTCTGTGTCTCGTGCTCTGGCCCTCCCCATCTCACAGGACTTAGCACCCAGGCACTGGCTGCCCCTGCCCTTGGTGGCCCTCTCAGCTGAGGTGGAGCAGAAGCCTTGGGTGGCCCAGCAGGGTGCTCGGGATCCCCAGGGCCTCGGCCAGGACACGGCCCCCACGCCATTCCCGCCTCTCCCGGAGTCCCGCCGCCCTGCTAACCCACCTCCAGGCGGGCATCGACCACACGTGCAGTTATTGGGGCGTCAGGGCCCTGTCTGGGGCGCTTGCCACCAAGGAGCCAGGGCAGACACTCCTGGAAGAGGTCCCGGGTACTGCGAGCCTGCTAAAGCCCTCTGTGAATCGAACCGCGGGCCGTTTGGGGTGTGCTCCCGGGTGGGCCCTGAGAAAGAACCAGGACCGGCTTTTTTCTCGGGCCTTGGCTTGTGTTGGTGGGGATGGAGTGATGGGGGGGGGTGGCTGCCCCTGCTTGGTGAAAGCCCGACACTCCCAGCAGGGGAGAGGTGGGGCGCACATCTGCCTGTAGCCGCGGCTGTGGTGACGTTGTTGCTGTAGTAGCCACAGCCTTTGGCTAAACCTGTTAACCAGTGCTTGTTTCTGTGGCAACACTAGCCTGCTTGCTGTGGCAACATTGTTACTGCAGTAACACAGCACTGTAGCAGCCCGTGGTGGTCACTGCGGCAGCGGAGCTGTTGCAGCATGGGGCTCTGGCGCTCATATCGGGCGGGCGTTTACACTGGTGGCAGGAACAGTCCTAGTCCACTAGTCGGGTGGGACTCGGACGTCTGCAGGGGACAGAGAGGCCTCGGGAAACCCTCTCGGACACTGGTGCCCACCTGGGGGTGTCGAGGCGGCATCCTTTTTTGGCTTCTGGGGAACAGCTTGTGCTGTGTGCCGAGCTGCCTGGGATGATCTGCCCTCGGGTCTGGGGAGAAAGAGGCAGGGCAGGAAGTGACGTGGCCCCGGTCGGCAGCACCCGGTGCTCCGTGCCACGCACGCTGCTCAGCCTGGCCACTTCCATGTGAGTGTGCATGAGAAACCCACAGCATGTCCCACGGCGTCAGAGCGGACACTGCCTCATGGCTGGGTCTCCCCAGCATCTCAGGGAAGGACCGCGTAGCTCCAGGGCCCGTTGCTGGGATGTGGGCGGGCTTCCCCTTTATTCGCTTCCCTTTCCTTTCCTCCTTAATTTAAGCACGGAACGCTTCATGAACTTGGTGTCCTCCTGCAGGGGCCAGGCCAGTCTCTGTCGTTCCCAGTTTAGTATGTGCCGAAGCGAGCACTGTTTACTTCCACACTGGGGTCGGGTGCTCAGAGCTTACTCCTGCTCCCTCCCAGTGGGGCTCCGGGGGCTGTGTGCAGTGCTGGGGAGTGATCCAGGGTGCCGCAGTGCCGGGCAGGCGCCTTACTGGGGGCACTCACCACAGCCAGGTCGGTCCAAGAATACTGTGTGCGTGACACTGTTCGCCGACTGTCATCCCATTAGGCGCTGTCCCGTTTCACGCTTGTGCTGAAACGGGACAGCCAATGGGCTGACAGTCTAGAAAAAAGGTTCTTCTAGATGCTCTAGAAAAGGTTTTTTTTCCCTTGGGCCATACCTGACTGCTCAGGGCTGACTCCTGGCTCTGTGCTCGGGGAGACCAACTGAGGCGCAGGGGACTGGGTATTTTTTCAGATGTTCCATTTAAGAGGGCGCCTGCTAGTCAGAGGGTCTGTGTGCTCCCGTGTCTGGGGGCCCCCCGCGGTCCGGGACCACTCCCCGCAGGGCTGAGGCACGTGGCTCAGTCCGCCTCTAGTGGGGAACGTTCTAGAAACAGCAGAGCTCCTCCTGGCCGCTGCCCCCCAGCCTGGCGTGTGTGCCCCCAGAGCCTGTCCTCACACCCCTGCCTGGGTATTCGCGGGGCTCGGCTCCCCTGCACTCGGCCCAGAGCACGTGCCGGAGTCTCCTGGGAACACCGGGGCCTGTGTCCCTGGGACCGGGTCAGGATGAGAACAGGCCGGAAGACGTGCAGTGCGGTGTGTGCCTCTCCCACCTGGGGCAGAGCCGGCCTGCCCAGCTTGTCCCCGTGCTGGGGCCCGCCATCTCCCCTCCGGCGCTGCCCTACGCCCTCAGCCGGCCGTGCTGTGACCTGGCTGCAGCTCGGTGTCTGGGCGTGGTTCCAGCTCGACTTCCATGCAGCCAGGGGATTCGGCCTTTTCACCCCCTCCTGGGGTTGTTCTGAGCAGTGCCCCGGCCCCCTTCTCCCTGAGAGCGAGCCCCCTCGGGTGTGGGCCTGCTGAGGACAGTCGTGCACACTCGGCCTGTGGTGGCCACTCCAGCAACGCCCCCGTGTCTGTGTGGGAGCCTCATGGCAAGCATGTGTGTGCATGCACTATGAGCACACGTGCATGTGTGGGCCCAGTAGTTTACCCAGCTGCTGAGTGCATGGCTGTAGACAGGCCTGTCCCCAGCTCAGGGGGCGGCTTGTTACCCCCGCCCACCCTGCACCTTCCCTGCAACTAGCCTAGGTTGGGGTTCTGGTATTGGGGTTCTGGTATTGGGTTCTGGTATTGGGGCTCTGGTATTGGGTTCTGGTATTGGGGCTCTGGTATTGGGTTATGGTATTGGGGTTCTGGTATTGGGGTCTGGTATTGGGGCTCTGGTATTGGGGTTCTGGTATTGGGGTTCTGGTATTGAGCTCTGGTATTGGGGTTATGGTATTGGGGCTCTGGTATTGGGGCTCTGGTATTGGGGTTCTGGTATTGGGGCTCTGGTATTGGGTTCTGGTATTGGGGTTTTGGTATTGGGTTCTGGTATTGGGGCTCTGGTATTGGGGCTCTGGTATTGGGTTCTGGTATCGGGGTCCTGGTATTGGGGCTCTGGTATCGGGGTTCTGGTATTGCGGTTCTGGTATTGGGGCTCTGGTATTGGGATTTGCTGGACCCTTTAGTGCCTCTGGAGCCCTGGCTTAGAGCCTGTGTGCTGGGGCCAGCTGCCCTGTGTCCTGCAGAGAGGGGCCGGGGTCCAGAGAGATTATCCATGCAGTGGGGAGAGGGCTTGCTTTGCACCTGGCTGACCAGGGTCCAATCCCAGCATCCCACACGGTCCCTGGCATGAGTGATTCCTGAGCACTTAGCCCCTGACCACCCCCAACCAGGGCCCAAAACAAAATATGAGAGGAAAAGAAAGGGAGGTGGGCGCTGTGCTGCCCCCACCCCGCCCGGACCCTGTGCCAGCCCCACTGACGTCCTGCTGGGCCCTCTGGGCTTCCCCTACGCACCTGGCTCCCCAGGTGGCCCTGGGGTGTCACCGAGGTGTCTGTGCCACACGTCACACTGGGCTGGCTGGAGAGTGGGGTGCCAGCCTTTGTGTCCCCCGAGAGGAAGGTGAAGGTCAGGTCTCCCCAGGAAGAAGCCCCAGAGTGTCCGTCTGACTGGAGGTGGGCGAAGCTCTGAGGGGCCCCTAGAAAAAGTCCCAGCGTCTGAGGCCTGCACAAACTTTGGATATGCAACCCCAGAGGCTGAGGAGGGTCAGGGCCCCCACTCCCGAAGTCTCTGTCCTGGAGCAGCCACAGCTGGGCTCAGCAGTGCCGCGTCCACTCCAGACCTCTGGGTCCAGATGCTGGCCAGAAAGTGGGGGCTTCTTCCCAGCCTGCTGGTGCCTCTGGTGGGGTCTTCCCCTGTCTTGTCGCTGCCTGGCTGCTGCCTGGGACACGCCCCCATTACCGCCTGCTTTCAAATCAGGTCACTTTCTGGATGGCAGAACCTAGGCTTGGCATTATCATGGGGTGGGGTGCGCGAGTCCCTCAGCCTGCCCCGGGGCCCTGCGCTGGCCGTGTCTCTCTCTGGGAGCTGGAGACTGGGCTGCGCTGGGGGCAACAGGGGCTTGGCCTACGTGCTGGGCATTCCAGGGTCTGGGTCTCCCTACACGAGCTGAGTGCTGTCTGTGCTCGCGCTGACCTGGTCACTGCGCCCACAGTGAGGAGCAGATCCAGCCCCTATCCCGGTCACCCCACAGTGAGGGACAGAGCCCTGCCCCCATCATGGCACCTCATGGTGAGGGACAGCCCAGCCGCTCCCCTGGTCACCCCACAGTGAGGGACAGGTTCAGCCCCACCCGGTCAGCCCACAGGGAGGTCCCAGCCCCTACCCTGGCCACCACACCCTAGAATGACAGGCAGAGGACCCCCTACCCAGAGCTGTGGGCGCACAGGCCAGGGGCAGTCCTTCGGGGGGCTTCTGCCCATCTGTGGGACGCGGGTGTGCACGCCCCCCAGCCCAGAGCCTGGCCAAGGCCACTGTCTCCGCAGCAGGCAGATGCGCGGTTGCCCAGGCAACCATTGAGGCCCCGGAGAAGAGCAGGCCACTGCCCGCCTCTGCTTCGTCTCCTTGGAAGCGGCAGTAACTGTGGGAAGGCCGCCTGGGGGCACTCGGGGGCTCTTCCTCCTGCAGACAGAGCTGGCCCCGGCCCCCAGAGTCATGTCCCCTCTGGCCGGGTGTGGGAGGCACTGTCTGAGTGTTGGGGCGGGGGCTCAGGAAGGCTCCATCAGGGCTGAGTGAGGGGGGGGGCTTGGGACCCAACTCAGGGGCGGGGCTTGGGAACCCAACTCAGGTTCTGGCTCTGCCTCTGCCTCTCCCTGCCCCCACCGGTCCCCGGTTCCCTCGGCTACAGACATCCCTGCAGAGATGGGGTGTGGGGCTGTGTCCGCGCTCTCATGGCCAGTGGACACGGGTCGCACCCGCAGTGAGTGCCGGGGCTGGGTTTCTGCCATTCGGAGCTTTGCGGGGTGGGGTGCCCTGGCTTGTGTCTTTGTAAAATAATTTTCAAGGGGCCACACCCAGCCTGCCCAGGGGGTTACTTCTGGCTGTGTTTAGGGGACCCTGTGGGGTGCCGGGAAGAACCCTGGTCGGCTTGTGCTCGGCAGACGCCCTCCCGCTGTGCTGCCGCTCTGGCCCCTGGCTCCCACCATGAGCAGAGTTGGGCCCAAGCCATGAGCTGGAGGAAGCCCCAGTCCTCGGCTTCTGTCTCTGAAGGATCCAGCCCTTGGGCGGTGGGCCCGCGCCTCCCAGAACTGTCCGGCTGCTCTCCGGGTGGTTGATGGTTTGAGGATCCTGGGAGCAGCTTTGGGGAGACGGGGGGCTGTCAGCCTGGCTGGGGTCCCGTCTGCGGGCCTGGTGCTGTGGGGGTCCGTGAGAATCCGTGCCAGAGGGTGCAGGACAAGAACAGAAGGACCCCACCATCCTGCCCAGCACCGGGACCCCTGAGGGCAGCAAGTTCCCACACCCACGCCCCCAGCGAGTCCAGAGGGTGCCAGGCGGCCGGCCTAAGGCCCAGGGGTGGCAGGGAAAGGAGCCACAGGCAGGGGTGGGGGGCGCTCGGGCAGCGCCACAGGCCCTGGGAGGGACTTGGGCACGGGGCAGGCTGGCATGAGGCTCCGTCACCACCATCCGGCACATCCGGCCCAGACCCCAGACCCTAAGGGTGAGGGGGGAGACCGGGAGCTCTGGCCTGGGGGCTCCTCTCCGCACATCTGGTGGGGCGGCCGCTCACCCCCGCGGCTCCTGAGCATTGGTGAGGCAGGACGCTGCTGCCGCTCATCCCTGAGCAATTGGCGACATACAAGGACTGGGGTAGGTCTGGGAGGGAGAGGGAAGAGGGGGGAGGGAGGAGGGAGAGCGGGGAGGAGGGGGAGGCTTTGAGCTGCCTCTGCAAGTTGTAAAGTGCGGCCCCTTCTGGGCCGGCGGGCCCCTGGGTGACAGGTGGCGGGGAGCATGCGTGCTGAGCCCGTGCGAGCTGGGGGGGCTGCGGCAGCAGAGCGGCGGTAGCCTCAGCCTCCTCCTCCTCCTCTTCCTCCCTGGGAGGCGTTTCCAGCACATTCTGAGTCACACCTCTCCTAGCCGGCATTCCCGGTGCCAGCTCGCCCCCCGCGGACCAGCCTAGGGCTCTGCTTTCCAGCCCTGAGGACCCGGCTGGGGCGCGCGGCTGAGGAGCCGTTACGGAGCGATGGCGGATGTCACCCCAGGTAACGCCCCCCTGCCTGGCCGGGTGAGGACGGGATGGAGTGACTGGCTGCTTGGCACGGAGGAGGCTCGTCCCGCGGGCTCTGCTGGGGCTTAGTCACTGGGGCCAGGAGCCCTCCTGGGTCCCGCTGCTCCTCAGGGCTGACGCCGGGATCTGGGCGCTGGTGGGGAGCCGAGCTGAGCAGGCAGGCACGGGCGAGGAGCTGGGCTCGGTCGCAGCGAACCCTCACGGCAGCCGCGCCTGCATCCCCCGTCACAGATGAGGAAGTGGTGAGACTTGGCTGGGAAGGGCCCGCTTGCATTGCTCACCCTGAAGGCAGCCTGGCACTGGTCATTTCTGATAGATAGGTGGACAGGCAGATGCTGGGCACAGTGGGCAGAGGGGCGGATGGGTGCGGGGATCTGGAGCAGGTGAAGCTGAGTGCCCAGGGGGACCCAGAGCCTTTCTGGCGTCCCCCTCCCACCGCGCCTAGCCAGCTCTGAGTGGCTTTAACCTTGTTTTTGTCTTGTGGGGTCGGGTTTGGACCCAGGGGCCTCCTGCATGCTGCGCGCCCGGCTCAGGTCCCAGCCTTAGGCTGGCGTTTTGGGTTTCCCCACTCGCCGGTACTGAAGTGTCCTAGTGCCATGCCTTCCAAAGACACCTGTGGCCAGTGGCCAGTTCAGGACCCCAGGCGCACCGCGAGCCTCATCACTGCTCTACGGTTCTGAGGGTGGTTTCGTTTGTGGCCCAGCCCTGTGCGCCTGGCGCTGGTGGCTCAGGGTCCTTGGGTCTCACTGTGTGCTAGGACCATGCGGTGAGGCCTGGCCGGGCGAGGCCAGTGCCCCGTCTCTGGGAGGGGGAGCCTGTCCACGAAAGCCAAGTGGTCTCTCCTCTTGTTTGAAGGAGAGCAGAGACAGACGGACGGATGGTGGGCGTGGTCCCCGCCAGGGGCCTGGAAGCTGCCAGCAGTCCCTAGAGAAGACAGGCCCGACCGGAAGGCAAGAGGCCCCGGAGAGCGGGCAGGCGCCCCTCGGAGCTTCAGGCTGTGGCCAGAGCCAGCCCTGCCCTGCTCTTTATGGCCCCCGGTCCATGTGTGTTGAAGGGGCCTGAGGGCCTGTGGCCTGTCCAGCCTGCATGGGGGGCTGGTTGTGGTTTCCCCGAGTGGACTTTTTAGGAAGGGAATGGACGGCTGGCTGCCCCCTTAGCCAACTCAGGAGTCTCTCAGGAAGAGTGAAGCCATTGTTCTGGGTGGGAGGTTCTGGTGACCGCCCTCCCGTTCAGCACAGGGAGATGCAGAATTAGAAGAACACCTGATGTTTCTTCTATAGAACTACATAAGTTGTATATTTCATGTTTCACATATGTATGAAATGTATATATAACGTTCATATATAACGTTTCATATATATGAAACATATGTTCATATATATGATGTTTCTTCTATAGAACTACATAAGTTATATATTTATATATAGATACTTATATGTTTATCCTTATAAATATATATCATATTTATGTTATATTATAACAATACTTTTATGTTTATATAAACATAGAACAACACTAATGTTATAAATTACATAGTTACATAAATTACATAGACATAGAATTATAAAAACACCTGAAGAAAAATCTGATAAAAGCACCCCTACAGAGTGCTGTGGGGGTCTCTGGTGGACGCCGCCCCTACCGTTCAGCACAGCCCTTCAAAGTGCTGTGGGAGACCCCGCTCAGGGCCCTTTCTGCTTGGGGCGCGGGATGAGGCGAAGTTTTGGCTCCTTTTCTGCTCGTTTGAAAGCCCAGGAGGAGTGGGGCCAGAAAGAGAGTGCAGTGGGTAGGGTGCGTGCCTTGTATGCGGCCGACCCCGTTTGGCTCCGAGTCCTCCCGGAGTGGTCCCCTGAGCATCTCCAGGTGTGGTCCAAAAGGAAAAAGCCAAAGAGGAGGCAAGTCTGGTGCTCAGGGCTCAGCGGCGTTCAGCTGCGGACGGGCTGAGATTCACTGCAGGGCACCCGGGTGACTCACGGAACACATCCTGGGCCTTCCCGGCCCCCAGGAGTGCAGCCTTGAGGCAGTGGGGCTGTTAGGTGGGGCCGACTCAGCGGCTGATAAAAACAGGTCTTCGGGCGGAGCGATAGCCCAGCGGGTAGGGCTTTTGCCTTGCACGGCTGGCCCATGCTGGCCCGGGTTCCATGCCCGGCATCCCATATGGTCCCCCCGAGCACCACCAGGAGTAATTCTTGAGTGCAGAGCCAGGAGAAACCCCTGAGCATCGCCGGGTGTGACCCAAATAAAGCAAAAAAAAAAAGGGGTCTTCGCCCCAGCACCTTAATTCTTGATCCCTGGTGGGGGCTCGGGCAGAGCCAGGAGGTAGAGTGAGGGGAGCCGAGCAGGGGAGGAGGGAGGTGAGCGTCACATTGATTGTCCTGAGGGGAGCCGGCAGGGGGAGGAGGGAGGTGGGCGTCACATTGATTGTCCTGAGGGGAGCCGGCAGGGGCGTGCTCCTGTGTGTCAATGGAGTTGGCGGGGCGGACAGTGAGAACATCTGTGCGGCCGGAGCGATAGCACAGCGGGAAGGGCGTTTGCCTTGCACACAGCTGACCCGAGTTTGATCCCCGGCATCCCATATGATCCCCTGAGTACCGCCAGGAGTAATTCCTGAATGCAGTCAGGAGTAACCCCTGAGCATCGCCGGGTGTGACACAAAAAAGCAAAAGGAAAAAGAACATCTCCAAGTTCGAGACTCCAGGAGATGCCAGCGTGGGGGGGGGCGGGGTCCCGCCCTCTGCGCCTGTGCCTCGCGCCCCTTCCAGGGTCTGAGTTCTGTGGTGACAGGCCCCGCTCTGTGCCTGCTGGACAGAAGGGGAAACCGAGGCTCAGTGCTGCTGCAGCGCAGGCAGGTGGGACGGCTCCTACGTCTGCACCCCGACGCCCCCCGCACCCCAGCCTGTTCCCACCTCGCCGCTGTATCCCGCTCTCTTGTTCCCCTGGCACCAAGTTGGGAGGGGCGGCGTTGGAACCGTTCCCGTCCTCACCCCCTCCTTCCGACCTCAGCTGAGACTGTGACATGTCACCCCAGCTGGCTGCTGGCATGGTGACCCTAAAGTTAGGATTTCCCCAGGAGTGCAGCGGTTAATGAAGGCGCGGGTCGGGCCAGGAGCCTCCCAGGCCAGCCCACTGCGGTGGTGGGTCGGGTCTGGTGGGGCGGCCACTTGGCGGGGGCCTCGCCTTCCGAGGGTTTCTGTTTCCATGACGTCAGAGGGGCGGAACCAGGGCTGCCTCAAAAGGCAGGCGCAGCCCCCGCACATTCACCCCCTGCTCCTTGCTCCGGCACGCCGCGCCCGCCCCGGTGAGCCTCTCCTTCTCCCTCTCCCAGGCTCCCGGCAGATGCAACAGCGGTGCGGGCCAGGGACCCTCCCGAGACCCCGGAGCCCTGCAGCTCGTCTGACACAGGCGGCCCCCTCCCCTTCCCGGTCCTCTGACCCTCTCCAGCCTCGGCCTTGCAGTCACATAACAGGCATGTGCTCTCTCTCTTCCCCTCTGTCCCACAGAAAAAGATCTACAAGTACAAGAAAGTGCTGAGCAACCCCAGCCGCTGGGAGGTGGTCCTGAAGGAGGTCCGGGCCCTGGTGGACATGGCGCTGGCCTCCCGCTGCAGGACCGATTCCATCAACCAGGCACCCCTGGAAATCGTCTCCAAACTGCTCTCAGAGGTGAGGTGCACGCAGCCCCTTGGCTCCCCTCGCCCCTGTCCTAAGGGGACGCTCCAGCAGAGCCGGCCGCAGGGCCGCAGAGTTCAGAGCCCCCTGGTTCCCTCCTAATGGTGATTTCCGGGCTGCCTACCTCCGACCTGGCTGACAGGACTTTCCCCCCAGTTCACGGCTCCCCACCAGGTAGCAAAGCCTGCAAGACCCTCAAGAGGGTCTGCAGGGCTCAGGTTGTCGCCCCCCCACCCCATGCTCCACACAGGCAGAAAACATCTGCATGAGGGGCCGGAGCGATAGCGCAGCGGGTAGGGCGTTTGCCTTGCATGGGGCCGACCTGGGTTCAATCCTCAGCATCCGCCTGAGCAGTGCCAGGAACAATTCCTGAGTGCAGAGCCAGGAGTAACCCCTGGTGTGAGCCCAAAAAAATTCAAAAAAAGGGAAGAAAAACATCTGCACGAGGCTCTTGACTGCCCTAGACTGGGCTGCGGGCATGGGGCGCCACCAGTGATACGAACGCCGAGGTGGCCACAGTGCCCAGTGCGCCTGCGAAATCTTGCCCAGAGAGAGCAGTTGGCCTTAGGAAGGAGCTGGCCAGGAACATCCCGGGAAGGAGAGGAAGCGTGGCTGGACACCAAGACTTCATCGAGGCGTTTGCTGGGGCGCCCCGGGGCGCCGTAGCAGGGCAGCCACACGTGGGACTCAGAGAGGGCAGCGCTGGCCCGGGCGCAGGGCCAGAGAGCAGGCCCAGCCCCTCACGCTTCCATCCGCAGCGGGCCCCAGTAACATCTCCATACGTCTCGGAGCTAGTGTAGCCCAAGGGCATCTGCTTGCTCCAGGAAGCAGCCAGTACCGCCAGGTGTAGCCCTGGCCGCCCCTGTCCTGCCGGGCCTGTGCATGGCGCGGGCTTGAGGATCGTGGGCAGAGTGTCTCCAGCACCGTTTATGAGCATGTGTGCCAGGCACTGAGGCTGACGGGCCGGCAGGGGGCAGAGGAGGGGTTTGCCGGCTCTCAGGACCGCCACCCTTGCCATGCCCGTGGGCTTTAAAGCCAGACCCTGTGTCTGCTGCGCCGGGCTCCACAGCACTCACTGGCCTTTGAACGATCAGGACGCAGCGGGTGTGTGTGTCTGTGTGGTATTTGATATGCCAAATACCAGTAACAATTATAGGCTTCATTCCCATGACCTGATGGAATGGTTTGAGGTTCTTCATGTTCCTGGAGCAAGCAGATGCCCTTGGGCTACACTAGCACGCGACAGGACGTATGGAGATGTTACTGGGGCCCGCTCCAGCACATCGATGAACAACCGGAAGACAAGTGATACAAGTGTGTGTGGCGTGTGTGCATGTGTGCGTGTCATGTATGGGAATGTGTGGCGTGGTGTGCACGTGTGTCTCAGCACAGTCACTCTCTCTGTCTCCAGCGTGACCTCTGGCAGGTGTGCAGGGCAGCTCTCTTCTCCTCCACACGGCGCAGGCGCACTGTCCAGCAGGCTCGAGAGGCCAGGTTGGGTGACCTGCAGAGGGCAGTCGCAGGTGCGGGCATGTGGCCCAACCCCGAGGCTGGCCAGCCTCGGGCCTCGCTGCAGGCAGGAGGTCGCTCTCCCTCCGACACAGGGTCTCTGTTGGGTGGTGGCTGTAGCTTTGACCCCCAGCCACCTTCCCGGGAGGTCTAGAGCACAGCGTAGCCGCCTCCCTGCCTTGCAGGGCGGCCAGGACAGCGGGCAGGGTTGGGGGAGAGGCCATGAGGCACGGGCTCCAGCGGAGTCGCTGTCCGCTGCTGGCCTCCGCCAAGAGTGTGGAGCGGCCACTGGGCTGGGGCTCGAGGGTCCCTTCAGAGCTGTTCAGGCTCTGGAAAGGGCCTTGAGGAGGAGGCGGCCCCCAGATGGCCCTGGCTGCTTCCTGGGGGGTGGTCAGGCTGCGTGGTCTGCACGGGCAGCTGGGCCAGACCCGGCATCTCCCCCCTCCCGAGTCCTTGTAGCTGTGGACCTGCTGCTCGGGCTCCCATTACCAGTGCTCTGTGCTCCTGCCCGTCCGCCACCGGCGTCCCTGCTACCCGGACCAGCTTGTTCTTGCCCTGTGTGCCTCTTCCTGTGCGCGGATCCCCTGCGGCCTTGTGCGTGTGCCGCCTCCCTGTGCGCTGTTCCCCGGCGCCTGCCGCCTCTCCTGTCCCTGTGTGCACACGCGCACGCCAAGCCTGACTTCCGTGTAGCGCTTACCCCTGCGCTAATGACCTGTGCTCCCGGGGAGCTGGCCTGGGCCGGGACGGTGGAGCCGCCCTGAGAAGTGGTGACGGGCGGAGGCGCCATGGGACTCGGGGAGCACAGAGCCGGGCTCTTACCCCAGGCTGACAAGTGGCCGATGTGAAATGGGGCTCACAGGTCACTCTCACCCCAAAAAAGGAAAAGGTTTGGGGGCCAGAGCAATAGTTCATCGGGAGGGCGTTTGCCTTGCACATGGCTGGCCTGTGTTCGATTCCCGGCATCCCATATGGTCCTCCAAGCACCGCCAGGAGTAATTCCTGAGTGCAGAGCCAGGAGCATTGCTGGCTGTGACCCGCCCCCAAAAAAAAAAAAAAAAAAAAACAAGGAAAAGGTTTTGGACCCTGTGTTAGGCGCTGAGCCTGCTGGTCTGTCCCCACTGGGCAGCTGTCCTTCACCCCACTGGCCCCCGCTGACCACACACTTACCGGGCAGAGGCTGTTGCCCTTTCTCCAATGGGTATGAGCAGGCGGATGCCCAAGCCCCTAACACCGTCCTTGAGCCCCGAGTACGCCATCTGGCCTGGCCGTGGGAGCTGTCGGGGTGGGGAGGAGGAATAGGCACCCCAGGGCAAAGGCAGCCAGGCCGCAGGATTAGCATGAAGACGTGTGTCTTTGTGTGTGTCTGATTGTTCCCTTCATTGCTTATCGCATGTCCTCGGGCTGATGAGAACAGAGCCCAGTATAAGGGAATCCCAGCTTTATTGGGGGGGACGCTTAAAAATAATTTTTGGAGTAATAACTTGGCGGTGCTCGGGGCTGCCTCTGGCTCTGTGCTCTGGGGCCATTTCCAGCGTTGCTTGGCAGACCGGTGGGGCCAGGTCCAGACCCAGGCCTCCAGCAGGCCGGGCATAAGGCACGCAGCCACTCCTTGGAGCGGGATCCTCCATCCACACAAGCAAGTCCCGTATCTTCACTTCAATAAGCTGCTGGCAAGCAGCTAGAATTCAATTTAAAACTCTGTTCCCTGGGAGCCTAGTTTGAGAAGCAGTGAAATAATGCAGTAACTGTGCTTCAAGCAACCCGGTGTGGCCCGACTGAGAATTCTGCTCCGGGCTGAGAGGTGGTTGTGCAGGCTGGGGACAGGCTCTGAGGTGAGCACTCCAGGCTTCACTCCGGCACCGCATTCACGCGTAGCTGAGGAGGAGCCCCCCACGGCCGCCAAGCTTTGAGCCAGGAGCAGCAAAGTCGCCCACTTACAGGGCAAGTGCAGGTGCTCGTGGAGGTCCCAGGTTTGATCCCTAGCACCCCGTGGCACCAAGGAAACGCCCCCGCCTGTGGTGTTCTTTTTTTTTTTTTTCTTTGGGTCACACCCGGCAATGTTCAGGGGTTACTCCTGGCTCTACACTCAGGAATTACTCCTGGCGATGCTCGGGGGACCATATGGGATGCCAGGGATCGAACCCAGGCCGGCACAGGCCGGCCGCATGCAAGGCAAACGCCCTACCCGCCAGGCTATCACTCCGGCCCCTGCGCCTGTGGTGTTCTTAAGATAATTTCCCTCACTTTCTCTTTTGGCTTTATTAGTAAAGTCTGATTTTTGTTTCTTGGTTTTCATTTTAAAGCAAAATAGTGTTTCTTAGGGTCAGAACCATAATACAGTGGGTAGGGCGCTGACCCGGGTTCCATTCCCAGCCTCTCCTCTGGTCCCCTGAGTACCACAAGGTGTGACCCCAAAACCAAAAAAAAAAAAAAAAAGGGATTTCTTCAGATGTTGTTTCTAACGATCCACTGGCCCCAGTGACCTTGCCAGGACAGAGGCCAGGGGGATCACTCTCTGTCCCCAGGTGACCCCCCAAGAGCCGCATATGGAGAACCAGCACCGGAGTGGCCAGGGCCTGTGGCTTGTCCGTGGACCTTTAGCAGGGGACTCAGGTCTCCCTGCTAGGACACTTTCCCCGACCCCCAGCCGCCCTGGAGGGTCTCCTCGTCTGCTAGTGAGGAGAGACCACGGGCCCTCCAGACAGGCTGTGTGGGTCCTGGCGGCGGACCCCAGGCACGCATGCGCCCCTTCTTACGCTTCTCTTCCTCCTGCAGAACACGAACCTGACGACCCAGGAACATGAGAACATCATCGTGGTGAGTTCCTGGCGCCGTGCCCCTCCCCCGTGTCTGGAGGTGCCGGGTAACCCCACCTTCGCCACCGAGCGCAGGCAAGCCCCCTGTTGCCTGTGCCGCTCTTCGAGCCCTGATTGATTGGGAGGCGGTAATTATAAACGTGGCTGGTCGCCCCGCCGCTGGCGTGTGTGAGGCAGGAGCAGGGAAGGCAGGCGATGGCGGAGACGCGTAATTTATCCTGAGCAGAACCGACTCACTGAAAGGTAACCGGTCCCCCTCCTTCTAATTAGCCCACAAATAGAAGCTGGATTTGCTGCCCTCCCAGTACCATGTGCGGGCGCCTGCTCTCTGGTCTCGGTGATGATGCAAGCGCCTTTGGGGCCCGGATTATTTCCTGAGTGAGCTCTGGAACAAGACTCTCACCAGGAAAGGGAGAGTAGGAGGGAAGACAGGTGGGGGAGGAGACTGTTCACGCTGCGGGGCGGTGGGGGAGGAGGCTCAGAGGGCTTCCTGGAGGCAGTGCTGTCTAAGCTGGGTTTTGAAGAATCAGTAGGAGTTTGCAGGGACGGGTGGAGTGGGGTGTGGGGATAAAACCAAGATAAAGACTTCTGGGCCTGAGTGATAGCCCAGCGGGTAGGGCGTTTGCCTTGCACACAGCCGGTCCATGCTGGCCCGGTTCGATCCCCGGCATCCCATATAGTCCCCGAGCAACGCCAGGAGTAATTCCTGAGTACAGAGCCAGGAGTAACCCCTGAGCATCGCCGGTGTGACCCAAAAAAGCAAAAATAAATAAATAAATAATTAAAAAAAAAAAAAAAAAGACTTCTCGGAGACTGGCAAAGTACTCCAGGGCGTTTGCGGTTTCCCACCACACGGTGGATACTCTGGAGCATGAAGCAGCAGCAGGAAACGGGGTGGGTAAGAACAGAGAGGCAGAGCCTCAGGGGCCCAGGGGTTCTGTGGTTGTGGCTGAGAATTGAATGAGAATCGAGGAAACATCCCAGACTCCGCCATCCCCGCGAAAACTGGCTGTGGAATATGCTCGCTGGGCTGGAGTCGCTGGCCTGGCACACGGCAGCCCGGTTTGATGCCCGGGATCCCATATGGTCCCCTGAGCATTGCCACGAAGTGAGTCCTGAGCGTTGCTGGCGTGGCCCCCGCCCCCAAAGAGTCCTTTGTCTGTACTAGATGAACATTTCACACTGCAGCCCGGGACGTTCACATTGGCAGATGGTGGCTGGGGGCTCCCGCCCAGGTCTCAGGGCAGCTCTAGGGGCGACCAAGCAGGCAGGGCTGAGTGTGAGCCAGTGACGGTTCCTGTGACAGACCGCTCCAAGAACAGGCCCTGTCCTCCCCTGTCAGGCATAGCACCAGGGTGGGGCTGCTGTCTGAGGCCTCATATTATGGCCCTCTGGGTGCTGGGTCGTGGGTCTCCCTGGGCCCTGGACTTGTGCCCGGCTGTGGCACCATTGAAACCCTGGTCAGGCAGGGAATGTAGATGTCAGCAGGGGCTGAGGCAGCCGGAGAAAGGGGCTTCCCGCCCCACCCCCAGGCTGGCTGCAGGTCTCTGTGGAGGCACCTTGGAAGGCACGATTCGGGAGGGGGCGGTAGGCCTGGCCTGTGTGCTTGGGGTCCTCGTGGCTGTCCCAGACGGGTGCTGCCGGCTGGGTGCAGGCCAGGGCAGCTGCTGCCTGTCGCTTTGGCCGGGCCCCGCCCCGGTGGCAGTTGTCACCCTCTGTGGCTCATCGCAGGACTCTGCGTCCCCAGTCAGGTGGGAGTCGGGGCTAAGAGAGGAGAGAATTCTTCCAAAGCTCCCTTACAGAGGACGCCCCGAACTGGGGCTGTCCCCTCATGGCCTCCATTCCCGCCCCTGGCCACTGTGCCCTCTGCCCGGCCCCTGGCCACTGTGTCCTCTGCCTGGGTCCTGGCCACTTTGCTCTCTGCCTCGAATAACAAGGTCCGTGGGTGGGGCAGGGGAGAATGTGGACGGGTCCCAGGGCGTCACGAAACCCTAAAGTTAGGTTTGCGTTATTTGTGTTTCCCCTTCTGGGGAACCGCCCTGAGCTTTATCGCCTCCCCAGTAGCTGCTGTGGGTGACCCCTGCCCAAGGCAGGAGCCTTGGCTGCCCAGCAGGTGCCCAGCAGGGGCGGGGGCAGGCATGTCCCTTGTCCCCATAGACACACAGCTCCAGCTCCCCTGCCCCCCGCCCCTGCTTGCTGCTGACCCTGTCCTGTCTCGCAGGCCATCGCTCCTCTGCTGGAGAACAACCACCCGCCGCGGACCTCTGTGAATTCTTCTGCAAGGTACGACGGGCAGTGCTGCAGGCGGGACATACTGGGGCGGCCATGGGGGGGCGAAGCTGGCCCCACCGACGGCCTCCCTGTGTGGGCCTGGGGCTGGGGGAAGCCCCGACTCCGCCATGCAGGTGGTATCCCCATCCCCTGCGCCTGTTGGCCGGGTGTATGCGGACACGGGCTATGGAGCAGCCGGGTGGAGCCTCCGGTTTTCCTCGGAAAATCTCCGTGGCCATCTGGGGAGATGCAGGCAGCAGGTTTTCTGGGCCCTGACGTCAGAGCCGGGCTATTCTTAGCCGAGGCTCCTCTGCTCCCGGCTGGCGCACAGTGGGGGCACGGCCATGGGGCTTTCCCCGACAGGGCAGTCGGCAGCGGCTGCCAGGTGAGCCCGCAGGACCCCAGGCGAGCAGAACCAGCCGCTGATGCACCTCTAGGGGACCGGGCCCCCTTCCCGCGGCCTGCGGAGCCGGATCCTCGCCGGTGCTGCCTTTGTGCGCTCAGGGCACTGTTGTCGGGGGTCACAGCACCCGGGCGCCGCGTCCCCGGCCTCCCTGCTCCAGGTGGCCCCTGAATGCCCCCTACCGCCCCACGCTGGCCCCCCACAGGTCTGCCAGGTCCCGCAAAGCTGTAGACACCTGCTTGTCTGTTGGGGGTCTCCTGTCCCCCGCCCGGGCAGGGGTCCTCTCTGGCCCATCAGAACATTCCTTTCCAGAGACCCCAGAGCCGCTTCCCCTCCCCACCTCATGCCTATGACTGGGCGCAGTGGGTGAGTGCCCATATGTGAAGCTGAGGCTGCGTGCGCGTGTGTGTGTGCGTGCGTGTGTGTGTGCGTGCGTGTGTGTGTGCGTGTGCGTGCGTGTGTGCGTGTGTGTGCGTGCGTGTGTGTGTGTGCGTGCGTGTGCGTGGCAGTGTGTGCACCCCCCCAGGGTGCCTGGGCATAGGACATGCCAACTACCCCATTGCTGCGGGGCTCCCAAGATTGGTGTCAGGGACAGACCGCCCGGGTGGAGGATGTGGATTTAGCTCCAGTTTCCCCCAGAGAGGCTGGGGCTCATGTCCCTGCTCCTAGGCCCTCACCCAGGGGCTGGACATGCAGCTGGTCATGCACGGGCCTGTCCTGTGGTGGGGCCGTGACCGCTGCGTCAGCGAGAGGGACCCCCAGCGTGTCCCGGTACTGCACCCCAGGACTTCCCGGACCCTCCTGAGCCCCTAAAGCCACCGGCCACTCTCAGGGTCAGGAAGGGCCTCCCCCTGACAGGGTGCTAGAGCCTCCACTCCATAAAAGCGCCTGGACATCTCGGCCATCTGTGTTACGCTTCTGCCCAGTCCTAGGAGACCCCCTGGCCCATGTAGTGTCCGGCCTTCCTGGCGGGCCCCTCCTGAGCCCAGCCCGGTGCTGACTGGTGCTGACCCAAACCTCTCTTCTCTCCCCACAGCACTGCAGGGAGCGGCCTCGGTCCATGGTGGTCATCGAAGTGTTCACGCCCGTGGTCCAGAGAATTCTCAAGCATAACATGGTGAGTGGCTCCAGCACCACTGCGAGAGCCCGTCCTGCCTCCCCGCCCACGGGGACTCGGGGTGGGGGCTCCGGGCTGCTTGCTCAGGTCAGAGACGCCACGTCGGGCGGCAGTGCGGGGGCAGAATCACAAGCAGCCCCCTCTGAGGTGGGGCCTGACCCTTGCCTGCACCCGTGCCCCCGGCCTCGAGCGGCACCCGGTTCTACTGCTCCTCGACTTGGGGGTTGTGCTTGTGAGCGGGGCCCAGGAGGGGGCACCGATTCTTTCTCCAGGACTGACTAGGGCACCCCCCGCACCCCCCCACCCCCCACATGCATTTTGGGAGAGGCGAGGTGGGCACAGGCCGTCTTGACCTGGGCTCTGGCCTGATCTCCTCCGGGGTTCAGGCCCTGCCTGTGAAGACGCAGAATAGATCCCTTCTCAAGGCAGGGGCAGGTGGCCACTGGCCACTGGGGGCAGCACTTTCCTGTCACCCCTTCCCAGAGGACAAGCAGACCCCGTGTCCTGGGTGTGAACACACGCAGTGAAGTGTGTGGGGGGCACGTACATGTGAGTGTCATGTATACACGTGCGTGTGCCTCATGCGTAGGTGCACGCGCAAGAACATTGTGTACTGGTGGGTGCGTGTGTGCAGGCTTAGGTCTGTTCCTTACAAGCTTTCCGGGGTTTCCGCTGCCCCCTGGATGAAGGGATAGTTCGGTGGCTTATAGAGTCCGTGAGGAGCGGGAGCAGCTGGGACTAGCTCCGGAAGTCCCGTGGTCTGGCTGAGGTGACGCCTGCCCGTTGCAGCTGGACACGGTCCCACTGAGCGGGGAGCAGAGCAGGTCCGCAGCAGGCAGCCCTGGGTGCCCCGCTGGTCCTCACCCCTACGCTGAGGCTGCAGGTGCCCGGCGTGAAGTTCAGGGGTCGAGCTGCTGTGCCCAGTGTCCTGGTGCTGGGCCCTCCGCTCCTCTGCAGCGTGAGCGCACTGACCGCCCGCCCCCTCTCTGCAGGACTTCGGGAAATGCCCCCCGACTGAGGCTCTTCACTCAGGAGTACATCCTGGCGCTGAATGAGCTCAACGCGGGCATGGAAGTGGTGAAGAAGTTCATCCAGAGGTGGGCACCGCACCCGGCTGGCAGCGACTGCCCGCTGCACTCCCTGCGCCCGCCTACACACAGAAACACAACCACACACCCACACATGCTCTCTCACATTCACACACACGCTCACACTCATACACACACTCGCATCCTCCCACACACACGCAAGCACACACAGTCTGCTGCTTGCTCAACCTGCTGTGCCCTATGCGCTCTCCCACACATCCGTGGGCTGCGGGTCGGGTGTGTGGGAGCAGGGCCCTGAGGCCCCCAACCCCAACTGGGAAAGAGGAAGCCGACGTACTGATTCTTCCTTTCCTCGGGGCTGGGGGCATCTCACATGTGCCAAGACACGGGTTCGAGTGCTGGCGCTGGTGTCCCCACCCTCCTCAGCACTCCCGGCCCCTAGATGGCTGAGTTTCACCAGGAGCGACCCCTGCCCACCCCAGGAGGCCTCCTGCGCCCCGCCCTTGTCCTCTGTGCCTCGGCGTGTCCTCAGCGGAGAGCAGGGAGCAGCCCTCAGTGCCGCATGCTGGGAGCGGGCTGGGAAGGCGCCGAGCAGCAGCAGCCGCTGGGTGGCTCTGGCGGCAGGTCGAGCCACTTCCTGAGCACCTGAGCCGTCCGAGCCCTGGCTGGGTCCTTCCCTCTGGAGCAGCCCTGGAGGGCATGTGTTGTCCTATTTTACGGGCTGCGGCCGCTGGCTTTTTCTTTTTTTTTTTTCTTTCTGGGTCACACCTGGCAATGCTCAGGGGTTTCTCCCGACTCTGCACTCAGGAATTACTCCTGGCGGTGCTCGGGGACCATATGGGATGCCGGGATCGAACCCGGACCGGCGCAGGCCGGCCGCTGCAAGGCAAACGCCCTACCTGCTGGGCTATCGCTCTGGCCCTGGTGTCGCTGGCATTTTTAGACGTCAAGTGCCGAAATACCCCCGTCGCCCGCCGTGCCAGCCCCACGCCCGCTCCCCTGCCCGTGGCCGCAGCCCCACGCCCGCTCCCCCTGCCCGCCGTGCCAGCCCCACGCCCGCTCCCCTGCCCGCCGTGCCAGCTCACCTCCCCTCTCTCTCTTGCAGCATGCACGGCCCCACTGGGCACTGCCCTCACCCCGGGTCCTGCCCAACCTGGTGGCCGTGTGCCTGGCCGCCATCTACTCCTGCTACGAAGAGTTCATCAACAGGTCAGTCATCCTCGCTGCTCTCGGGGCCCGGGGACCATGCCCTGGGTGGGGCTGGGGTCCTGGCCCGTTGGCTGTCTGCCGACCTGCCCCCAGGGGCCCACAGTGGACTCTAGGCCTGGGACAGAGCCTGGAGTCAGCCTGGGAGAGCCAGCTGGACCCCAGGCACTGCGCTCTAGGGCTGTCAGCTCTGGGGATCGGCCGCGGGATCAGCTCTGGGGATCAGCTGTGGGGATCGGCCGCGGGGTCAGCACTGGTCCTTGGCTCTTGGGGGCGCCCTCAAGTGCTCTGAGCAGAGGCAGTCCGCCTCGTGGCTGGAGTCCACATGTGTGAAAAGGGGAGTGTGTGTGTGTGTGTGCGTGTGTGTGCGCGGGTGTGCGCATTCACAGTTCCCTAATACTTGTGCCACCTGTTTGCTCTCCTGCCTCTGTGTGCGTGTGCAGGTGTGTGTGCGTGCATGGCGTCACAGTTCCCTAATACCTGTGCGTGTGTGTGTGTGCGCGTGTGTGTGTGTGCGTGCGTGTGTGCATGCGTGTGTGTGTGTGTGTGTGTGTGTGTGTGTGTGTGTGTGTGCGGCGGCGCGATTCACAGTTCCCTAATACCTGTGCCACCTGTTTGCTCTCCTGGGCTGCGCCTAGATCTCTGAGCAGGGGCTGCCACCCGAGTGAGAGGGCGCCTCCTCTTTCCCAGTGTGGGGTTGGGGTCTCAGGACCTGTAGGAGACTGTCGGGGCCACCGGGCTCCCGCATGTCCCCACCACGACCTCCTTGGGACCCAAAGGCTTGACTCCGAGTCGGCCCCTGGGATTGTGACGCCGGGCGGCTACTCCTGGCCCCAGCCCTCTGGGATGCGGAGTGGCGTGTCTGTTGTTGCTGGGAGTGCAGCGCTTTCTCCGGGCCGTGGCGCGCAGGCTCAGCCTTAGTGAGGCTGCTCTGTCTGGTGGTCCCGGTTGCTGCTTGGGAGCCGCCCTCGGCAGTGCCGCGCTTACTCCTAACTGTTCAGGGCGTACCCTGTGGGCGCCAATGCCAGGAATCAAGCCTGGGTTGGCCACACACAAGACTGACGCCCTCCCCGCTCTCCTGTCCCTCTGGCCCCCTGACTCCCCACTCCAGCTGAGGGGACAGTGTGGCCAGCAACATGCAGGCACAGAGGGCACCATCCACATGGCGGGGCCCCTGCCCAGTCCTGGATGGCCCCACGGGGTGACGAGGCTGAGCTCCACAGTGCCCGGGGCCAGCGGGGCCGCGCCCAGGCGGGGGCCGCACCCAGAGCCGCAGCTTCTGGCGCAGCCCCCCAAGTAAGCTTCGGCTCTCCCGGGAGGAGCGAATGCTCGGTTGCTTGGCTGATGAGTGGGTTGTGGTTTTGTCTCATGGAGAAACAGCGGCAAAAGCCACGGGTGACACGGAGCAGAGGGAGGAACTGGCCGGGAAGCAGCCCGCCAGGGAGTAGCCCGAGCCACAGGGCCTGGAGCCTTCAGGGCGTGCAGCGGCTCTGGGCCCTGAACGCCTCATGCCCTGATTGCGGTCACTGGCTGGCAGCCCTCTGGGAGTGGAGCTGGGGCGATGGATTTTAGCACTTACGGGATTTTCTGGGTTCCCACAGTTTAAGGAAGGGTCTGTTGGCAGACTCCCCCCACCCCATAGCATCAGGCCCTATTGTCTGTTGCCATGGGGTCGGTCGCCCGCTCAGGGACGTGTGTGTGTGTGTGTGTGTGTGTGTGTGTGTGTGTGTGTAGGTGCAAGCAGGCCCTGGGTCATTAAATTCCTGGCACCACGGAACTGTGCACTGCGGGGATATCCTCGTGCCCCCAAAATAAGTGTCCACAGCCCGCCCCGGGCCCCTGCGCTACTGTTTGTCTAAGTACCCCTGGGCTTTCCTGAACTGTTGGACACAGCCAAGAGGGGCATGGGCAGGTGCCAGGTCTGGTCATGGAGGGCTGCTTGAGGGCTGCTTTTTAATCCCCAGCCATCGGCCAGAGTGGAGAGCGCCCATCCTCGGGGGAGAAAGAGAGAACAGGCCCGTGGAGGCAGTGCCCAGGGCCCACCTGTCCTGGGCCGTCCGGGGATGGGCAGGTCCCAGCTGGAGCAGCCGCTGACACCTGTGTCCCCCCTGCACGGTCTTCCTGGGATCCGCCCTCCGGCTCTGCTAGAGCTGCTGCCAGCGGTGGGCGGGACACCCGTGGCGTGAGGGGCACCTGCTGGCTGAGCAGCTGCTCCCAGGCCCAGGCGGCTCCTCAGTGGGTCGGGGCGGAGGTGTCTGTGCCAGAGTCCCTTCAGTGGCAGCTACTGTGCCCAGCACATGCCGGTGGGGAGGTTGCATGAGCAGGTGTTGGCCAGGCCATGCCCAGGGAAGATGCCCCCTCCGCCCACGGGCTCCCGCTGGGAACGTGATGTCCTGCGCGCGCAGAGCAGACAGCTTGACCCAGGAGAGCGTAGCTTGCTGGCATATCACCAAATCGGAGCCAACGCAGCCTGGAAAATGCACATTGCTCCTAGATCCCAGCACAAGTGAACAGGGACCGAGAGAAGCACTGCCCGGCCACCTGCCTGACCACACATGGCCCCCGCCAGGTGGACAGTGGCTCATTAAACGCCCTGTGGAGAGCAGCCCTGCATGCTGGGCCGGGCACAGGGGCATGCGTGTGTCTGTAGCTCCGGGCGTGATTGGAGGCTCCTGGCGGCCAGGGCTGGAAAGGGGGTTGGTGCTGGCGGGGCTCAGCCCTCACAGTGCACACGGGTTCCCTGAAGCTCGCTGCCGTAGCGCAGACCCCAGCACAGAGACCCCCCCCCCAGGACCAGACCCTGGCACCTCCCCATGCCCCTCTTGTGTCCCACCGGTGTTCGGCCGAAGCCCCAAGCCAGCCCCGGGTTCCCTCACCCCAGCTCCGCGCCGCCCAGCCTCACCCTCTTCCGCTTCTCCCACTCCGCAGCCGTGACAACTCCCCGAGCCTGAAGGAGATCCGGAACGGCTGCCAGCAGCCCTGCGACCGGAAGCCCACCTTACCCCTGCGCCTTCTGCACCCCAGCCCGGACCTGGTGTCTCCAGGAAGCCACGCTGTCGGAGGCGCGGCTCACGTCGGTGGTCGTGGCCTCCAGCGAGATCCACGTGGAAGTGGAGCACAGCAGCACTGCCGGAGCCGGCGCCAGCGGCCAGTGTGGGCAGCGACAGCGAGCCCAACCTCATCGACTGCCTCATGGTCAGCCCCGCCTGCAGCACCCTGAGCATCGAGCTGGGGCCACAGGCCGACCGCGCGCTCGGCTGCTACGTGGAGATCCTCAAGCTGCTGTGAGTGGCCCGAGGGGCCGGGGGGTGGCTGGCGTGCAGGCAAGGGCCCACGTGGCTGTCCACACACGCCTCGGTGTTGGGCCGGGAGGGTGTCCACACGTGTGATGCGTGTGTGTGAGTGTGTGCACACACCTGCCAGGCGTGCACTGGGACGTGTGTGTGAAAGGCCTTGTCCTGAGTTTGGGATGTCTGTGCCTCAATGTGTGAGTGTGGGGGTGTGAGTGTTAGGATGTGTTGATCTCTGTGTGTAACTGTATGAGTGTGTCTGTGTGCCGTTTGTGAGTGTGTATAGGTGTGTGGCTGTATGTCCTGTGTGTGATTATATGAGTATTTTGGGGTTTTGTTTCTGTGGGTTTTTTATTTTTGCTTTTTGGGTCACACCCGGTGATGTTCAGGGGTTACTCCTGGCTCTTCACTCAGGAATTGCTCCTGGCGGTGCTCGGGGGACCATATGGGATGGCGGGGAGTGAACCTGGGTTGGCTACATGCAAGGCAAACGCCGTCCCTGCTGTGCTGTCGCCCGGCTCCTGAGTATGTGTTCATCTGTGTGAGTGTGTAAGTGTATGTCTCCGTGTGCTGTGTGTGACTGCATATGTGTGAGTGTGGGGAAATGTCCTGTGTGTGACTATATGAGTATGTGTGTCTTTGTGTGCTGTGTGACTGAGTTGTGTGAGTGTGGGAGTGTGTATGTGCTGTGTGCATGAGAGACTATGAGTGTATCTCAGTGTGTGTGACTGTATGTGTGTCTGTGTGTGTGTGGGGTGTGTAGACATGTCGTGTGTGTGACTATGAGGATGTGCATATCTCTGTATGAGTGTGTTGCTGCTGCGTAAGTATGTGGGTGTGTGTGTGAAGTGTGTGGCAGCGTGACAGCAGGCAGAAGTGTGTACGAGTGAAGCGGGTATGTTAGCACGTGCTGTGTGAGTGTGTATGTCTGCAGTGTGTGTCTGTGTGACTGTGTGTGTTGCGAATGTACACAGGGGCCTCGCCGTGGGCACGTGCGCTGGCAGGCGGGTGGGGGTTGGCGCCGGCCGCCCCACAGGGCCTGTGCCTAGGCGGTGCCGGCGGAGCGTGTGCCGGCCACCCCACAGGGCCTGTGCCTAGGCGGTGCCAGCGGGAGGCGTGTGCCGGCCGCCCCACAGGGCCTGTGCCTAGGCGTGCCGCGGAGCGTGTGCTGGCCGCCCCCACAGGGCCTGTGCCTAGGCGGTGCCAGCGGGAGGGTGTGTGCCGGGCCGCGCTGTGCACTCCCCGCACGGCTGTTGCTTCTCTTCTGGGGGTGTGTATAAAGGTGGGGAGTCGTCTGTAAAGGGGCTTCCCTCAGGAAAACAGCCCCCGCCCCAGCTGCCAGAGTGGACACATCGTGGACACTGGCTCAGGGCAGGCGCAGCTGTTAGGCAGCTCCGGAGAACGGACCGGGAGGCGGATTCGGCTCTGGGGTCGCCACTCCGGGCTGGTGCCCCAGCCTGGCCTGCTCCTCTGAGCCACAGTTGTTCAGAAAGGGGGTCTCGGTCCTTGACCCCTGAAGGGGTCTGTGGGCTTGTCCACTCTCACCAGTGCAGGGTCCCAGCCCCCATTCAGGATGGGGGTCTGGGTCCGTGTTTGTGGGTGCTGCGGGCGCACCAGGCCTCTTGGGGGCTGTCGGAGAAGCTGGGCTTCCTCCCTGCAGCCCCTGCCTGCCCCTCACCCACTCGGTCCCTGCCATACAGGGTACTAATCTGGGAACTTGGCACGGGGCGGGGGGTCCTGCCGTTCACAGCGTCTGAAGGAGACAGCAGGGAAGAGCAGGTCGGGGGTCACTCTTGGCCAGCAGAGAGGCTGAGATCAGAGCCCGTTCCTGAGGACGTGCGCGTAGGAAGTCCCCACTTTTCCGACTGGCATGTTGGCACCTCTGCCCATGGGGCCCGCGCTCTTAGGACCCCAGAGCTGCTGTGCCTGCAGGGGGTGTCGTGCCGGGGGCCTGGGCGGAGCTCAAGCCTGTGGAGTGCTCTCTTACCATGGGGCGTTGACCTCACTGCGCCAACCCCGGTTTCAGATCCGCAGCACCTGACCCGCTCAGAGCAGACCATGGGGTGACCATAGGGAAAGGGGACCCGGGCACAGGAGTGTGCTTGGGGCTGCAGTGCATGTCCATATGCGTCTCGGGGCCTCCGGGCAGCAAGGGGCAGCTGGGCACCTTCCAGCATCCACACCGGCACCCTGGGGTATCTCCGGGCTTTTGGTGGCCATGTATTGCCTCTGTCTTACCACCAGGTGAGTGGGGTCTCCCGGAGGCGAGTCTGTCGCAGGTGGCGAGCAGTGACCAGGGACACGACTTCACGCCTGGGCCTCAGTGCCCGCGTCGGGTCGGGCGCCACCCTCCACAGCTGACACATTCCGGGCTCCAAGCTCCCCCAAGAGTCCTCTCCAGGGGCCGGAGCGATAGCACAGTAGGGAGGGCGTTTGCCTTGCACACAGCTGACTTGGGTTCCATCCCTGGCATCCCATATGGTCCCCCAGGCACTGCCAGGAATAAGTCCTGAGTGCACAGCCAGGAGTAACCCCTGAGAATCACCAGGTGTGACCCAAAAACAAAAAAAGAAAAGAGCCCCTCCAGGGCTCCCCAGGTGAGGGTCCCCCAGGCTCAGGCTGAGAGTCGTGGGCCTTGCAGGAGGACAGGACCACCGTTGCTGAGCCCAGGGGCCTGTGCAGAATGGGGTGACCCCTCCCGAGTCCCGGCCCCAGCCCCAACCTGCAAGGGGGAACCTGCGTGGTCCCACCTGCAAGCTCCGTGGGGCTGAGCAGGTGCCGTTGGGGCCCAGCCCGAGATCGCGTCAGGCTCCTGGTTGCTGCTTGGGAGCCACCCTCGGCAGTGCCGCGCGCTTACTCCCTAACTGTTCAGGGCGTACCCCTGTGGGCGCGAATGCCAGGAATCAAGCCTGGGTTGGCCACACACAAGACTGACGCCCTCCCCGCTCTCCTGTCCCTCTGGCCCCCTGACTCCCACTCCAGCTGAGGGGACAGTGTGGCCAGCAACATGCAGGCACAGAGGGCACCATCCACACATGGCGGGGCCCCTGCCCAGTCCTGGATGGCCCCACGGGTGATTCCATGGGTGCCATTACAAAGGAGAAGCAGGAAGCTCTCTCGGGGCTGGTGGGGGGATGTGGGTTCTTGGGGTGAAGGGACCCCACCAAGCCCCCCACCCCCGTCCCAGTGTGAAGGCGGCCAGGCTGCAGTCAGCAGATCTCGGGCACCGGAGATCACAGCGTCAGGAAAGCCGGGCAGTGGGTGCCGGGCTGGGAATGCTTAGGCTCGAAACACCCCTCGCGGCCTGAAGATGGAGCCGTAATGGTGCCGCGAGAGGGTGGGCCTGGGGTCAGGCGCCCACACCCCCTACGGGGCTGGCGTTGCTCTGGGCAGCCACAGACTGGCCCTCCGGGTCCCGAGAGCCCTGTGCTGACCCCTCTTGTCCTTGCAGGTCGGACTATGACGACTGGAGACCGTCTCTGGCCAGTTTGCTTCAACCCATTCCATTCCCCAAAGAGTGAAGTCGGTCCCTGGGGGGTCTGGGGCCAGAGGAGACCACAGGCGGCCACAGGCCTTAGCGGGTACAGGTCCAGGCCACACCGGGTCTGGCTTCCCTCCCGGCACCATGTTGGCCCCTGGGAGAGGCCCCAAACACTTCTGGACATGAGGGAGCTGGCCGGGGCCACGCTTGTGGTCGTCCTGGTCCCCTGTGCAGCCAGGATGATCCCTGAGCACAGAGCTGGGAGTCAGACAGCAAAGCCAGGTGTGACCCAGAATGTGCCCCAAGAGGTGGGGAGCCGAGGGTTCACTGAACGGATCAGTGTACCCTGGACCTCAGGACCTCTGGTGTGCTGGCCGGGGGTCAGCCTCGGCTGCCTGGAGAAGCGGGTCCCCCGTGTCCCTCCTGCACGCTCTGGACTGTCCCAGGGAAGTGGGGAGACGTCTGGCAGGCAGTGAATGGCCTGAATTGACCGCACTCCCCAACACACCAGCAGGCCCTGAAATGCCTGGGGTGTCTGTTTTGATAGATTTGAGGGAGCAGGGTCTCGGGGGGCAGATGGGCGTGCTCTCATTAGCGAGCCGCTGTTTATGAGGTGCGGCTCCCGGAGGGGGCATTACTCTCGGTAATGGCCCCATTTGCTGGTCCGGGGACCTCCTGGGGCTGGGGACAGGAGAGAGTGGACTCTGGAGAGTGGTGCCGCTGTTGGCCGTGGCCCGGCCCCAGGGACACCAGCGCTGGGGCCCATGATGCAACTGGCTTGGAGGCGTCCCCAGAGGCCCCACGCCACTGTGACTAATGAGCACAGCCACCCCTTAATTGTGGAACAAGTCGGAGACACACCTGGGGCCCTGGGAGCGCTGCTGCAGGGGTCGGGGGGCTCGTGTGTCTCCGCTGCCCCGCAGCACACTCACAGCCCCTCTCTCTGTTTCAGAGCCCTCGCACACGAGAAGTTCACCAAGTGAGTACTGACCCCTCCGCCCTCCCACCCCGTTCCACATGGTCCCCTCTGTCCTGCTCCCTCAGGGTGGGGCGGGCGGCCGGGCCTCCCCTTGAAGCCACACTCGGCCCACCCGAGTTCTTCCTGGGAAGTTCAGGATCGTCCGGGCCCCCATCCGGCCCGCCAAGGCGAGACCCGAACATCACCCATGCGCCGTCTCTTTCAGGGAGCTGAAGTACGTGATTCAGAGGTTCGCCGAAGACCCCCGACAAGAGGTGAGCCCTCCCCTGTGGTCTCGTAACCCCGGAGGTGCCCCCTCAGAGGTGGTTTCCACCCCAGGGTTCTTGGGCCCTGGAGATGGGCAGGCCCGGGAGGGCTTTTGCTCCCTGACTGTACTGCCCGTGCTGGCCTGTGCCGAGTGGACACAGCCATGGACTGGCCTTGGCATGGGAGCGTCTACATGGGCAGCTCAGCCCAGGCGGGGCCTGTGGTTCTCCATGTGCCCGGCTCTGGGAGGATCGAGCAGGTGCCAGCACTGAGGCGCCCTCACACTCGGCCGGTCCCTGTGCTGGGGAGCAGGATTGTACCGGCGGCAGCTCCCAGTGTCCGGGCCCAAGGGGACGTCTGCGCTGCGCCCTGTGGCCACTTCGGCCTTGCAGTACCCCTGGAAGCGAACCCACATTCCCAGCACCGCACCCACTCGGGAGCCGTCCTACAGGACGGGAACGGCCTTGGCCTAGCGTGCAGAGAGTGCGGGCCTGCGGTAGGGTCCCCACAGGCACAGAGGCACGGGTGTGCAGGCACACACACACAGCTGTGTGTGCTGTAGATAGACACACACCATCCTGGCAGATGTGCACGTAGATGAATGTGCACACACACACACACACACACACACACACACACACACACACACACACACACACCAGCTGGACTCGGGCAGACCCTCCCGGAGGCGGGCGGGGTGCAGTGAGGTCGGGGGCCCGGCCGGGTGCCGGGTCAGCCAGTGACGCGCGTGTCCCCAGGTGCACTCGTGCCTGCTGAGCGTGCGGGCCGGCAAGGACGGCTGGTTCCAGCTCTACAGCCCCGGGAGGGGTGGCCTGCGACGACACGGGAGCTGTTCGCCAGCATGGTGCGTGCCGGGCTCCCTGCACACACACGGCTCCCGTGGCTCCCGCTTCTGTCTCCTCCGCTGTGAAAGGGTGGTGGGCACGCATGGGTTTCCCTGGTCACCACGGAGAGGTGCCAGCCCGTCCCCATGCCAGGGCTGCCGCCTCGCCCGTGGAAGGGCCTTACCTCCCGGGAAGGGCCTGACATTCGGGGCCCTCTGATGTCACAGCACCATCGTGGTATTCTGGGGTTCCCCGACACCCGAGGCAGGACTCAGCGTGACAGGGAACTCTGGGAGCTGGCATCGCCCAGCCAGGAGAATGTGTGTTTGCCAGCCTGCTCGGGGAGCCAGGGGCAGGTCTTCCATGGTGACCAGAGGCCCCCGCCAGGCTGTTGGTGCAGTTGGTATTAGGCGAGATGCCCCGCTGGGGGTTTCCCCTGGCTGACCCCAGTTGCCCTGGGCATCAGAGGGAGCAGATGGCCACACTATGCAGGGTGGCCTCTGCCCTCTCAGGGTGGGCCCAGGAGGGTTGCCCATGTCCCCTGGTGCTGGTCTGCCCAGCAGGGACGGGGCTGTGGCGCTGTGGGCCATGGCCCTTGGTAACCCCCCTATCTGGCGCCCCTCCCAGGTGCACATCCTCATGGGCTCCTGTTACAAGACCAAAAAATTCCTGCTCTCCCTGGCGGAAAACAAGCTGGGGCCCTGCATGCTCCTGGCCCTGAGGGGCAACCAGACCATGGTGGAGGTGAGTGCCGGGCAGGGCGGGTCGGAGGGCAGGCACGGGAGCAAGGGGCCAGGCAGGCAAGAGGTGAGCACCGGGCAGATATGGAGGTGAGGGGCAGGCAGGGTGGAGGTGAGCACAGCGGGAGAGCCATGGAGGTGACCCCCAGTGGGAGATTTTGTTTTTCTGTCACCCGCCCACCGCAAGGCTCGACCCACCCCGCAGTGTCTTAGCTCAACTCCTGCACGGGGCTCAGAGGTCAGCCAGTGACCTGCCTGCAGGAGTGGGCCAGCCGTCACCAAGGTGGACCCAGGTGGATCCTGCCGAGGCGGGTGTGCCAGAGCCTGTGGCCAGGGGCTCCCCAGGCCGGCCTAGACAGCCCAAGCCCCGCCCTGTGTGACGCGGGGACGAAGCCTGGTGATGGGACAGTGGTCCCTGCACCAGAGCCTGCCCGGTGCTGCAGGTCCCAGCCTGGGCCCTGACCTTGGTCCAGTGCCGGGGACTGGGAGGAGGGCTCCGGGCCCGGGTGAGCAGCTGTGTGTGCCCGGCCCGGCCGCAGATCCTGTGCCTCATGCTGGAGTACAACATCATCGACAACAATGACACACAGCTGCAGATCATCTCCACGCTGGAGAGCACGGGCGCCGGCAAGCGCATGCGAGCAGCTCTGTGACCGCAGCGGGAGCTGAAGGAGCTGGTGAGCCTCGGCCCAAGCCTGCTCCCTGACCCCTGACCCCTGCAGGGCCCAGAGCCCTGAGCCCTTTCCACACCTTCGGCAGCCTCAGGCCCAGGGAGGGAAGCCCAGAGCTGGGGGGCTCCAGAGAGGGCCCCCTGCAGGTCTGGGCAGGCACTGCAGAGACCTCGGTGCCATCCCCCCACTCTCTGTCTGGTGGTGGGGGGGGTCGCTCTGCTTCCAAATGCCCCCTGCAAGCTCCGCCCATTTCGGGTGCACCTGGGACAGGGCCCCACCCCCTGCCCAAGCCCATCCTGGGGGCCTCCCTGCTCTCCCACTTCCCATGCTGGCACTTCCCTGGACCCCTGAAACACTGCATGCACCCCTGAAACACTGATGCCTTCTGTTCCCCAAGAACTAAAGATGGGGCCCTGACGGCTGGAGAGGCGTGCGGATGAGGGCACTTGCCTCCAGGTGGCAAACCCCAGCTCCATCCCTTGGGCTATATGTGACCCCCAAATGCCACCAGGAGCGACCACCATCGGGGGGTGATAGTGGGGACCTGGCGTGCTGGGCCATGACTGTGTCCTTCGTCTCTGTTGCAGCAAAGGAAAGGCGGGCCCACCAGGCTGACACTGCCCTCCAAGTCCACAGTGAGTGTCCACTTCTCTCTGCGGGCCCCAGGGGGCAGCCAGGACAGAGACCCTGACTCCCAGGCGCCGTGGGTGCTGCCCTCTGTTCCCGGTTCCTACTAAGAGCCACAGCACAGTGGGGAGGGTATTGGCCTTGACTCAGGTTCGATCCCGGCACCCCAGATGGTCCCCCGAGTACTGCCAGGAGGAATTCCTGAGTGCAGAGCCAGGACCAGCTCTGAGCATGGCCGGGTGGCCCTAAACGCACAGAACAGTAGCAGAGCTGCCGTGCCTGGCCTGGCCTGACCTGCTGCCCACCAGCCGAGGTGTTAATGGCTCAAAGAGGCCCTCCAGGCTTCAGCCTTCCTGGCTTCATTACAGCCGGCAGGAAGGACAAAGGCAGGCGCGAGTGCGCCTCCTAGAGGCAGCCTTTTTGTCCCCTTGTTGGGATTTGGACTTAGCCCTCTCAAGGAGGATCTGGCTGAATGCCCAGTGGCCCACCCTGCCAGTGGCTAAGACTTGGGCCCCTCATGAGCTGGGAAGAAGGGTCTAATCCTTGGCAGCCGCAGCCTGGCACTCAGGCATTGCTCGGTCCCCGCAGGCCTCTGCGTTGGGGCCCCGTGTGTGCCTGGAGCAGCGGGAGAGGAAGGCGGCACGTGTGTGCTCGCTCCCACGCACGCATACACACAGCACACACGCATGTGCACACACGGGCCTGCCGAGGGACGTGGCCTCAGAACACCCCACTCGGTGACTCAGGACTGACTCACGGTGTGGGAGACACTCCCTCCGCCTGCAGCCGCCACCCACAGGGCTGGGAGGCCGCCCCACCCCACTGGGCTCAGCCCACCCCAGCTCCTGGGGACCGCCACACCCTGTCCCTGGGCCTGGGGAGCCCGGCAGCCCCCGAGACTTGCCCGCCCGTCCTCGCAGGATGCAGACTTGGCTCGTCTGCTGAGCTCCGGCTCCTTCGGAAACCTGGAGAACCTCAGTTTGGCCTTCACCAACGTGACCAGTGCCTGCGCCGAGCAGCTCATCAAACTGCCTTCCCTCAAGCAGCTCAACCTGTGGTCCACTCAGGTGCCTCCCGCTGCCCCAGCACTGCCCTCCCCCACGTCCTGCCCTTCCTCTCTGCCTGGTGACCAATGGTTTCAGTGCGGGAGACAGTCCCGGAGGCTATAGCAGCCTAGCTGAGGGGACGCTGGGGTCACTCCTCCAGGGCCACGCAGCCACTGTGTCTCCTGGGTGGGGTTGAGTCGAGCCTCCAGGCTACCCTACTCCTCCATCTGGGCTCTCTGTGCTGCCTCTCAGAAGAGGGGCTGAGCCGCTGCGTGCCGCTGATGAGAGCAGAGGGGCTCCAGTCCAGGGCCCCCCAACCCATGGCAGACCCACCCCGTAGTGGGCAGGCTCAGCCCCATTCGCCAGCAGAAACTGGATTTGAACCCAGGTCCCCAGAGACGTCTGAGTTGGGAGGAAGTAGGAGCAGCTCCAGCCCCAGCATGGGGTCATGGGCCCGAGCTGGGCTCTCCCTGCGCCAGAGCGGGGGCACAGGGTGACCCCGCTGGGCCCTGGGCCTGAGTGCCTCTCTGCCCCCAGTTTGGAGACGCCGGCCTGCGGCTCCTGTCGGAACACCTCACCATGCTCCAGGTGCTGAACCTGTGTGAGACGCCCGTCACGCCGCGCCTGCTGGCCCTCAGCTGTGAGTACCGGGTGGCCCCCAGCTCTGCCGGCCCTTCGCACACTCTCCGCTTCCCATGCAGCCCGCCTGCACGGGCACTGCCTTGAAAAGATGCCTCCACCCAGCAGTGGGCGTTCATTGAGCACCTTGCTAGCTGCTCAGATCAAATCAGGGTGGTGTGGGAGTGACCGTATTTGTGCAGAAAGTAACACACAAGGCCTGGCCAGTGCCCTGCCCACAGGGTCCCAGCCCTGAAGGACCAAGGCCATGGCTGGCCAGCCAGACCGTGGGCCCCAACTGAAGGCTAGCTGTGGGCCAGTTGGGGCCTCGTGTGTGCCTGGAGCAGCGGGAGAGGAAGGCGGCACGTGTGTGCTCGCTCCCACGCACATACACACAGCACACACGCATGTGCACACGGGCCTGCCGGGGGACGTGGCCTCAGAACACCCCACTCAGTTGCTGTGGCCCCATGGCGTGAGAGGCTCTGGCCAGTTCTCCAGACGGCCCCTGTCGGAGGCGCCCAGGGCAGCCGTGGAACTGGGGTGGCCAAGACCTGCGGACTGGCCTGGGGGAGGCTGAGCACGTGCCCCACAGGGCAGCGGGCGGTTTGCGCCCCCTGGGACGTGGTCCTGGAGCCCCGCCGTGGCGGGTTCCCATTAGCCGCGTCGGGCACCTCAGCCCTGGGCTGCCCCAGCAGAGACGGTGCAGAGCGAGGTTGGAGGCTCCGAGTCCGCTGGCCATTGTCTGGTGCCCAGCTCTGACCCTGTGTGTCTCCCGCCCTCACAGCCATGAAGAGTCTCTGCAGCTTAAACATGAACAGCACCAAGCTCTCGGCCGACACCTACGAAGACCTGAAGGTAACAGGCGGCCTGGAGGGAGCAGCTGGGCTGTGGGTGGACGCGGGCGGCCCCCAGACCAAGCCACTCCCGCCTCTCTCCCTGCCCTCCCCGACCTCGGAGCAGCAGCAGAGCCTGGCGGGAGGGGCCGTGTGAGGGATTCAGCGCGCTCAGCCCCAGACCTGGATTCGCTCCAGAGGAGGAAACTGAGAGTGGGGACCCCCGGGGTCACGGAGCCCAGAAGCTCCGTGGGTGTCCTCTGAGGTCCAGCCGCAGCTGCTGGACAGCCACACCCCTTGTTCCCGCAGGCCAAGCTCCCCAACCTGAAGGAGGTGGACGTTCGCTACACGGAGGCCTGGTGAACCGCCGCGAAGCCGGCGCCGCAATGCAACCCTGACTAATAGACTAGCGCCGCCAGGCCTGGGGTGCCCCGCCAGCGTCCTGGCTGTGAGATAGATGGGGAGTCTTTCTGGGGGGCAGAGGGGGGGGGGGAGGGGGGGGGGAGGGGGCCCATCAGCACGCCCAGCCCCGCCTAATTCTTTTAGCTTCGTAATTGGAAACTTTGACTTGATTAAACGGACTCTGTAGCTGCCCCAGGAGTGGCGGGAGCGGGGAGGCGGGCTGGGGAGGGACCCTTCCTTCGTGGATTTTCTTTGCCTCTGTGTTTAACGCCTCCGTGTGGCGACAGCGCCAACCATCTCGTGACCCGATGGGCTTGGGGCGCTGCCCAGGACTGCTCCTTCCTCCGGGGAGATGGCACCTGCCTGGTGACCCCACACACCCCCATTGGGACCAGAAGACCCCGGCCCGGCCCGTGCCCTCGTCGCCGCTCTACAAAGTGATTCTTCTTGTACA
The DNA here is from genome assembly GCA_021461705.1 of Cryptotis parvus. Classification (NCBI taxonomy): domain Eukaryota; kingdom Metazoa; phylum Chordata; class Mammalia; order Eulipotyphla; family Soricidae; genus Cryptotis; species Cryptotis parvus. The sequence goes on from JAJIBD010038890.1 coordinate 147,084, forward strand.
TAAGATTGAAATAACGCACCTATTTAAGAAACGGCGAGGTCCGTGGGTCTGGGACCTGTCCCTTATTTATGAAGTCTCGACCCTCGCCGCCCCAGGCCTGTAGCACTGTCGGAACTGGTCAGCCGTCTGTCTGTCTGTCTGTCGGGGTCGTGGTAGTGTTATTGTTATTTTTTTAAAAGGAAACAGACAAAAAAAAAAAAGAACCAACCTCCTTGGAAAATTCATTGCTTTTTCCCTAACGGATTCTGTATGCTGATGCTCTCGTCCTGCCCTCTGTCCGTCTGTCCGTCGCCTCGTGTTTGATGGCCCCTGAGTGTGTCAGGCGGGGGTTGTGGAGAGGGAGGTAGCGGGTCCCCATCTCGCAGGGCCCCTCTGAGGCCCCCTTTGGACGTCCGGAGGGGGTGCTAGCTGTCCTCCAGGCCGCCCCTGGCCCCCGCGTCCGCCGTGCATGTCCCGCTCTGCATGGTCTCCTGGGAGGAGACAGCAGCCGCCACCAGCCCGACTGCCCCCACGAATGTGACCCGCCGTGCAGGCCCGCCCGGCCGAACAGGAGCAACCTCCGTCTCTTTCCTACAGTCGGCTTTTTTCTTAACGAGTCCCCCCTGTACAGAACCGCCCTTCACGCTTACCGGGTCCCCGCCCGCCCCACTTTCTGTTGGTTTAGCACAAAAGACCCCCGACCCTTCTGGCACCTCCAGATTTTCCCCCAGCCCGCCCACCCGTCGATGTAATTGTTTTATATCTATTTAATCTTATTCAATGGACTCCGTGCTTTTGTTGTTTTATACTTTGCTAGGTAGACTTTATTACCCGACGAGGCCCCTCATTTTTAAAAAAGGAGAAAAAAAAGAACCCGGTTTCTGTAAATGCGCCCCTCCCTGCCCGTGCGTGCGTGCGTGTCGGCGTGGCCCGCCTCCGTGTCCCGTCTCGTTTCTCCACCGTACCGTCGTCCTCACGGCTCGGTTCGGTTCGGTTCTCTCCGTCGGAGCCGGAGGCAGCAGGAGCAGGCGCGCGCAGGAAGCCGAGGCGACGCCCGCCCCGCCCTGTTGCTTCTCCCGATGGTGATAGTACTGTCACGTGTTCAGAGATGTGGAAACTTTCAGGCAAAAATAAACTGTAAGTGACTCATCGACAGCTGGTCAGGTCGCTCTGTGGGGGCAGGGGCGGGGGCTCACGGTGGCGGCCAGGCTCCCCCTCTTGGCCTGCCGCGGATGACATGGGCCTTGCTCCGTCTTGGGTGCTGGGCAGCACTGGGCCTCGCCCGAGACTGTGACCGTCAAAATGGCCTCGGGGCAGCGTCCCCATAGCTGCCCTGTCAAGGCCTTCGGACCTTGACACACCCACAAGCTGATTCACTCAGCTCCTGGGGAATGTGCCAGGGCGCCGCACACGTGCACACACACACAGACACACACACACACACACACACACGATTGCCTTCCCAGGGGCTCACTGGGGTCACTTTAGAGCCAACATGGCCATGTGTGTCCACCCGACCTCAGCACCCCCAGCAGGGGCCACCGGCTTCCTGTGGAGTCTGGGTGGGGCAGGCCGCGGAGATGGGAGTGGGGCGGGAAGAGCAAAAAGGGGTGCTCCGTCCCCAGGCTCCTCCCGGGTCCTGGCCGTGTTGCCTCCCCTGCCCCTTGCTCCCCTTGGCGCTGTCACGGAGGCCACATGTCCACTGAGCTGGGGTTAGGGCCGGGGGTCCCTGTCAGGGACCTGCTTCCCGGGACACTTCCCCTATCGGCCGCCTGTGGGTCTCAGTCTTGCCCGGCTCCGGCGAGAGCGTGACTGGCTGCAGTTGGGAGCCAAGTGGCCTGAGCACAGCCAGGAGCACCGCAAGAAAAGCCTCTGAGGGCGGAGCGATAGCCCAGCGGGAGGCCATTTGCCTTGCATGCAGCTGACCGGGTTCGATCCCGGCATCCCATATGGTCCCCGAGCACCGCCAGGAGTAACCCCTGAGCATAGCCGGGTCTGACCCAAAAAAGAAAAAAAAGCCTCTGAGCAGGGGTGGCCCTGGGTCAGAGAGCAGCTGGCCTGCTGCGGACAGGGGAGCAGGGGGACACCTCCCTGGACAGCACGAGCCAGCACACGGGTCCTGCCCCGCAGCCCTTGGGAGGGCTCCGCAGGCCGCAGCACCTGCCTGCCCAGAACCGAACCCCCTGCCCCCCAGACCCCAACTCCGCGCTGCCGCCCGATGTCCCCAGGAGATGCTGAAGCGAGCTGGAATTGGGGAGCGAAGGCCCTGCCGCAGGCCAGGTCCAGCGGGATAGGACGTGTGGATGGGGCCCATCTGGGCTTCGCTGTGCGTTCCACAGAACAGAGCTCAGGATCTGTCACAGACTTTGGGGGCTACGGCCCAGGGGCCATGGTGTGGGCACAGAGGGTCGTGGGAGGGAAGCTTCTGGAAAGATGGAAATGCCCCACCCTCCGGGCCACACGGGTGTTGAACACCGGGGTTCCTCGCCAGAGACTTGCGCCGCTTCCCCTTTGGGCGGGAGTGTGCCAAGGATTCTGACGGCACAGCAGGGCCCTAGGCTAGGCAAGGAGCTTAGCCCCTGGGCCAGAGCACAGCTGGGGCGTTTGTCTTGCACGCCACAGACCACGGTTCCATATCTGGTGCCCCATATGCCCCCCCCCACACACACACCCCGGCACCACCAGGAGTAATTCCTCAGTGCCGAGCCAGGAGCATTGCCAAAAAGCCATAGGAAAAAAAAAGTAGGATCTTGTCCTGTTCATCTCCGGATTCCCTGAGTTTGGATCAGTGCAGCACTTGGGACACACCAGTGTTTTCAAAGTGGCAACAACACAGTGTCCACGAGTGATGAAAAGGTGACCGGCCGCGAACTCCGTCATAGGGGCAGTGTCTGCGGATGCTGGAAACCGTCGTTACGTGAAACTGGTACAGCAGGCACAGCGGGTGGCGGTTCCCGTGCCATGCGTGAGGCTACGTGGTACCCGGACACGACGTATGGGGGCATCAGGGCTCAGGGAGGCCCTGCCCAGGGGTGAGGTTTTATTATTGTGGCGTGTAAGACGGTGGCTATCAGAGGTGGTGATGGCCCACCGTGAATGTCCTAAACACCACGAAATGGTTTCTTTTATGGCGCATGAATGTTGCCTGGATCTCAAACACAGTGACAATTTAGAGGGTGGTGGGTGGGCCGAGACGCGAGGCAGGGGGCGAGGCGGCGCGCTTGTGGGGGCACCTGAGCAATGCTTCCCACGGGGGCCAGGGGCTTGCTTGCCTTATACCCTGCCCCGCCAGCCCGAGCCAGGACCAAGGAAGCGAGCCCTGAGCACACCGGGTGTGGGAAAAACATTTTAATGAAGATGGAGGCCTGCCTTTGTGAATGGGCCTCCGGCTCTGGGGGGAGCGTTTGGTCAATGGCGGTTCCCGGCTGCGTCCGCGCCCGCTGCTGCCACCTCTGGGCGCTGTGGGCACCGCGGCCGGCGGCTCCCCCGCTGCGGCTGACGCTCCTCCAGCCCCGCGGGCAGCCCCCGGCCCCCAGCGCGACCCCCCACCCGGCGGCCGAGCTGGCCGGTGCATCCGCGTCCCTGCGCGGGCTCCAGCGCAGGGCCCCTCTTCGGCTCTTAACGGAGCAGAGGCCTTAGGGGACGCACTCACGCAGTGGCCACCGTGCCCAGGGGACAGCAGTGGCCACCGTGCCCAGGGGATAGCAGTGGCCACCGTGCCCAGGGGACAGCAGTGGCCACCGTGCCCAGGGGACAGCAGTGGCCACCGTGCCCAGGGGACAGCAGTGGCCACCGTGCCCAGGGGACAGCAGTGGCCACCGTGCCCAGGGGGACAGCAGTGGCCACCGTGCCCAGGGGGACAGCAGTGGCCACCGTGCCCAGGGGACAGCAGTGGCCACCGTGCCCAGGGGATAGCAGTGGCCACCGTGCCCAGGGGACAGCGGCCTCCCGGGAGCAACACAGGCCACGAGGCCCAGCCGTTCCCATCTTATGAGCATCCCGGTGTCGGGTGGGCGCGGGAGGAGCAGTCCTGAGCCTGGGGATCGGCCAGTCACGGCGGCCAGTGCAGGGGCGCGACCCCGAGTGGGCAGCGGAGACATGGACGGGCAGCGGAGCGTCATGCAGGGCGACGGGTGCGCTGCGAGAATGCGCAAGTCGGACTCAGGCAGCCCCATCCGGGGCGCCCACCCGCGCCCGCGACCCCAGACCCAGCCGTGTCTGCGTAGGGGGCGGGGCGTGCAGCTGGCCTCGCCCGAGACCACGCCCACTCAGACCGCGCCCACAGCCACGCCTCCGAGGCCACGCCCAGGGGTCGGGGGCGACGCGGCCGCGTGACGTCACGTTGCCACGGTGACGCGGGCGCTGGGTCCGGACGGAGGCGGGTCAGCTGCGTGCGTCTGGGTGCGGTAGCCGGGGGTGCGGCCCAGGCTCGGGGTCCAGGCTTGGCCCACGTCCAGCGCTGGCAGAGTGGCTGGGGCTCAGGATGGCTCCTGGGGTGCTTGGGGTGGGGGCTCCCCCCGACCCCCCAGTCTCCAGGTCAAAGCTTCCGACGGCCCGTGAGCCTTCCTGCCTCTGCCCCTCACTCACTACTCCCCCGCCCCTCTTTTCCCCATGCCGGGTCTCACGACCCCTCTCAGCACCCCCAGGTAGGGACCCCCAGCCTGAAGAGGGCTTAGCTCTAGCAGAGCCTGCGCCCGGCCCGTGAACACCCCAGATGAGACCCTGGCTGGGGGCTGGGTTCTTCCCGAGGCTGCTGAAGGAGACCACTAAGGGTTTAGGAAGTTGTTCCAGGGGCTGGAGGGACAGCACAGCGGTACCGCCATTTGCCTTGCAGGAGACCGACCCTGGTTCAATCCGCCGCATCCCATCTGGTCCCCTGAGCACCACCAGGAATAACCCCTGAGCATTGCCGGAGCGACCCAAAAAGAAGAAACAAACGTTATTCCAGCTTCATGCATGCAAGCACCTGAAAATCAGCCCAGGGGGTTGGAGAGTGAGGACCCCCAAAGTCTCCCTGCCGGGGAACTCAGAACCCCACCCAAAAGGTGCCGGCACGTGGGGAAAGGGCATTGCCAGGGGAGAGGAGGTGAAGGAGCCCGCGGCCCAACCTGCCCACCCGGTGGACATAGAGGTTTCCCCACCTCCGCCACAGCATCTTCCTCCAGAGGCAAGGTCAGGTCAGGGATGTGCAGGGAGGGGGGAACAGGGCACACAGGAAGAAGCTGGACTTCTCTGTCCACTGGACTTCTCTGTCCACTCGGCTGGTGCTTTGGGGTGGGGTCCGCTCCCTCTGTCAGCAGCTGGAGGGGATGGTGGGGGAGGGAGGGAGAAGGTGAGTGGAGGAACTGCCTGACCCCACTTGAGCATCTGTTTGTTTTTTCTGAGGTCGCCCGGTGGTGCGTGGGTTAGCTCAGGCCTCCTGATGCGAAGCCCATGGTCCAGCCCAATAACTGTCTCCAGACTCAGCATCTTTCTTTTCTTTTACTTTGGGGTCACACTGGCAATGCTCAGGGGTTACTCCTGGCTCTGCACTCAGGAATTACTCCTGGCCATGCTCGGGGACCATATGGGATGCCGGGGATCGAACCCAGATCGGCCGCGTGAAGGCAAACGCCCTCCCCGCTGTGCTGTGGCTCCAGCCTCCTCCCCCAGTTAGCATCTTAAACTTTTCCTCTTTCTGGGGTCGGGAACCCAGGCACAGCTTGATTCTCCATCACAGCTGTGGCTCCACCATCTGGTCACTTTCCTAACCCGCAGGGCCCCGGGCTGCCCACACCTGGGGGTTTCTCTGCTTTGTGGGTCTGGGGACAGAGCCAGGCACGGCCGCTGTGTTCTGTGCAGTGATCTCTGACCACATCCCGAATCCTGGCACTGGTTCCCCCTAGTTCCCCCATGCTGACTCTAGCTCATTGGGAGGGTTCAAGCCATTGCCACGGGCCATGGACGGTGCAGCCCCCCAGCTCCATCGTCCCAAAATGAGCGTTTCAACAATGTCCCCAGCTCCCTGGGCCTCGTGCTGGTTCCCACCCTCCCCCACGTCGGGTGGACGCTTGGTGCCTGTCTGGCCTCTTGCCTGGTTGATACTTGTCCAGCAGGTGTCAGTATCCTCTGGCTGCTGAGTGCTGGAAGCTAACACTCACTGTCACCTCACCGGCTGACAGACACGTGGGCCGAAAGCTCCTGGTGATGGCTGTGTGCAGTTAGTGGTGAAGAGCACCTTAGCACCTCACAGAGCAGGGCGCGCTGTCCCTTAGCGCCTCGCAGAGCTGCTGGACCCTGCCTCCGGGAGGATCAAACACAGGCAGCATGGTGCGACCATTTCCTGGCCTCTGCCGCCCCCTGGTGCCCAGCTGGGCTCTGCGGGCGCTGGGTCTTTGTCCCCAGAGAGCCCAGGTGGGGAGCCTGGCAGAGCGGAGCTGCCCCGGGGACTGCCCAGGGGCGCGGAGGCAGGCAGGGAAGCTGGGTTTGTGGTCGGCCCTGCTCCCTGGGGGCTTGAGGGTCCGCGGCCAGGGTTCCCCCTTTGCCCAGCACCTGGTAGGGGCTTTGGGGGACAGCAGTTTGTGGCCAGCCGCAAGCTAGAGCCTTCCAGTCCCCGCTTGCTTATTTGCAGGAAGCAGAGGCCCAGAGAGCTCGGGCAGCGGGACTCAGGCCCTTCAGAAGTGATTCTGTCAGGAAGCTCTGGGGGCACCAGTGCCGGGGGAGGGTTGTCTAGCCAAGGGCCTGTAGAATGTTCTAGAAGCAGCTGGAGTGGGGCCGGCACCACATCCCTCAGGGGACAGGCGATGTCCCAGGCTGCCCTGAGCAGGGTGCGAGTCTCGCATCAGCCTTCCCGTCCTCGCAGGGAGCTGGTGGCGGCTGAGGCGGCCTCGACTCGTGGCTTCAGCCTGATCTGCTGCTCTCTGCTGTGGCCTCCTGCCATCTGGGGTCGAGTTTCTCTCCGCTTGGGGTCCATGGCTTGATGGCTGCCCCCTCCCAACTCCGGGGCACCCCCAGGCCCCCATGCACACCTTTGGTCCGTCTCTGCCCATGCCTTCACGCGGGGAGGGCCGGGCACAGCGGGAGGGCACAGTGGGAAGGGAGGACCGGGCTGCTGAGGGGGTGGAGCCCAGCTCTGAGGACTCCCAGAGCCCAGGGGAGTTCCCAGACTTCACAGCAGAGGGGACGAGCTGATAGGGAAAAAGCCCTGCTCGGAGAGAGGGGCTGGGGGTGCCCGGTCGGAGTGAGGGGCTGGGTGGGGCGGGGTGTATGTGTGTGAATGTGTGTGTTTGTGTGTAGCGTGTGTGGGTGTGTTGAGGCAGCTAGGCCATTGTGGACAGTTGTGTGTCTGGGACCCTCCAGGAGCCGCAGGAGAATGAGCGCCCAGGCTTGGCCGTGACAGGCTGGTCTGGCTGTTCAGCCCAGGTGGGGGATTGTTCCGTGGCATCCACTGTGCAGACCCAGCCTGGCTGCCTGCCAAGCACTCGCCCGGGGCTCACTCCTGCCTCTCACTTAGCCAGGCCCCTTCTCCTTGACTCGTGGCAGCCAACAGGACAGTGGACGTGGCTGTGGAAGTCAGGATTGCCTCTTGTTTTTTTTTTTTTTTTTTGCTTTTTTGGGTCACACCTGGCAATGCTCAGGGGTTACTCCTGGCTCTGCACTCAGGAATTCCTCCTGGTGGTGCTCAGGGGGACCATATGGGATGCCAGGGATCGAACCCGGGCTGACATGAGCAGGCTGCGTGCAAGGCAAACGCCTTACCCGCTGGGCTATCGCTCCGGCCTCAGGATTGCCTCTTAATCCCCACAAACTCTAGGAACATGCGTGGCCTTACCAGCGGGACACCGAAGAGCACTCGGAAGAGAAGGACGGGACTGAAGGAATAGCACAGCAGGGGAGGGCACGTGCTCGCACTGACCTTGAGCCCACCCCCAGAACCCCAGATAGCCCCTGAGCCTTTCCAGAAGGATCCCTGAGCACAGAGCCAGGAGTCAGCCTTGAGCACAGAGCGGGGGGGGGGTAAGCTTGGGCAGCACTGACCGACGGGAGCGGGGTGTCGAGGGACAAAGGCTGCAGGAGTCGGGGGTGTTTTCTCTCATTCTTTGCCTCCTTCCCTAGTTCGCTGCTGCGAACCCTGATGAGGGGGGGCCACCTTGGAGAGTCGCAGACCCTCACGTCTGGTGGTGTGCGCAGAGATCACCCTCTGCGGTGCCCACAGAGTGCTGCCTGCCCCCCTCAGCCTCACCCCTGCAGACAGACCCTGTCCACCTGGGCTGCAACATGGGCAGGCACTGGCGTCTCCCACAATGCCGGGAGCAGAGCACTGCGCGCAGAGCGCCGGGTCCATAAGACACACAGACCCACCTGGGAAGTGGGTAAAGATGATGAAGGGAGTGGCCAAAAAAAAGGAGAGAGAGAAAGAAAGGAAAGGAAAGGAAAGGAGGGAGGGAGGGAGGGAGGGAGGGAGGGAGGGAGGAGGGAGGGAGGGAGGGAGGAGGGAGGGAGGGAGGGAGGGAGGGAGGGAGGAGGGAGGGAGGGAGGGAGGGAGGGAGGGAGGGAGGGAGGGAGGGAGGAAGGAAGGAAGGAAGGAAGGAAGGAAGGAAGGAAGGAAGGAAGGAAGGAAGGAAGGAAGGAAGGAAGGAAGGAAGGGAAGGAAGGAAGGAAGGAAGGAAGGAAGGAAGGAAGGAAGGAAGGAAGGAAGGAAGGAAGGAAGGAAGGAAGGAAGGGAAGGAAGGAAGGAAGGAAGGAAGGAAGGAAGGAAGGAAGGAAGGAAGGAAGGAAGGAAGGAAGGAAGGAAGGAAGGAAGGAAGGAAGGAAGGAAGGAAGGAAGGAAGGAAGGAAGGAAGGAAGGAAAGGAGGAAAAGGAAGGAAGGAAAATGAAGATTCTGGAACACAAAGTTGGTCCCTGGTGCTGTGCCTGGCCCCTCCCGTGTGACGCTTTCTGTTGACCAGTGATTGCATTTCCTCTTGTGGGAGTTGCTAAAACCGTTCTGTGCATGGGCTTTTGACACCCGGGCGGAAATCCTGGCACGGGTCTCCCCACGGCTGTGTGCAGCTTCCCGGCACTGTCTAGGGCTCTGTCTGCGTGGCCAGGCCCTTGCTCCCTTCGCAGGGAGGGACCCCCAGGCAGAGCAGCTCCTGCTTGAGTCCCTCCAGCCGCACGGTGGGTGTGTTCAGGGTCTCTCCTGAACCCTGTGTCTGGGGGGCCAAGGCGTGAACGAGGGAGCAGGGAGAATACACAGATGCCGTCAGGGGTCGTGTGGGCGCCCGATGTAACCCAGGGGAAGGTTTCTCGGGGGCTGCCCTCAGGTTGCTGTAGCATCAGGGCTGGGACCGGCACAGAGATTCCCAGGGGCCCCTGGGATTCAGAGGGGGCCTCTTGGAGAAGGACACGATCTTGTCCCTGAGGTTTCCTGGTTTGCACATGGCCTGTTCCTTGCAGACGGCCTAGACTCACCACAGGAGAATCTTTTCTCCGCTTTTTTCCTTTCAAAAAATATATATATTTTTTTGCTTTTTTTGTCACACCCGGCAATGCTCAGGGGTTTCTCCTGGCTCTGCACTCAGGAATTACTCCTGGCGGTGCTCGGGGACCATATGGGATGCTGGGCATGGAACCCGGGCCGGCATGGGCCGGCCGCATGCAAGGCAAACGCCCTACCCGCTGGGCTATCGCTCCGGCCCCTCAAAATATTTTTTTGTGGGGCCGGAGTGATAGTCCAGTGGGTAGGGCATTTGCCTTGCACATGGCCAACCCAGTTTTGATTCCCTGGCATCCCATATGGGCCCCCAAGCACTGCCAGGAGTAATTTCTGAGTGCAGAGCCAGGAATAACCCCTGAGCATTGCTGGGTCTGACCCAAAAAAGCAATATATATATATTTTATATATATATATATATATATATATATATATATATATATATATATATATATATATATATATGCTCAAGCGGGCCCCAGTAACATCTCCATATGTCCTGTCTCATGCTAGTGTAGCCCAAGGGCATCTGCTTGCTCCAGTAATATAAAGAGCCTCAAACCATTCCATCAGGTCATGGGAATGAGATCTATAATTGTTACTGGTATTTGGCATATCAAATATGACACGGGTAGCTTGCCAGGCTCTGCTGTGAGGGTGGCATACTCTTGTAGTCTCCAGAGGTGATCACAAATATATGTGTGTGTGTGTGTGTGTGTGTGTGTGTGTGTGTGTGTGTGTGTGTGTGGCCCGTGTAGCCAAAAGGTGGGGAGCCAAACCCTTCTGTGCTCAGGGGCCACTCCTGGCAGGCTTGGGGGACCATATGGGGTGCCGGGATCAAACTGGCATCAGCCGTGTAGAAGGCTCCTCCACCCCCTCTTTCAAACCTGTTCGTAGGATGGGCCACACCTGGCGAGCTCAGCCTGGCACGGGCTTCATGCGCCAAAAGGTGGTGCTTAGTTGCCGAAGCTGTGTCACAGTAACAAACAGTAGAAACATTTTACTCACAAGGCTAAAACTTAACCACCGAGCAGGACATTCTCGGTAGGACCAGGATGAAGTTGTCCTAACCGGCCTGCCCAGGAGGGGTCGAGACTTATCTGGGCCTCAGCCCCAGAGTGTGGCCATTTGTCAGGATGAATATCTTACCCTGTTGTAAAGATTTGGGAGATGCTTTGTCTGCTTCTGTACCTCTGCTTTGCTTACGATAAGATAAGGCATGCAGGTATGCGTCCCTAAAGGTTGAGTGCGAGACCATAAAAACAAACAGTGGGGGGAGCGGGGCCCTTTGAACCTCTCTCAGGCTCAGGGGATCCTTAGTCACCCTTGAGCTCTCCTTTATCTACGTTTCTGTTTCTGGGTCTGTACCCAGCAATGGCCCAACAGGGTGATAGATAGTCCAGCGGGGAGGGCATTTGCCTTGTGCGTGGCTGACCCGGCTTCAATCCCCGGCATCCCATACGGTCCCCAGAGCACTGCCAGGAGTAGTTCCTGAGTGCAGAGCTGGGGCTCCACCCACTGGTTCTTTTGGAGCCCAGGAGGTACAGGGAGATCCAGCTTGTGTCCCCCTAATTATTTATTTGTTTGTTTGTTTTGCCTTCTGGGCCATACCTGGAGATGCTCCAGGCTTACTCCTGGCTCTGCACTCGGGCATTACTCCTGGTGGTAGGGGATGTCGGGAATCAAGCCCAGGTCAGCCATGTGCAAGGCAAACGCCTCCCTGTCTACCTTCTGTACTACGTATGGCTCCAGCCCCACGGGTGGCCTCTTTCCTGCCAACAGTAGCCCCCACTACTGGCACTTAACAGTGCCCGTAGACGCGCAGCCGCGGGCACGGCAGGCCTCAGCTCCACGCTGAGGGGGAGCAGGGAGAGCCCGGACCCCAGGCCTGGCAGGGCAGGGCAGGACTGAGCCTGACTTTAGAAGGAGGACCTTATACAGAATGACGGCATTTATTTGCATAACATGAGTATATATGTACATATTATGATACCAATATCCAAGGTCAAGTGAAACATATATCAGGAGGTCTTGTCAAAGGTGGAAATTATCACAAACGTGTGGGAGTCAGAGGCTAGGTAAGACAGAAAATGGAACAGTGTGCTAACAATTGTCGAGGGTACTAATACCAACCTAGAACTGAGCATTAAACAGAGGCAAAAAGATACACATGACAACCCTTTAATGTATGTTCTGTAATCCATAGTCTGGAAGGGAAGGAAAAGAGAAAGAGAGAGAAAGGGAAAGAAATAAAGAACCTCGGGGCCAGAGCGATAGCCCAGCGGGTAGGGCGTTTGCCTTGCACGCGCCGCCTGTGCCGGCCCGGGTTCGAATCCCGGCATCCCATATGGTCCCCCGAGCACCGCCAGGAGTAATTCCTGAGTGCAGAGCCAGGGAGTAACCCCTGAGCATCGCCGGGTGTGACCCAAAAAGCAAAAAAATAAAGAAAAAGAAAGAAAGAAAGAAAGAAAGAAAGAAAGAAAAGAGAGAGAAAGAGAGAGAGAGAGAGAGAAAGAAAGAAAGAAAGAAAGAAAGAAAGAAAGAAAGAGAGAAAGAGAGAAAGAAAGAGAGAGAGAAAGAAAGAAAGAAAGAGAGAGAAAGAGAGAGAGAGAAAGAGAGAAAGAGAGAAAGAGAGAGAGAAAGAGAGAAAGAGAGAAAGAGAGAAAGAGAGAGAGAGAGAGAGAAAGAAAGAGAGAGAGAAAGAAAGAAAGAAAAGAAAGAAAGAGAGAGAAAGAGAGAGAGAGAGAAAGAGAGAAAGAGAGAAAAGAGAGAGAGAAAGAGAGAAAGAGAGAAAGAGAGAGAGAAAGAGAGAAAGAGAGAAAGAGAGAAAGAGAGAAAGAGAGAAAAGAGAGAAAGAGAGAAAGAGAGAAAGAGAGAAAGAGAGAAAGAGAGAAAGAGAGAAAGAGAGAAAGAGAGAAAGAGAGAAAGAGAGAAAGAAAGAAAAAGAAAGAAAGAAAGAAAGAAAGAAAGAAAGAAAGAAAGAAAGAAAGAAAGAAAGAAAGAAAGAAAGAAAGAAAGAAAGAACCTGCCATGGAGGATGGCTGGGGGAGGGGAGGGAACCAGGGACGTTGGTGGTGGGAGATGGGCACTGGTGGAGGGATGGGTGCTGGAATACTATATGACCTAAACCCAAATATGAACTTTTTTAATTGTATTTCTTTGTAATTGTAAAAAGAAAAAATAATAAAATAAAAAAATAATTAAAAAAAAAAAGAAAGGCGGCCCTTCGCCTGGTGCCGCTTGCCCATTCTCCACGAGCATGGCGGCGTCGAGGCTCTCATGACCCCGGGGCCTCCCAATTCTAGGGTGTCCTGGGGCTGTCTCTCCTGAATTTGGGAGCCATGTGGGGGATGCAGGTGGCGAGAAGCCGGGGTTCCCTCGGGTCCAGGGCCTGTGTGTGTTGGGACACGGCTCCCGCACCACTCCCTCTCGCTGCGGCAACTGGTCAGCTTCGAATGTCCCTGGAAGGCCTCCTTGCCCGCCGCAGAGAGCAGTGGGGTACAGGGGCTCCCTGAATCCCCTCCTAGACAAGAATGATGGTAAGCCTGGAGCTGGTCACCTCCCTTCAGATGCCACCAGGCTGCCTCTGCTTCCAGAAACGTCCATGGAGGACAGGGCTCAAATCCAGACCCCAGCCAGGCTGACCTCCCGGCTTCCCACCAGGGCAAGACATGTCCTCTATGAAGGAGGTGTGGGGGCCAGCCTGGGAGTGGGGAGGAGACTGCAGCTCTCACTCTGGCTGGGTATGGCTGGGTCTGGCTGGGGCCCTGGGACGGGCGAGCAGGAGAGAGGCTCGGGCGGGATGACCGGGCAGGGTGGGAGTGACCGGGCAGGGCAGGAGTGACTGGGCAGGGTGGGAGTGACCGGGCAGGGCGGGAGTGACCGGGCAGGGCGGGAGTGACCGGGCAGGGCGGGAAGGGGCTCGCTCTGCATGCACACGCCTGGGTTCGATCCCTGGCAAGAAGAAAGAAATAGGGACTGTGCACCCACTGGGCACCCACTGGGCAACCGCCAATCACTTCATAATGCTATTGGCTGGAGTTTTTTGCTTTGTTTTTTTTTTTTTTTTTGCCTTTTTTGGGTCACACCCAGCAATGCTCAGGGGTTACTCCTGGCTCTGCACTCAGGAATTACTCCTGGCGGTGCTCGGGGGACCATATGGGATCCCGGGATCGAATCTAGGTCGGTGAATGCTCTCCCCACTGTGCTATCGCTCTGGCTCCTGGAGGTTTTTTGCTTTGTTGTGGTTATTTGGGCCACACCTGGAGGTGTTCAGGGATCACTGACTGTCTTGTTGGGCTGGGGGCCATATATGAGATGCTGGGGGTGAACCCAGGTGGGCTTCGAGCAAGGTGAATGCTCTTCCCACAGCTGCCTGGACCTCCAGTTCTTTGTTTATCTATCTATCTATCTATCTGTCTGTCTGTCTGTCTGTCTGTCTGTCTGTCTGTCTGTCTGTCTGTCTGTCTGTCTGTCTGTCTGTTCTGTCTGTCTGTCTGTCTGTCTGTCTGTCTGTCTGTCTATTTATTGCTTTTTTTGAGGTCACTCCTGACAACGCTCAGGGGTTTCTCCTGGCTCTTCGCTCAGGAATTACTCCTGGTGGTGCTTGGGGACCATATGGGAGGCCAGGGATTGAACCCCCGGTGGGCTGTGTGCAAGGCAAACACCCTCCCGGCTGTGCTATCGCTCCAGCCCCTGGACCTCCAGTTCTTTGTTCTTTGTTTTTAGGTCACACCCAGGCAGAGACGGCGGGCGTGGGGCCTGTGGCTAATGCTGTGTTTATTTTGGAGGTGGACGCCCAGGTCCTTCCACCTGGGCCTATGAGAGAAGGTCCCCCAGGCACCGAGGGCTGTGTGTGGGTGATGCCCCAGGAGAGGGCATGGACCAGCCCAGGGAGCACCCAGGACCCGAGATGAGTCCGTGGACCCGGGGTCTACCCTGGCCCCACATGGTCCCTTTAGCACCGCTGCGAGCAACCCCAAGCACTGCTAGGGGCAACCTCCAGAACAGAACCGTCAAGACCCAGAGGACAGCAGCCAGCCTCGGCACCAGGGCACGCACTGGTCTTCCAAGTTCTATGTTTTACATAGAAAGGCCAGGGCCCGGAGCCCAGCGGGTAGGGCGTTTGCCTTGCACAGGCGGCCCATGCCGGCTGGGTTCCATCCCGGCATCTCATACGGTCTCCCGAGCACTGCCAGGAGTAATTCCTGAGTGCAGATCCAGGAGTAACCCCTGAGCATTGCCGGTGTGACCCAAAAAGCAAAAAAGAAAAGAAAGGCCAGGTTGGGGGGCCAGGATGGGTGTGGCCAAAGGAATGGAAAGGAAAAGGAAGCTCGAAAACTTGGCGCCCAGATGTGCCAGGACGCAGAGAGGAAAGGCCGAGGGCCGGGGGCCCCACCCGGAAGCTCCAGGATGGAAACTGCCAACCCAGGGAGGCGCTGCCCAGCCAGGGAGGCGCTGCCCAGCCAGGGAGAGACGCTACGGGAGGGGCTGCACCCCAGACCCCTGATGCCCTGAGGTTGCTCCTGCTCCGCCCTCCGGATGCTGGGCCTTGCCCTGGGCGGCCTCCCTGCCCAGGCCTTCCCCCCCTCATGCTCGCTGTCCCCACCCCCTCCTCCACGCGAGGCATGTCCACTTGTTCCCTTGACCAGGGTCTGTCCTCCCTGTGACTCTCTGGGCTGGGAGGGGCATCCGGCTTGGCATCTCGGTGCTTCATGCCGTCCGCCGCGTGAAGCGTGAGTGTCTGGGCCTCCCCTGGCGCCCGCCGTCCCCCCTCCGGCCCTCCCTGCTGCCACAGTGACCGTCTAACGACAGATCTGTCCAGGCAGCGCCCGGCTCCCCGGCTCTTGGTAGCAGCGAGACGTCTCACTGCCTTGGCAAGACAGAGCTGGCCCTGGGCACGGAGCCTTGCCCTTCTGCCCCTGCCCACAGCAGCCTTTACCTGGCACAGGACCGAGCCGCACCCAGAGCCTGCGTCATGCCTGCACGTCCCACAGCCTGGCCGCCTGCCCTGGCCCTCCCTCGGCCGGCATTACTGGCTCACAGGGACACCACCTCCGGGAGGCCTTCCTGGCTGTCCTTCCTGACTCAGCGTGAGTGATGGCCTCGACCTCCGCCCCCTTGGGCCTGTGTTCCAACGGCCTTTCGGTTTGTTGGTGTCAGGGCTTCCTCCTGGCTCTGCACTAGGGGTCACTCCTGGCAGGGTGGGGGAACCCCTACGTGGTGTCAGGGACTAAACTGGACGCGGCCGTGTTGAAGGAAGCACCTTCCCTCCCGGCCCATCTCCCCAGAAAACTTTCTGAAAATCTTCCATGCAGCCACATCCAGGATTGCCCGGGAGAGATGCAGACGCCCGGGCGAATACGCACTAGTGCTGGGGGCTTTTCCCTGAGACCTGCCACCCAGCGTCTCTCACAGGGAGCCAACAGCTGTCTCGCAGCTTCCACACACCAGGGCGGTCCTGAGGCCACTGCAGCGGAATCTTGCCACGGAGCAGCCAGAGCCCGGGTGCTGGTGATCGATGCCCAGAGCCCAGGAAAGTGGCACTTACCCCAGTGTGGTCTGCGCATGCACCTGTGTGGTGTCCAGGGAACAGTGGACACTCCTCAACCAAGGAACAAACCTCCTTGGGGCCAGAGCAATAGGACAGCGTGGAGGGCTTTAGCCTGGCGTGAAGCTGACCCGGGTTTGATCCTGGCTACCCCGTATGGTGCTCCTAGCCTGCCAGGAGTAAGTCCTGAGCACTGCCAGGTGTGGTCCCAAAACAACAACAAAATCACTTGGTGAGGAGGACCGGAGCGATAGTACAGCGGGGAGGGCATTTGCCTTGCATGCTGCCAACCCGAGTTCGATCCCGGCATCCCATATGATCCCCTGAGCATTGCCAGGAGTAATTCCTGAGTGCAGAGCTAGGAGGAACACCTGAGCATTGCCAGGTGTGACCCACAAAGCAAAAAACAGAACACAAAGATCGTTGAGGGCCAGGGAGAGAGAGCAGCAGGTAAGGTGCTTGCCTTGCAGCAGGTAAGGTGCTTGCCTTGCTGGTGGCCAAGCCGAGTTGATCCCTGACATCACACATGGTTCCCCCGGCTCAAGTGTAAAGTGTCCGGCTGTGTCCAGAGCCCGCCGGTCTCCTGTTGGCTTCTCAGGACTGTGCCCCGTCTCTGCAGCTGCCTGTCTCTGCCCAGCTGTGCCCGCTGGCAGCAAAGGTGGCATTCCTCTCCTGCCCACTCCTTGTCCCAAGGGGACCCTCCAGGACGTCTTTCCGGAACGAAGGCCCCAGTCAGACTCTTATACCTTTTGATTGCTTTGAGCATCTTGGTTTTGCGGTCACAGCAGGCAGTGCTAGAGGTATACGGCTTCCGGAGGGAATCTCACCACCGCAGACGTGAGTAGACGTGTTATGGGTGTACGGGCGTCCGGAGGGAATCACACCACCGCAGACGTGAGTAGGTGTTATATGGGATACGAGCGTGCAGCTCGGGGAGAGCTGCCATCTTCAGGTGAGCTCCTGTTGTAGAAGCTGGCACACTGCCAGGACCCAGCTGGCCAGGCTCTGGGCTGAACAGGGCTCCGGGCTCTTGGACCGACTGAGCAGAGTGTGGGGGTGGCTGGCTGGGGTGGGAGCAGAAGGGAGGCGCTTAGTGGTTCCTTCCTCCGGCTGACCATGACCTGTGGCTTTATCTTGTTGTTTAGGCTCACACCTGGCGATGCTTGGGGGTGACTCCTGGCTCTGAGCTTAGAAATTACTCCTGGTGGTGCGCGGGGACCATATGGGATGTGGGATGCCCTGCCAGTTGGGCTCTGGCCCATGTCCTGTGACTGTGCCAAGCGCAGGACCCCAGGGGGCTGCCCCGTGACCTTCCCCCACATCCGCATACCCACAGGCTCCATCATCTGAGCCGGGAGTAAAAGCCTGGCCCTGCACGCGGCTGTGGAGCCCACGGCCTGCGGCTGTGACCCACCTGGGCAGTGGCTCCGGGGAAGGATCTGGGGGCTCTGAGAAAAGGACCCTTCTAGTGAGTGGGGTCAGGAGCCGGGAGACGTGGACAGAAGATCTTTGTCCCATCCACAGAAGGGGACTTCTGACCTACCAGCCCCTGAATCCCCAGAACCACCCCCAGAATCTCCAGCCCTCCAGTGCCACGAGATTCTTCGTAGCTTGTGTAGACCCGGTTCGTGGCGCTGCGTCTCAGAGCCCAGGTCGCTGCTGCATCTCCCGCTGAGAGGTGGCTGTGAAATGAATGATTTTCTTTTCTTTTTGCTTCTTGGGTCACACCCAGTGATGCTCAGGGGTTACTCCTGGCTCTGCACTCAGGAATTACTCCTGGCGGTGCTCAGGGAACCCTATGGGATGCCGGGATTGAACCTAGGTCGGTCACATGCAAGGCAAATTCCCTACCTGCTGTGCTATCACTCCGGCCCCTGAGGTGAATGACTTTGATGGGGGCAGAGCAGTAGCACAGCGGGGCAGATGTTTGCCTTGCATGTGGTGAACCCAGGTTTGATCCGGCACCCCATATGGTCCCCCAAGTGTGGTCAGGAGTAAGTCCTGAGCATTGCTGGGTATGACCCAGAAGAAAAGCAAAAATAAATAAAAACAGAAATGTCTTTGGGTTGGGGCCATCTGGGCCATGTGTGGGGGCTGCTCTGGGCTTGGACTCGGGGACACCCCCTGTCAGAGAGTCGCACCCCATGTCCGGCCAGCAGAACTTCACACAATTTTCTTTTCCTTTTCGTTTTTGGGGGAGGTAGGGCTGCGTTCTTGACGACGCCCAGAGGCGGCCTGCGGCGGTGCTCGGGGGACGCTGTGTGGAGCCGGGACTCAGGTGGGCTCTGTGGCAGATACGGCTCATCTCCCACACCGGCTCCTGCCCTGTACAGTTTTCAGGGTGCAGAAACACGCTAGACCCCACGGAGGCTGCAGCTTAGCAAACAGGGTGTTTCTCCGTAGAGCTGGACATGAGAATCAGGGCAGCCCTCGGTCGGGGCCGACGTGCGCAGTGGGAGAAGCCCATCCTGGGGCCGGCCCTGCCCGTGCCATCAAGAGGCGCCCCATGCCTCTGACCCCTGGAACAGAGACCAGGAAGACGTGTGGAGACTGTGGGTGTGAGGGGGCGCTCTTGGGAGGAGCACAGCTAGGCACGGCTCTGTGCAGTGTGTGGCACGGTCGGGAGAAGGGCCTAGGCACGACACACACAGGTGCACACATGTTCATGCACAGGCACACACGCACACACATACGTGCATATACACGGACACCAACACAGATGCATATAAACACCTGTGTACAGATTCACGCATGTGCACACAAATGTACACATGTGCACACACAACATGCATATATGCACACATGTGCATACGCACACATGTACAGGAACATGCCACACATACACACATGTTCACACATGCACACACGGACACACACAT
Organism: Cryptotis parvus; assembly: GCA_021461705.1. NCBI lineage: Eukaryota > Metazoa > Chordata > Mammalia > Eulipotyphla > Soricidae > Cryptotis > Cryptotis parvus. The sequence continues at coordinate 165,947 of JAJIBD010038890.1, forward strand.
GCTCAGGCACACACAGACTCGCTTCCACACGGGCACATGCACGCACATGCAGACACGTAGGTGTGGCACACACACACGCACACACACCCTGGACCTTTGCTCCCCCTCTCAGGTACAATGCTGAGAACCCCGACGGGAGCTGGGGCGTGCGCCTTTGTTCTGCTTTTGGGTTTTGGGCGTCCTTGGCAGAGCCTGGGAAACCCCAAGGTTCACTGCCAGGGAAGGGGTCGCTCCCCTGGGGGCCGGCCTGTGTGTCGTGGGTGAATCAGGGTATCCACGTGCAAAGCTCTTCCTCCAGCCCTCGCCCCCTTCCCGGCACGGTGGTGGAGCACCGTTCACCGCCATCATCTCTCTGAATCCCTACCGGCACCCCTGGCAGCAGGTATAATAATATTCGCTTTGCAGAGAGGGAAACTGAGGCATGGGGCCTCGAGCACCGTGTCTCGTGGCCAGTGCACGAGGGTTTTGGGGGGGCCTACCTGCATCCTGGGGCTGCAGCCAACGGTCAGGTTAGGCTGGTGGGCAAGGGACGGTAGCCGGGGGTCAGGCACCGCCAGCTCCAGCCACCCTGGGCACCTGCCCTCGCTCCACCCGGAAAAAACGCCCTGGAGGATTTTCTCTCAGTTTATTCTACACACCCTGCCCCCGCCCACCCCTTCTTTCTTTTTATATGAAAAGGAAAAGAAAGTTGCCTCCACCCTTGAGGTCACTTCCTGGCCCCTTGGAGCCTGTCTGGCAGGTCACTAACTGCCTCCCCTGCCTCAGGCCTCTTGGTGCTGTGGGGGGCTGCACCCTGGTTCAAATCCCACATCCTGCCCGAAACCTGCCCTTGACAGCCGCCCCGCCCATGTGCGACCTGGGACCCTGCACGGGCATGTAGCTCGGAGGGGCAGGAGAGATAGATCAGGCCTTATGGCACCTGCCCGGCACGTGGCAGACCCCTTTAGCGCCCCTAGAACCACACATCCGCAGAGCGCTGCCTGGATCACTCCTGAGTAGTCAGGAATGGTCTCTGGCACTGAACAGGTGTGGGGCCCCCAAGGGAAAAGAGCAACAGAGACCCTGGTGGGTCTGTCTCCCTCCCTCTCCCTCCCTCCCTCCCTTCTTTTCTCTCCCTCCCTCCTCCCTCCCCTCTCCCTCCTCCCTCTCCCTCCCTCTTCCTCCTCCCTCTCCCTCCCTCCTCCCTCCCTCTTTCCTCCCTCTCCCTCCCTCCTCCCTCCCTCTTTCCTCCCTCTCCCTCCTTCTCTCTCCCTCCTTCCCTCCCTCCCTTCCTTTCTCTCCCTCCCTCCCTCCTCTCTCTCCTCCCTCTCCCTCCCTCCTCTTTCTCCCTCCCTTCCTTCCTCCCTCCCTCCCTCCCTCCCTTCCTTCCTCCCTCCCTCCCTCCCTCCCTCCCTTCCTTCCTTCCTTCCTTCCTTCCTTCCTTCCTTCTTTCCTTCCCTCCCTCCCTCCCTCCCTCTCCCTCCCTCCCTCCCTTTCCTTTTTGCTTTTTTTGGGTCACACCCAGACCTGGGCCCTACGAAAGCAGGATGAGAATGCTATTCGGGTCTCCCAGAGAGGCATCGAAAGAGCTATGCTTGGAATATCACGTCTCACTCAAGTAGAGAGAAGGAATCGGAGTTCTGACCTCCGTCGCTATTCCAGAATCAGGGATGCTGTCTCGTTTGCCAAGGCATCGAAAATCAGATGGGCTGGACATGTAATGCGATTTGGAGACAACCGCTGGACTAGAGCCGTTACCGACTGGATCCCACGGGATGTCAAAAGATCACGTGGCCGCCCACCTACAAGATGGTCAGACTTCCTTGTTAAGACCCTGAAGGAACGGTTTGAGGCTCTTCATATTCCTGAATCAACCAGATGCCATTGGGCTACATTGGCACGTGATAGGGTCCAATGGAAATGTTACTGGCGCCGCTGGAGCAAATCGATGAATAACGGGATTCAAGTGTTCAAGTGACCCAGCAATGCCCAGGAGGAGCAAGAGCACAGGGACTTTGGGAAGGTCGGGGACGACGGCTCGAGCCAGTGTGGCCTTGGTGGCCCCAGAAATGCTGTCATGGAGCCGGAGCGGTGGCACAGCGGGGATGGCATCCGCCTTGCATGCGGCCTTCCTGGGTTCGAACTCGGCATCCCGTAATCCCATAGGGCCCCCAGCTCCTCCAGGAGCAATGCCTGAGTGCAGAGCCAGGAGTAATCCTGAGCATTGCGGGGTGTGAGCCAAAAAGCCAAAAGTAAATAAAGAAAAGGAATCAAAACCAAGCTGCCATGTCAAGATGCCTAGGGGAGCCGGCAGGTGGGCGGGGCGGCCTAGTAGGCGCGCGCAGAGACGCAGGACCGGCGCTTTGGCCGCCTGTGTGCGGCGATGTTGGACAGGGGGACCGTGGATCCCTGCAGCTGTTGGTGGTCCCTTACAGCCCTGGGGCCGCAGGGCTTGATGTCCTGGGACAGTTGGGTGCACTGGGCGGAGGGTCTTGCCAGCGGCTCGCGGCCCGCGCTAAGGTGCGTCCGCCCGGCCCGCCACCGCCTGCAGCGAGGACGTGGACCGCGCGGACAGCACCTGCATGCAGTCGGCGCCATAAATGCTCCGTCCCCGGGAAGTTTCCGGTGCGCGCCCCCTGCCCCGAGGGTCCCGGGCCTGGCGCGCCCCCACGTGGGGCGGCCGCGGGGCTGCAGCGGCGCGGGCCGGGCGGGCCGGGGCGGCCCTGGGAGTCGCGTGGCGCGGCCGAAGCAGAAGTAGCCGCGCGGCGCGGGAGGGCGTGCGCGCAGGGAGTGTCCGGCCGGCCGGACGCCGGGGCTGGCCGCACCGACCCCGAGCCGGGACCCGCCCGCGGCGGGGCAGCGCGCGGTGAGTGAGACGCGCGCCCCGCGAGGTGCGGGTCGGGGGCCGGGGGTGAGGGCAGGGGTGCGGCGCCCTGGCAGCCTGGGAGTCGCGACCCGCCGTGCCCGGCGGGGACTGGGCGCGCCCGAGGGCGGGACGGGACCTGCGGGCGCCCCACGGCTCTGCGCCCCGCGCGCTGCCGGGCTTCGTAGTGGGAAGCGCGCGCCCCGAGGTGAGTGGTAGGGGCCGAGGGGTCTAGTGAGGCCCCACGCGGGTCCCGCTGCCCGCACCCCTCAGTGCCTGCCAAGGCTCAGGGACCCCACTTGGCCCAGGGACGCCCAGGGACACAGGTGGCTGCAGGCGCGGCAGTGGATGGCCCGGCAGTACCCACAGAGGGCGCAGCCCGTTGGGGAGACTGCGTGTGCGCGCGGCACGCTGGGGATGGGCTGGGGTCGCACCCCACCCTGCGCTTGTGTGCGTTGCTGTATATTCCGTGTCTGTATCTCAAAGTGTTTATGGAACTGTTTACCCGCCGCCCTCTGCGCTTCCCTGCAGGTGTTTGGGATCGGGGAGGGGGGAAGGGGAGAGGCGGAAAGGGGGAGACGGACAGATCCCGTTTGACACAGTGACTGGATTGAGTGCGGCAGGGGACAGGGTGACGTTGAGCTGGGTGACACGGCATGGCTCGGGGGTGGGGTGTGGCGTGGTGGTGCCTGTGGCTTGGCAGGCAGGTGGCCCTCAGGGTTGTTCTCACCCCTCCCCACAGCTGTGTGACCTTTGGCACTTGGAGGAACCACAGCCTCAGTTTCCCCGGACCGTGGATGCACCCCAGGAGTCTGCTGAGAGTTGGGGTACTCCTGCATCTGGCCTCTCGCTGAGGGCTTGACCCTCATTCTCTTTTCTGGGGCTATTCCTGTCCCAATGCTCCCTTTCCAGTGCTCCCGTTCCAGTGCTCCCGTTCCAGTGCTCCTGGAACCTGGGCTTGCGCTTGGCTCTTCTCCCAGTTTAGAGTCTGTTACACAGGTGTGTGTCCTACACCAGTTTAGAGTCTGTTACGCAGGTGTGTGTCCTACACCAGTTTAGAGTCTGTTACGCAGGTGTGTGTCCTACACCAGTTTAGAGTCTGTTACACAGGTGTGTGTCCTACACCAGTTTAGAGTCTGTTACGCAGGTGTGTGTCCTACACCAGTTTAGCGTCTGTTACACAGGTGTGTGTCCTACACCAGTTTAGAGTCTGTTACGCAGGTGTGTGTCCTACACCAGTTTAGAGTCTGTTACGCAGGTGTGTGTCCTACACCAGTTTAGAGTCTGTTACACAGGTGTGTGTCCTACACCAGTTTAGAGTCTGTTACACAGGTGTGTGTCCTACACCAGTTTAGAGTCTGTTACACAGGTGTGTGTCCTACACGTGTCCCAGCACAGGGACTCCCTGTGCCCCGCCCCACTGTCATTGCCCAGTGCTGACCACTTCCTTCCCCCACCCTCCTCTACCAGTCAGTCCTGACATTGTCTGAAAGCTGTGAGCGGGGGCACCCCAGGAGGCTCCTCTTCTCGGTGGGGTTGTTGGGGAATTACTGGCCAGTAAGGAAACAGTAGGACCCCAGGGAAAAAACCTCGGCCCTTGTCATCACCTCCCGTGACAAACAGCCGCTGTCCCCTGGCCCCTCGGCTGCTGGCCTGGCCGGGCTGGGCACAGACGCCTCGGGCCTTCCACTGATGTGACCCCGGGCCGCCCTTGCCCCTGGGCCTCTGAGAACTCTGCAGATCTGGCGGCGTCTCTGTCCTTCTGTATTGCTCTCGCTGAGGAGCACACTGAGAGTTGCTCTGCCCGGCGCAGGCTTAGCAAGGACCCAGGCCTTGTTGGGTGTCGGCTCTGGGCTCCTGCCAGCACAGCGACTAGCCGGAGTCACTGTCTGGCCTGGGACCCCACCTGGGCCTCTTGCCCTGTAGACCCACGCTCTGCCCATTGGGCTGTCTCTGTGGCCCTTCAGAAGTGACCTTTCATGTATAGGTTCCAGTTAGGTTACCGGATCTACCCTCCCCGCCCCGCCCCCGCAGGAACCATTGTTTCCTGTCCCCCTCCCCCTTTACAGATGTTGCTGGAGTTTCTGCCTGTACGTTTGTGACTGCTGGTGCAAAACACTGACATTTTAGTAGCATTCAGCGTTGTTGCTGCCCCTCCTGGCGAGAGTTTGGGCAGTCAGGCTCCTGCCCCCATCGCTGTGGGATCGTGCCCACCGTGGCTGTGCTGAGCTGGTTTTCACTCAAAAGGTTTGTTGGCCTTTTAGTGTAAAATCCTTTGCCACGTGCAGGGCCGTGGGGAGCACGGAAAGCCGCGCTGCTCAGGGCTGCACTCCAGGCCCTTCTTCCAGCCGAGAAGGGATGAAGTGGTCAGGACCAAACCTTTCATTAAATCACAGCCACGCCTGCAGCGCGCCTGTCCCCGGACGGGCCAGTGGAACAGGAACAAAGGGGATTTCGGGCTTTTCTGCTTTCACGAAAGCAGCGCGCGTGTCTGACCCCCAGGGTCACGGCCCGCGACCTCTGTGCACGTCTCTTCTGGAGTCGAGGCCTGGGCTCTGATGCCTGGGGGAGGCTCTTGCCGCCTTGAGGGTCTCAGGTTGGTGGTGGTGATGAGACTCGCTGTTTGGGGGGGGTGGGGCAGCCCTCGGGGTTAGCCAGGATCCCCCGGGGGTCAAGTTTAGGCCATCACCTGACCGGCAGCCAGCGGGCGGTGGCACCTCTCACACTTGCTGTGAGGGCGTGTGTGCCCTCTGGGCCGCCGCCCGGGGCCTGGAGTGAGCCGGGCACTGTGGCGCTGCCTAGGCCCAGCTGCTGCTTCTGTCTCCCATGGGTCCTGGGACACGCTCTCTCCTGGGTGGGGTCTGGTCTGGCCCCAGGGGACCTGGGCTCTAGAGCGCAGAGGGCGGGCGCTGCAGGCCTCTGAGTGGAGGGCCCAGGTCTGTGCCGCCCGGCCAGGGCTACTATTTCCAGGATTCTGTGAGGGACAGATGAGCTATGCCAGGAGCAGGGTGGGCCTGGACACGCCACGGGACCACAGTCAGTGGGGGCGCCTGTAGCTCCCCTTGGCCGCCTGTGTGTGCTGGGCCCCATATGGGCAGTGCTCTGCCCCCTAATGTGCTGATGCCAGTTTGGGGGACTGGAACCACCCACTCCCGCCCCATCCGGTGCCCTCCTCTCACTCACATTGATTTGGGGCCTTCCGGCTGCTCCCTGGTCCTGACCCTCCAGATGGCTGCTGTGCGCTCACCTCTCTCCTGCTGACCAGACCCCGCCCCAGACTGACCCCCCCTCTGGGAGCTCCTGATTCTCTCTCTGCCAGCCCCTCCCCATGCTTGGTCATGGAAATTGGCTGGGGGAGGGGGTGACCAGGCCCAACCTCCCCCACGGCCCCTGCTGCACTCCAGCACCCAGCTCTGTGCCCGGCCCAGAACCTCACTCCATGACACCTCACTCCATGACCCTTGGCCAAGGGGTACCTGGCTGGGGACCTGTGCGTACCCGCACCTCTGCGTCCTTCCTGGCCTGCTGGTGGTGGAATTCTTAGTCCCCTTTACAATCGGGAGCCTAGGAGGCCCCCGCCTGGCCACCTGGCACAGCACCTGCCTGTCACTTTCTTCCCTGGGGGCTAGAAGTAGCCGGCAAGGACCCCTGCGGAGGACGTGTCCACCAGAACTAGACCTGAGAAGCCTGTTCCCGGTGCACTGGAGAAGTGCTGTGCCCCTGAGACCCCCTCCTGCCAGCCTCCCAGCCCTCTCCAGACGCAGGCAGAGGTCCCTGTGACATTTAGGGCGGAATAGGGGAGGGGACGGCTGTACGGTTTTGTTTTGATTCTGTTTTTCGTTGTTTGTTTTGGGCCGCACCCAGCTTTGCTCAGGGCTTACTCCCGGCCATGTGCTCGCGCCACAGGGGTGTTGGTTGGCATCTGACCCTGGGCGGAGGCGGGAAGGCCAGAGCCAGCCTGGCACAGTCACTCTGGCCCCTGTTTTTGGTTTTTGTTTTGGTTTTCAGGCCAGTGCCTAGGGGGTTGTTCCTGGCTGTGTTCAGGAGCTCCCTACGGGGCTGGGGATTGAACCAAGGCCCCCTGGGCGCAGAACCTGTGCTCAGCCTGGAGCTCTCTGGCCGGGGCTCGGCCACCTCTCACTCCCTCCCACCGCCCTCTGGCTTCTGGTCTGGTGACTACAACAGTCCCGTGCCAGAGTCTCAGGCAGGGGAGCAGGGGCGCGGGGGCGGGGGGGGGCAGCTTGTGCCCTGGGCTTGCTGGATATGGATATGGGCACGAGAGAGACCAAAGGGCTGGGCTCTGCGCGGTGTGTCTGAGTGCGAGCGGAGACCCTCACGTAACGGGGGACCCTCACGTAACGGCACGCTGGTGGCCCCGGAGTTGTGTGGCGGCGTGAGGGCCCGGCCTGGGCCTGCCACGAGGCTTCCGTGCCGCCTCCAGTTTCTGTTTCCCACCTGAAAGCTCAGGGCCTCTCATGGCTCTCCAGGCAGGTGGGGGAGGGTTGGGCCGCTTTGGCTATTCAAATATTCTGCAGCATAAAAGTGGGTGAGGAGGGAGGGTCCCTGCCAAGCTGGGGGAGATTTGGTTATTCAAAGTCGGGACAACAGTTAGGTCTGTGAGGTAGGGCCCCTCCCACGTCCCAACTTCCATTTAAACCCCTGTGCAGTCTCCCAGGGCTGTCTGAGTGGCTTATGTTTCCCACTTCCAGAACCTTCCAGAACTCCAAGGGGGACCGGGACGGGCTTCGGACCCTCACTGAGATCACCCACTTCTCCTTTCTGTCTGTCCAGACTCGTGTCCTTCCCACCTCCGTCCTCCCCCGAGCACAGTGGACGGCCATGGCCTCCACGGTCAATGTGGACACCCTCCCGGAGTACGAGAAGAGCCAGATCAAGAGGGCACTGGAGCTGGGGACAGTGATGACCGTGTACAGCTCCCGCAAGTCCACACCCGAGCGCAGGACCGTGCAGGTGATCATGGAGACCCGGCAAGTGGCCTGGAGCAAGACGGCGGACAAGATCGAGGGCGTGTGTGAGTAGCCGGCCAGGCCGGGCCTCCCTGCTCCTCCTCTCTTCCTGTGGCCGCCATCACAGCAGCTCACGCGCCTTCTGAAACCGAAAGTGTGGCTGGTCTCTCTGGGTCTCTGAGGGGGCGACCGCCAGAAGGGGAAGTGCAGCCAGCAGAGGGCTAGGGAGTGGGGCGTCGCGCCTGCTGGGAGCCCACCTCCAAAGGGTGTGGCCGCGCCGCCAGGAGCTGCACCTGGTTGGTGGGTCTGGTCCTCCCGTCCGTCAGGCCGGCTGTCCTCTGCAGGGCCCTGTGGCCAGAATTAGCAGAAAGTCGTCACTCGGCAGCCTGAAGACTGTTTCCTTTTATTCAAACCGCAGAGCCGGAGTGCCGAGTGCTCAGTTAGTTGCTCTCGAGAGGCGCTTGGTCTGCGGAGGGGCCGGGCCCAAAGGTCTGTGGCCAGCCTCAGGTCCGGTCCACGGCTTCCGCCCCGAGCACAAGAGGCATATTCAGTTCCACAGGCTCACGCTTCACTGGTCTTTTATTTTTTTAATGGAGAAATGACAGGAGGAAGGAAGGGACAGTGAACGTGACTGCCCAGCCCCTGTGTGTGTCCATTGTTTCTGTCTGTTTGGGGGCCACAGTTGGCGATGCTCAGGGCTTACTCTGGCTGGCTTGGGGATCCTGTGGGATGCCGGGTTGAACCCCGGTCAGCAGGTACAAGGCAGACCCCAACCGCTGTGCCACCGCCCCTGGCCCTTCGCCTCCGGCCTGGGGATGCTGGTGTCTGACTCGGAGCCTGTGACATGTGGGTCTCTGCTCACTCTATCCTCGCCTCAGAGTACTTGGTCCTGGGGCGGGAGGTGGCCGAGCAGCAGGGCACGCTCTAGAAGGCCTGAATTGGAACACCTGGCGCTCAAGCCCCAAGTGCTCCTGGCGAAGCCCTGGCGGGCCCACAGGAGTGCTAGTGTGGCCCCTACAAGGAGACTAAAACGGGGACCAGAGCGACAGCACAGTGGGGACGGCGCTTGCCGCGCATGTGGCCAAGCTGGGTTCCGTCCCCACCATCCCGTAGGTCCCCGAGCACTGCCAGGAGTGGTTCCTGAGTGCAGAGCCAGGAGTCACCCCCTGAGCATCGCCAGGTGCGGCTAAAAAGCAAAAACAGAAGTTGGTTCCAGAGGGAGTTTTTTTCCTCCTTGGGATTTTCCCCTTTAACCTGCGCTTTGGTTGGCTGCGGCCTTCGCTGTCTGGCCGGAGGGAAGCCGCTTCTCCCGCTCACAGCTCAGCCAGAGACACTTTGGATTTGGGACACTTTGATCTTGAATCGACCTTTGGTCATTATGCATCCAAAACCCACTGACCACTGCCCCGGTTTTCCCATGTTTAATCTGGGGTCGTGACTCACACTACCTGTCCCGAGCTGTCCCGAGCTGTCCCGGAGCTGTCCCGAGCTGGGAGCTGTCCCGAGCTGTCCCGAGCTGTCCCGAGCTGGGAGCTGTCTCGAGCTGTCTCGAGCTGTCTCGAGCTGTCTCGAGCTGTCCCGAGCTGTCCCGAAGCTATCCCGAGCTGGGAGCTGTCCCGAGCTGTCTCGAGCTGTGCCGAGCTGTCCCGAGCTGTCCCGAGCTGTCTCGAGCTGTCCCGAGCTGTCCCGAAGCTGTCCCGAGCTATCCCGAGCTGGGAGCTGTCCCGAGCTGTCTCGAGCTGTCCCGGCTGTCCCGAGCTGGGAGCTGTCCCGAGCTGTCCCGAGCTGTCCCGAAGCTATCCCGAGCTGGGAGCTGTCCTGAGCTGTCTCGAGCTGTCCCGAGCTGGGAGCTGTCCCGAGCTGTCTCGAGCTGTCCCGAGCTGTCCCGAAGCTATCCCGAGCTGGGAGCTGTCCCGAGCTGTCTCGAGCTGTCCCGAGCTGTCCCGAGCTGGGAGCTGTCCCGAAGCTGTCTCGAGCTGTCTCGTGCTGTCTCGAGCTGTCCCGAGCTGTCCTGAGCTGTCCCGAAGCTATCCCGAGCTGGGAGCTGTCCCGAGCTGTCTCGAGCTGTCCCGAGCTATCCCGAGCTGGGAGCTGTCCCGAGCTGCCTCGAGCTGTCCCGAGCTGTCCCGAGCTGTTGCCTGGGCCCCTGCCACACCTGCCCTGTGGCTGAGTAGCGCCTGAGTTAAGGGCTATTTGTTTTCTTATTTTTGTCTTGAGGCTGCACCCCGCAATGCTCAGGGCTTACTCTGTGCTCAGGAATTACTCTTGGCAGGCTCGAGGGGCATATGGGTACGGGGATCAAGCCTGGGTTGGCCGCTTGCAAGGCACACACCCTTGAGTACATTTTTATTATTATTATTATTATTATTATTATTATTATTATTTCGAGTTTTGAGGTGACTACTAGAGTATCCCACCCACACGGCAGAGCCTGGCAAGCTACCCATGTCGTATTTGACATGCCAAATACCAGTAACAATTAAAGACCTCATTCCTATGACCTGATGGAATGGTTTGAGGCTCTTCATGTTCCTGGAGCAAGCAGGTGCCTTTGGGCTACACTAGCATGTGACAGGACATCACTGTATCACTGTATCACTGTCTTCCCGTTCATCTTCGATTTGCTCGAGCGGGCACCAGTAACATCTCCATATGTCCTGTCTCATGCTAGTAGAGCCCAAGGGCACCTGCTTGCTCCAGGAACATAAACAGCCTCAAACCATTCCATCAGGTCATGGGAATGAGGTCTATAATTGTTACTGGTATCTGACATATCAAATACGACACGGGTAGCTTGCCAGGCTCTGCCGTGCGGGTAGCATACTCTTGTAGTCATCTCAAAATCCAGCATTTATTGATGAACCGGGAGGCCGCAAGCGGCTGCGCCGAGCCGGGCTGTAATAGGCTGGTCTGCTGGGTGGAGTTCTGACTTCACCCAGGAAGTCCGGATGTGGAAAATGGAGGTCCTCATGGAGTGGGGGTCGTCTGGCTTGTTGTGAGGCTCTGCTGGGGTGGTGGGCCAGGGCTAGAACCTGCCATCCCTCTCGGGCACCTCATGAGTGGCTGGACATAGTGAGATCCAGTAGCAGCTCTGCCCCATGTCTGTCTCCGGATCAGCTTACCTGGGCCGGATTAAAAAAGACTGCAGCAGGGTGGATCTCGATGAGCCAGGCTGTGATAGGCTGGTCTGCTGGGTGGAGTTCTGATGAGGGGGAAGTCCAGATGTGGAAAATGGAGGTCCTCATGGAGTGGGGGTCGTCTGGCTTGTTGTGAGGCTCTGATGGGGTGGCGGGCCAGGACTAGAACCCACCATCCCTCCTGGGCACTTCATGAGCGGCTGGGCACAGTGAGAGTCAGTAGCAGCTCTGCCCCATGTCTGTTACTGGTGCCCACTCGAGCAAATTGATGTTCTACGGGAAGACAGTGATACAGTGATGATGACGACTACTGCTACTGTTACTGCTACTACTACTACTACTACTACTGCTGCTGCTACTACTACTACTACTACTACTGCTACTGCTGCTGCTGCTACTACTACTACTACTACTACTACTACTACTACTACTACTACTACTACTATTACTACTACTTTGCTTTTTGGGTCACACCCAGCAATGCTCAGGGGTTGTTCTTGGCTCTGCACTCAGGAATTACTCCTGGTAGTGCTTGGGGAACCATATGGGATGCTGGGAATCGAACCCGGGTTGGCTGAGTACAAGGCAAACGCACTCCCCACTGTGCTATCGCCTCCAGTCCTCAGGGGTGACTCCTGGTTCTGCACTTAGGAATTACTCCTGGTGGTGCTCTGGGGACTGTATGGGAATCCGGGATTGAACCCGGGGTGTGCGTGTGCTTCAGGCAGGTGCCTTACCTGCTCTGTTATTGCTTCTGCCCATGAGCACAATTTTAATTAGAAAAAATATATATGTATGTATACATACATACACATACACACATACATATAGGGCCACCCCAACAACGTTCCAAGGGTGCAGGTACTCCAAGTGAACCAGCTGAACCAGAAGGTGCTGTGGGGACCCTGGGACCCATGTGGTGTCAGGAACGGACTCAGGCCCGCAGTCTGGGCATGTGCTGAACGGACTCAGGCCCGCAGTCTGGGCATGTGCTCTACCCCTTGAGCCATCTTCCCGCCCCACGACAGCTTCACCTGAGCTGACTCACCTTCGGGCTGTGAGAACTCCTGTTCTAACATCTGTGGCCATACTGGAAGTTCTGAACTGGGCTGGGACCAGGCACAGGGCTGGGGACACTGAGCAAGCAGCCAGCAGTGCCCCCTTCCCAGTGGACCCTGTTGGGCAGAGCTGAAGCCTGTGTCCAGTATCAGCTTCTCTTGGCTTGTGTTTGCGTTGGCAACATGGCCCGCAGGTGCCCGGACGCCTGTGGTGGGGCCTGAGTGGGTGCCCGGGTAAATACAGGTGCGTGCTGCCTGGAGGATGGACAGCAGGTCCGTCCTTTTCCTGACTGACCGCCCATGCCTGGCCAGCTGTTGGAGCGGCTGGGGATTTCCCAAGTGTAGGTGCCTGGAACCTTCTAAGAGCTGGTTCTGATGGGCCTGAGGCATTGTTCCAAAAGCTTGCCCCCTCCTCTGCCCCTCTCGGAAAACTGAAAACAAACCCGCCTTCCTTCCTCCCTCCCACCCTCCCTTCCTTCCTTTCTTCTCTCTGGCCTGGCTGGGTCTGACACAGACTCACAGCTGAGTCACTTAGAGACCCAGCCTGGGCCATGCCGGTGATAGCCAGGCTTCAGTGCTTCGGAGACCCTCTTCCCATGCTGCTGCTCACCCACTGCCCAGCCATCTGTCCATCTGACCATCCATCCGTCCATCTGACCTCCCGTCCATCCATCCATCTATCCATTTGCCTGCTTTCTGTCCATTCATCACTCACCTGTCTGTCCGTCCATCCGCCTTTCCTTTCTCCCACCCCTCACGCCTCCACCCACCCACCCACCCTGCCTCGCTTTCCCCCTCTGTCCCTTCCCTGCCGAGTGCTGGCTCTGTGTAACACCATCTCATCAGGGGCTGGAGACTCTGGCGAGGAGACTGGATGCTTCCCGGGGCTCCCCTGTTTTACTAGCCCTGGTGTCGGGGCCTGGCGTGGCGCCTCATTGGTGGGCTCTGCGCTGGGCCTGTGGGTGCCTTATGTGATCTGAGATTGGTTTTTCTTTTTTGGGTCACACCGGCGGTGCTCAGGGGTTACTCCTGGCTCTGCACTCAGGAATTACTCCTGTTGGTGCTGGGGGGACCATATGGGTTGCCGGGGATGGAACCCGGATGGAACCAGGTCGACTGCGTGGGCAAATGTCCTCCTCTCTGTGCTGTCGCTCGGGCCCAGCACTGGTTGCTTTGAATCTTTGTGAGTGGCCGCCCTCAGCTGAGGTGCTATCTCTTGTTTTGATTCGCATTTCCTGAAGATGAGAGATGCTGAGCTTTTGTTCACACACGTTTTGGCCCTCTGTATCTCTGAGGAAGTTTCTGTTCATCTCTTCCCCCCAGTTCTGATGGGGTTGTTTGATTTTTTTTCTTGTAAGGTTCTACCAGTGCCTTATGTGTCCTGGATGGTGGGCAAATGCTTTCTCCCAATTGGGGGTCTTTCTCTGGCCTTGCTACTGGCCTCGTTTCTTTTGCAGTTGCTTCTTCATGGCCACTGTCCCATTTGTTTGTCTTTGCTTCCACTTGCTCGGCCAATGGCGCCCAACTGCTGAAGCTGCCGGAGCGTCGGTGTCCTGCCGGTCCTGCCGGTCTCCTCAGTGTCCATTACGGGCCGGTCCCAGGTCATGCCCTTAATCCATTTTCACTGGACTTTTGTGCACATTGTTGGGGGTCCGAGCTCGTTTGTTTGATGTCACGGCACTGACGTTTTCTCCGTGCTGCTGACATGGCCAGACCACCGCAGACGCCTCCCCCAGCCCCCGCACCCGCAGGAGAGATCCCTGAGCTCCAGCCAGGAGCGAGTCTTGCACCGTTGGATGTGGGCCCCGAATGCCACAAATCAGAACAAGCTCGGAGAAGCAGGGCTGGCTTTCGGCCAGGCCCCCCACGCTGGGGCTCTCGGCTCAGCCTCTGCAGTCGCCGTGAGTCGCTGTCATGGGGGAGGGCGGCTGTCCCCTGGCCGGAGATGCCCAGTGCCTGGTAGTCGCTGGCCGCCGCCTCCTGACCTCTCTGCAGAAATCCTCGGCTGCCCCAGTCTGCACCTGGTCTCCTGTTGGGTGCCAGCTGTGCCAGGGAGAGGAGGAAGGAGGGAGGACAGTGCCAGCTGCCAGTCTGTGAGCGCCATGGGGTGGGCACTGCCAGGTCAGCTGGGGTGGGGTCAGCAGGACGGCTGCCCTGCAGTGGGCTAGGGGCGTCCCTGGATGAGCAGGAAACTGGGGCCCGAGGTCTGCCGGGCTCAGCTGGCTCCTGCTCTCTCTGCATGAACCGTTGGCTGCTCCCTAGTGGGAGAGACAGATCCGGAAGGTTCCAGAACCCTCCCCCAGCCCCCGTCGGGTGGTGGTGTCCAGCTGAAGCACCTGCACGTGATGGTCAAGGGGTGTTTGGGCCTCTGACGTGGGGTGTCCAGCGGCAACACCTTCCCCCCACTGCCCCCGGAAGATGCCCCAGGGCCGTGGGCCCCTCCGAGCTGCTACCGTCTCGTGACCATGGAAGATGCCCCGGGCGTGGGCCCCCCCGAGCTGCTATCGCCTCGTGCCCCCGGAAGATGCCCCGGCCGTGGGCCCCCTCCGAGCTGCTACCGTCTCGTGACCACGGAAGGCTGGGCTTTGGCTGTCCACTTTGGAGGCTGCTGGGGTGAGGCCAGAGCTGACCATTGTCCTTGGCCTTGCTGGGCGAGCTCGTGGTTCCTGGGTGGCTCTGGGACAATGGTCCGAGGGTCCCGCCTGCCCTCCCCGACACATGCCGGCTCCTCCACTTGTCCCTGAGGATAAGGCGGACAGGACAGGGCAGTGCCCAGAGGAGCATGTGGTCCTGTTGGCACCTCTAGCTGGACTTCTGGTCTTGCTCTGCACTTACCAACCGCCCCACCCTGACCTGTCCACCCAGCCTGGCCCACCCAGGTCTTCAGGATCCCTGCTACTGTTTTCTTATGGGGAGTCGGGGCCCCTGTTTGCGTTCGTGTTAGTGCATGTGTGACCCCTGCGTGTTCTGCTCCCAGCTCGCCACCAGCTGCATCTGGATGTGCAGGAGGGGGCCGGGTCCAGCCCCCCACCCCACCCCGGAGCTGCCGCCTTCCTGCTGGCCTCCAGGAGGAGGGTCCCGCCGGGTGAAGGCCCCTTGCCCCGGGTCCTCTGGTGAGGCGAGGATTCGGCTGAAGCCCTGCCAGTTCCTGGTGGAAGCAAAGCACATGAGAGGCCGCCAGGGGCTCGCGGGGACCCCAGCCCCAGGCCTGAGGTTCCCCTGTGGGCTTCCTTATTTTCATCTGCGCGCTCCGGGCTTTGTCTGTTTGTATGCCGTGGAGTCAGCTGTCGCCGGCCTGAGGCTCGACAGAGTCGGAGGCTGGAGGCACTGAGGGACACTTAGAGCTGAGAGCCAGAGAGAGCACAGTGGGCAGGGCTAGCCTTGCGGGCAGGCAACCTGGTCCATCCCCTGCATCCATATGCTCTCCCAAGGCCACCAGGAGTGATGCCTGAGCACAGCTGGGTATGACCTTCAAACTCCACACCAACAAATAAATGATCAATAAAAGAGCGCAGCTCGCCAGAGAGGCTGTACAGGTGCTTGCATGGTACACAGCTGACCTTGCCCATCCCGGGGCTGCTGTGGCCCCTGAGCATCTCTAGGAGGGGTCTCTGAGCGCCACTGAGGGAGGCTCCTCCCCCCCGCCTATTGTATTTCCCCTAGTTAAAGCAACCCCCAAGTCTGTCTCCTTGAAGAAGACACGTGTGCTTGTTAGTGGAAAGTTTTCAGTGCATCTGGGTGAGGGAGAGGCGCCTGGGTGGGTGAGTTGACCCGCAGGGTGCCCTGGGCGCCTGGCTGGGGTGAGTTGACCCGCGGGGTGCCCTGGGCGCCTGGCTGGGGGTGAGTTGACCCGCGGGTGCCCTGGGCGCCTGGGTGGGAGAGTTGACCGCATGGTGCCCTGGGCGCCTGGCTAGGAGGTGAGTTGACCCGCGGGTGCCCTGGGCGCCTGGCTGGGGTGAGTTGACCAGCGGGGTGCCCTGGGTGCCTGGGTGGGAGAGTTGACCGCAGGGTGCCCTGGACGCCTGGCTAGGGGGGTGAGTTGACCCGCGGGGTGCCCTGGGCGCCTGGCTGGGGGTGAGTTGACCCGCGGGTGCCCTGGGCGCCTGGCTGGGGGTGAGTCGACCCGCGGGGCCCTGTTTCTCCAGACAGGCGTGTTTCTGTATAGGCACCCTTTCCTCACACTTCCACAGCCTCCCACAGTTTTGTCGGGTGAGGCCTGTGACAGTGACCGAGTGGTTCAGTTGTTGCCGTGGGTGCAGGGAGCACACACGCACCCTGGAGGGAGTCCTGCGGCCGCTGGGAGCGTCTCTTACTCAGCGCCACCTAGAAAGTTGCCGAGGCCGCCACGTTGGCGGGCGAGCTGACCTGCAGCTGGGGTCAGCCACCATTGGTGTTTCTGTGGCGGCACAGTAAAGCGGTTCTCATTGCCTGGTCCTGTCCCCGCCCCAGCCTGTGGCCAGACTTTTGCAGATGAGACTGAGCAAAGGATTCTGACCCAAGGAGAATGTTCTGGGTGTTTATGCTCTTCCGAGGGGGCGGAAGAGGGGCTCAGATGCAGGAGGAGGCGCAGCCAGCCATGAGAGGGCCACAGCCCCCCCACCCCCGCCTGCCCGGAAGAAGTTAGCCCCAGTGGGGCCGCGCCTTTAGGCTGGTCAGGCCTGTCCCTGGCCTCTACACTGTAAGCTAACACATTCATTCTTTTGTTTGTTTTGTTTTGGGGCCACACCCTGCGAAACTCAGCCTTACTCCTGGCTCTGCACTCAGGAATTACTCCTGGTGGTGCTTGTGGGACCATGTGGGATGCTGGGATTAAACCTGGCTTACAAGGCACACGCCCTCCCTGCTGTACCCTGCTATACTATCACTCCAGCCCTTCAGCTGCTAAGTTTATAGCACTTTGTTCCAGCAGCTGTAGGACATGAACTTGAGCCAACTCAGACCCAGACATTTATGGAGATCTGTTTGGGGGCCTAGTGTGACTCCCGGGAGGACTATGGGGCCAGGATTCTCTCCTGGCAGTGTTCAGTCGTCCGGGCCTCAGTCATGGGGCAGGTGCCAGGCCCAGCAGCGCTCAGGGTCTTGGGGCTGCGTCCAGTGGTGCTGGGGAAGGAAGGTGGGGCGGGGTACACAGATCTCGGAATCCAACTCCGCCCTCAGCGCCCTGACCTGAACGCTTTTTGTTTTTATTTAGTTTTGGCTTGGGGTCACACCTGGCAGTGCTCAGGGCTTAGTCCTGGCTCTGTGCTCAGGGATTGCCCCCTGGAGCGGCTTGAGGGGCCCTCGCGGGTGTTGGGATCACAGCCTGTTGGTGGCCGGCAAGGCCCCGTCTCCCGGCTGTCCTGCTCCGAGCCCGGTATTTCTCGGGACACATCAGCAACCCCCAGAAGGGGGTGTCTCGCTCTGCTGCACTGTCCCTCGGGGGCCGTCTCGTGGGCTTCATCGTCTGGTGTCCAGATCCCCCTGTTGGAGTAAGTGGGGCCGTCCCCTGCGGTTCGGACCCAGCGTCCATGAGGGCAAGCGCTGATCTGTTTCCTCTCGGGAGACACTTATGGGTGGTTTTCACTTTGAGGGGGCAGAGCTATACTCTGGCGGTACTGGGGGCAGGGTCATTCCTGGCTGTGGTCAGGGCCCATCTGCTGCTGCGGGTGGACCCCCCGGCCTCCTGCAGGCCAGACTGCGCCCAGCCCATCAGGTTGCCCCATGTCTAACATCCGTGTGTGCTGCCCGAGGGCGCCGTGCTCTCTGCCCTCGCGTCCCGGCACCTGCCCTGAGGTAAACGGAGGCGGAAGTGCTGATGACCGTGGGCCATGGCTCTGACCCCTCTGGCCGTGACAGTGGCCAAGGCCAGAGCCATAAACTCTGATCACTGCTTCTGCTTTTGAAGGGACAAAGGTCCATCTTTGAAGGTGGTGTCCCGGCTTCATTTCCTGAGTGAATGTGCAGTTCCCACGGGCGCTGGTGGGTGGGCCCAGCTTCCCGCTCACTCTAGGTGTGAGCCTGGATGGGGGCGCGTCCATATTCATGGAACCTTTTCAGAAAACCTAGAAATGCTGCCTCGCAGATTAACTGCCACACCCGCCGGAGTCGGGGGCTCCCACATGTTCCCAGAATTAGGGGATCAGGGAGTGACAGCACAGCGGGGAGTGGGTGTTTGCTGGCGCGTGGCCGGCCCCGTCTGATCCCCAGCACCACCAGGACTGACTCCTGAGCACAGAGGCAGGAGCAAGCCACGGGCATCGCTGGGTGTGTCCCCAAAGCCATTGGGACCAGCTCGGCGCTGGGGAGAATATTCAGTGAACAGGGCGCTTGCTTCCCTTGCTGGTGCCCGGGTTCAATAGTGGGGTCCCCAGCATCTCTGGGAGACACTGTGTGTGTGAGCTTGAAACAAGCAGAAAGTTAGGAGCCCCTGAAGGACAGCCACGGTTTGGGGCATGTGAGGGAGCAGCCGCTCACCCAGCTGCTCCGTGAGGGCGCGGGAGCCTCAGCTGCTCTGTGAGGGTACGGGAGCCCCCCAGCTGCTCTGTGAGGCGCGGGAGCCTCAGCTGCTCTGTGAGGGGCGCGGGAGCCCCCAGCTGCTCCATGAGGGTGCGGAGCCCCCAGCTGCTCCATGAGGGCGCGGGAGTCCCCAGCTGCTCTGTGAGGGGTGCGGGAGCCCCCAGCTGTTCTGTGAGGGCACGGGAGCCTCAGTTGCTCTATGAAGGCGTGGGAGCCCCCAGCTGTTCTGTGAGGGTGTGGGGCCCCAGCTGCTCCGTGAGGGCGCGGGAGCCCCAGCTGCTCTGTGAGGGCACGGGAGCCTCAGCTGCTCTATGAGGGCGCTGGGCCCTCCAGCTGCTCTGTGAGGGCGTGGGGCCCCCCAGCTGCTCCGTGAGGGCACGGAGCCTCCAGCTGCTCTATGAGGGCATGGGAGCCCCCAGCTGCTCTATGAGGGCGTGGGAGCCCCCCAGCTGCTCCGTGAGGGCGCCAGAGCCTCCAGCTGCTCTATGAGGGTGTGGGAGCCCCCAGCTGCTCCTATGAGGGCATGGGAGCCCCCAGCTGCTCTATGAGGGCGTGGGAGCCTCAGCTGCTCTATGAGGGCGTGGGAGCCCCCAGCTGCTCCGTGAGGGCGCCAGAGCCTCCAGCTGCTCTATGAGGGTGTGGGAGCCCCCATCTGCTCTATGAGGGCGTGGGAGCCTCAGCTGCTCTATGAGGGCGTGGGAGCCCCCAGCTGCTCTATGAGGGCGTGGGAGCCCCAGCTGCTCCCGTGAGGGCGCCAGAGCCTCCAGCTGCTCTGTGAGGGCGTGGGAGCCCCCCAGCTGCTCCGTGAGGGTGCCGGAGCCTCAGCTGCTCTGTGAGGGCGCCGGAGCCTCAGCTGCTCTGTGAGTGCGCCGGAGCCCCCAGCTGCTCTGTGAGGGTACGGGAGCCTCAGCTGCTCTATGAGGGCGCCAGAGCCTCAGCTGCTCTATGAGGGCGCTGGGCCCTCCAGCTGCTCTGTGAGGGCGTGGGGCCCCCAGCTGCTCTATGAGGGCACCGGAGCCTCCAGCTGCTCTGTGAGGGCATGGGAGCCCCCAGCTGCTCTATGAGGGCGTGGGAGCCCCGAGCTGCTCTATGAGGGCGTGGGAGCCTCAGCTGCTCTATGAGGGCGTGGGAACCCCCAGCTGCTCCGTGAGGGCGCCAGAGCCTCCAGCTGCTCTATGAGGGTGTGGGAGCCCCCCCATCTGCTCTATGAGGGCGTGGGAGCCTCA
Source organism: Cryptotis parvus (assembly GCA_021461705.1). Lineage (NCBI taxonomy): Eukaryota > Metazoa > Chordata > Mammalia > Eulipotyphla > Soricidae > Cryptotis > Cryptotis parvus. The sequence continues at coordinate 185,672 of JAJIBD010038890.1, forward strand.
GCTGCTCTATGAGGGCGTGGGAGCCCCCCAGCTGCTCTATGAGGGCGTGGGAGCCCCCAGCTGCTCCGTGAGGGCGCCAGAGCCTCCAGCTGCTCTATGAGGGCTTGGGAGCCTCAGCTGCTCCGTGAGGGTGCGGAAGCTGCCTGGTGCACCGGGAGCCACCATGTCCCGCATTTTGCTGCGCTAGGGAAGCAGGTGACTGACTTATTTATGGTTTGGTTTGGGGCCACCTGTGCAGCACTCTGGGGGCCATGCCCGCTGATACTCTTGTCCAGTGCCCGGACCCCACAGTCCTGGCCTCACGGAGCCCACAGACCTCCCGGACCTCACCCAGTGATGTGGGGCTGGACCTTGGGCTGGACCCTTTGCTTGTGCCCTTGCCCTTGACCACTGGGCCGCCTCCCTGGCCCCTGCTCATGCCTTGTTAGAGGCGCTTTCATCTGGCCGGTTTGGCCCAGACCTCGGTGCTATAAAAACTCCAGATTGAAAAGTCCCCAAGAAAGATCGTGTTTACAAAACTCATAGCGGAAGAAAGGACTTGTTTCCAAAATAGAGAAACTGGAGGGAGAGAGCTGAGATGGTCTGAGGGGCGGGAGTGTGGCCTCTGGCAGGTGTATCATTACAGGTTTGGGGGCCACACCTGGTCGCATCAGGCCGCACCTGGCTTGGTGCCTAGGATTGTTCGGCAGTGCTGGGGGTCAGGGGTGTGGCTCCTCCAAACCTGCCCAGCTCTTTGTGCCTCTTCACTGGCAGGTCCCTGTATGGGGAGTTTTGAAGTTTCACAGTAAGTCAGCGGAAGGAAGGGGTGAAACCAATTTTGCCTTTTTTTTGTTTGTTTGCTTTTGGATCACATCGGCTCAGGGTTACTCAGTACTCAGGAGCTACTCCTGGCGGTGCTCGGGGACCATATGGGATGCTGCGGATTGAACCCAGGTCAGCTGCATGCAAGGCAAACGCCCTCCCTGCTGTGCTATCGCCTCCGGCCCCTGAGTCTTATGTCTTGATTTGAGAGTCAACAACTGGTGTAGAATTTTGTTTGACTTTTCGTCTCTGGAGGCTACACTTAGGGATGCTCAAGGTCTATTCCTGGCTCTGTGCTCAGGGGTCACTCCTGACGGTGCTCAGGGGACCCTGCTGAGGGGACAGGGGACTGGACAGGTGCCAGTCCCCTGTCCCCTCAGCACAGGGTCCCTGCACAGACAGCAGCTGCCCCCGAGACAAGGGGACAAGTGGGTCCTGCCCACTGCTCACCACCTGCTCCCCATTATCTCTGTCACTTTTACCCAGGTCTGGGGAGTGTCTCTGGTCCAGTGCCGTTGCTGCCTGTCCAGAGCCTTTGGTTCGAAAGTGGTCAGTCCGAACCACTGAAGTCCCCGCCTACGAGGCCGAGGTCAAGACACTGGGCAGCCCTGCGGGCGAGCTCAGGGCGGGCTTGTCTCTCCCTCCTCAGGTCTCTTCTGTGTGGCCAGTGCTGGGCCTCCGACTGGCCCCCTGCCTCAGCTCGGCCCCCTCTAGACCCTCGGCTGCCCGCTTGCTCCACTGGCCTTTGGTTGCATGGAGGCTGGTCACTGTTCCTCCGCTAAAAAGCAAGCGTGCACAGATCGCCCATGAAGGCGTTGGGCCGAGGCACCGAGGTCTGAGCCCCCGTTCTGGGCTGGGCTTCAGGATGGATTGACTCAGCTCGTGGACCCTAACGGCCCTGCGTTCCCTCCGTCTCTCACGCACGTACCGGTGCCCCCATCCTGTTCTCTCTCTCTCTCTCTCTCTCTCTCTCTCTCTCTCTCTCACACACACACACACACACACACACACACAGCTGGTATCTCTCTCTCCCCTCCCAACAGTATCTCTGTCACAATCATAGCCCAGTGTGTCTGTCTGTCCCAGTGTCTCTCTTGCACACATGCGCACACACACGTATCAGTTTCATGCCCTATTGCTGTTATGTTGCTGTATCACAGCCCACATCCAGACGTGGCCCTTGGAGATCACTGCTTGGCTACAGAGAAGGAGAAGAGCGTGGTGGCTTCTCGCCGCCGAGTGCGGCCAGGGCAGGGGGATACAGGGCGGCCTCTCACGTGTGGGGACTAAGATAGGGAGCAGGCAACCGGTGACCTGGAGCAGCAGTGTGGAGAGCAGGTGCTAGAGCTGCGTTGATACTCGGGAGGCCTCTGGGCGTGGGGTTGGGTGACGTCAGCCAGAAGCTCATCAGTGGTGTGGGCTGAGCTACCATAATAAAGAAGTCTTGAAAAATGGGCTCTTGTTGCTACCATCATCACTGGCCACACCGGCGGTGCTCGGGCTGACTCCTGGACAGCCGCAAGCAAGGCAGTGCCCTGCCCGCTGTCCTGTCTCTCTGGCCCAGTAGACGCAGAGAGCCCCTTATTCGAGGCGTTCGAGGCTTTACTCCTGCTGTGTCTGCGCCCAGAGAACGCCGTTTCTGAGGGTGTGTCTCCCCGTGGTCCGGGGGTGTCCAGGGGCTCTGGTGTGTGTTGCTGCTCTGCTGTGAGCCTGGCTCTGGCCCTGCGGGCAGCACTGCCTCCCAGAGCCTCAGGAAGTGTCCCGTAGAATGTGCCGGCTGTGGTGGCGAGCCTCAGACCCGGCCGGGCGCAGATCACTCGAGCGCAAAGCCCCAAAATAGAGTGTGCCGTGCTCAGGGCCAGGCCAGCGGGCAGCAGCAGTTTTGCATAATTTCCTACCCAGAGGAGACATTTCTGGCTGAACAACATTTGGGACCAAAATTAAAAAAATAAAATCTCGGAAAGATCCAAGTTTTCTTTTTTTGGTTGTTCTTTAAAGATTAGAGATTAGAAGCCAAGGGCGGGAGTGATAGCACAAGCGGGAGGGCGGTTACCTTGCATGTGACCAACCTGGGTTTCATCTCTGGCATCCCATATGGTCCCCCAAGTACTACCAGGAGTAATTCATGAGCGAAGAGCCAGAAGTAACCCCTGAGCATCTCTGGGTGTGACCCAAAAAGAAAAAACAATAATAAAATAAAATAAATAAAAAATAAATGAAGAAAAGCCAGAGAGGGATAGGTACAGATTCCAGATCGCCTCTCCACGGCTGTGATCCCGGCCAGTTCCTTTATTTTTCTTTTTAATAGAATCAGTGAAATCAGTGTTATGAAGTTGGTTTGTATGACTGGGTTTCAGTCATACAATGTTCCAACACCTGTCCCTTCTCCAGCGAACATTCCCACCACTAATGTCCCCATTTCCTTCCGCCCTCTCCTGCCTCAACCTGCCTTCTCTCTCTCTCTCTCTCTCTCTCTCTCTCTCTCTCTCTCTCTCTCTCTCTCTCTCTCTCTCTCTCTCTCTCTCTCCCCCCCCTCTTGGCTTATGGTTTGCAATACGGACACTGAAAGCTCGTCATGCATGTCCAATACGGGCACTGAAAGCTCGTCATGTATGTCCGTTTCCAATACGGGCACTGAAAGCTCGTCATGTATGTCCGTTTCCAGTACGGGCACTGAAAGCTCGTCATGTATGTCCGTTTCCAATACGGGCACTGAAAGCTCATCATGTATGTCCGTTTCTAATACGAGCACTGAAAGCTCGTCATGTATGTCCGCTTTCTAATACGGGCACTGAAAGCTCGTCATGTATGTCCGTTTCCAGTACGGGCACTGAAAGCTCGTCATGTATGTCCGTTTCCAGTACGGGCACTGAAAGCTCGTCATGTATGTCCGTTTCCAGTACGGGCACTGAAAGCTCGTCATGTATGTCCGTTTCCAGTACGGACACTGAAAGCTCGTCATGTATGTCCGTTTCCAATACGGGCACTGAAAGCTCATCATGTATGTCCGTTTCTAATACGAGCACTGAAAGCTCGCTCATGTATGTCCGTTTCTAATACGGGCACTGAAAGCTCGTCATGTATGTCCGTTTCCAGTACGGGCACTGAAAGCTCGTCATGTATGTTCGTTTCCAGTACGGGCACTGAAAGCTCGTCATGTATGTCCGTTTCCAGTACGGGCACTGAAAGCTCGTCATGTATGTCCGTTTCCAATACGAGCACTGAAAGCTTCGTCATGTATGTCCGTTTCCAGTACGGGCACTGAAAGCTCATCATGTATGTCCGTTTCCAGTACGGGCACTGAAAGCTTCGTCATGTATGTCCGTTTCCAGTACGGCACTGAAAGCTCATCATGTATGTCCGTTTCCAATACGGGCACTCGAAAGCTCATCATGTATGTCCGTTTCCAATACGGGCACTGAAAGCTTCGTCATGTATGTCCGTTTCCAGTACGGGCACTGAAAGCTCGTCATGTATGTCCGTTTCCAGTACGGGCACTGAAAGCTCGTCATGTATGTCCGTTTCCAATACGGGCACTGAAAGCTCGCCATGTATGTCTGTTTCTAATACGAGCACTGAAAGCTACGTCATGTATGTCCGTTTCAGTACGAGCACTGAAAGCTCATCATGTATGTCCGTTTCCAGTACGGGCACTGAAAGCTCGTCATGTATGTCTGTTTTCTAATACGAGCACTGAAAGCTCGTCATGTATGTCCGCTTTCCAGTGCAGCACTGAAAGCTCGCCATGTATGTCCGCTTTCCAATACGGGCACTGAAAGCTTGTCATGTATGTCCGTTTCCAGTACGGCACTGAAAGCTCGTCATGTATGTCCGTTTCCAATACGGGCACTGAAAGCTCATCATGTATGTCCATTTCCAGTACGGGCACTGAAAGCTCGTCATGTATGTCCGCTTTCCAGTACGGGCACTGAAAGCTCATCATGTATGTCCGTTTCCAACACGGGCACTGAAAGCTCATCATGTATGTCCGTTTCCAGTACGGGCACTGAAAGCTCATCATGTATGTTCGTTTCCAGTACGGGCACTGAAAGCTCGTCATGTATGTCTCCAGTACCTCCTTTCAGCGCTCCGTGCTTGTGCAGAGTGAACATTTGTGGCAGTGACCACTGTCATTGTCCTATCGATCCCTTCTCTGTCCTGACTGGCCTCCCCGTCCCTTCCCCTTGTGGCGCTTCCATCCGTGGACGGGTCTCCAGCTGGCCGGTTCCCTCACTGCTCTGTGCCTTTGCTTTGCCGTGAGTCTGGGTCGGGCCTGGCCAGTGTGCGGGTCTCTGGGCTGTCCTGAGGGGAGCCCTGGGGAGGGCCCCTGCTAGATGGGGGACTTTGGAAGAGAAAGAGGGACCCTGGCGCCTCAGGAAGGCCACAGGCAGGGAGGGCAGGGAGGCCACAGCCTCGAGAGGCCAGAGGCCAGGCCTCTGGGTTCTGGTACACTGGGGGACCTGTGGGGACCCCCTGTTGCCCGGGAAACTCCGGAAGGGCCTGTCTACCACATCTTGATCTTGGCGCCCACAGCGGGGTGCCTCTGTCATGGAAGTCACGACCCTCTGGGCAGCTCATTCCAGCGGCCACTGGAACCTGTCCAGCTTGCTGGGAACAGGGGATCCCCGTGGCACCTGTGTCGTCTGACATGGGCGGGCTGCTCCTGTCCAGCCTGGGCTCTGGGCTGCTCGGGTGTCCCTGGGCCTGCCCTGGCCTCGGACGGAGGAAGTGGTCAGGTGGCTGTGGCGTCCTCGCTGTTCCTCTCTTCCTCCCGGGGCAGGAAGTGCTGCGGGCAGTGGTGCAGGGCCCGGCTTCCTGTGCGTCCTGCGCTGGCGCCAGCTGCCCGGGCAGCCCAGGCCGGGGGCTCTGCTGACCCTGGGCTCTGAGGGGCTCCAGGCCTGCTTGGGGGACTCGGGCCCACGCGGGTGGCAACTCCCTCCGAATCATGCCAGTGTCTGTCAGGCACGCTGTTACCATTTGTACTGTAATGCAAAACTTTCAGCAGCTACTTTTTCTCACTTGGCGCCTTTTGAGAAAGAAAACTCTAGTTTTGAAATCATTCCGGATTGGCAGGGGAGCAGAGGGGATGGTGAGAGCTTCCTGTCCCCGTTCTTGATGTGTTGTTTTTTTTTTTTTGCCTTTTTTGGGTCACACCCGGCAATGCTCAGGGCTACCCCTGGCTCTGCACTCAGGAATTACTCCTGGTGGTGCTCGGGGGACCATATGGGATGCCGGGGATCGAACCCGGCTGGCACAGGCGGGCTGCCTAAGGCAAACGCCCTACCCGCTGGGCTATCGCTCCGGCACCTGTTTTTTTTTTTTTTGCAGGTGGGCTGTCACACCCAGCGACGCTCAGGGCTTACCCTGGCTCTGTACTTTGGGAATTACTCCTGGTGGTGCTCAGGGAACCCTCAGGGAAGCCGGGGATCGAACCTGGGTTGGTCGGGTACAAGGCAAACGCCCTCCCGCTGGACTATAGTTTAGGACCCCTCCCCGTTCCTGTTCTTATAGGGCAGGACGAGTTGGCCCAAACCAGGAGCTTCACGTTGGTCCATGACTATTTTGTGTTTTGTTTTCTTGGGGGTCCTGCTCCATGCCCACCAGAGCCCCAGAGCCGCTCCTGCCCCTCTGCTTGGGGCGGAACCATGTGGAGCCAGAGATTGAGCTGGGCTTGGCGTGAAGGCACGTGCCCCAGCCCCGTGCAGTCTCTCTGGCTGCTGCTCTGAGGGGATTAGCCACTCCACCTTTTTCGGGTGCTTTTCCTCTTCCAGGATTCATGCAACATTTCTCTTATTTCCTTTTCTCCTTTTTTTTCCTGCTTTATTTTTTGGGTCGCACCTGGCAATGCTCTGGAGTTCTTCCTGGCTCTGCACTCAGAAATTACTCCTGGTCTGCTCAGGGGACCATATGGGATGCCAGGGATTGAACTGGGTTGGCTGCATGCAAGGCAAACACCCTCTCCACTGTACTATTGTTCCGGTCCCCTTTTCTTTCTTTTTTTTTTTAATTTTTTATTATACCACTGTAGACATACAATTACAAAGGTGTTCATAATTGGTTCTTGGTAATACAGTATACCGGCACCCATCCCTCCACCAGTGCCCCATTTCCACCACCAATGTACCCCACCCTCCCGCCCACCCCCATGCTACCTTAATAGCAGACAGCCCCATTTCCACTCTTTCTCTCTGTCTCTCTCTCTGTCTCTGCATCTCTCTCCCTCTTCTTTTACACATTGTGGCTAACCCTGCAGATATTTAGAGTTTATCACTTAAGTCTCTTTGTGTATATTCAATGGTGAGTTTTAGTCTGCCATTACCATTTCCCACACTTAGTAAGACACTGGTATCTATTTATATCCTATTAACGAATGCAGTCATTCTATATCTGTCCTTTTCCTTCTGACTAATTTCACTCAGCCTGGCAAGCTGCTCGTGTTGTATTTGATATGCCAAATACCAGTAACAATTATAGTAGGTCATTCCCATGACCTAATATAATGGTTTGAGGCTCTTTATGTTCCTGTAGCAAGCCGATGCCCTTGGCTCTACTGGCTTGAGACAGGATATATGGAGATATTACTGGTGCCCGCTCTAGCAAATAGATGATGAACGGGAAGATCGTGATCGGGATCGTGATGATAGTCTCCATGTCCAACCATTTGCAGGTAAATTTCATAATTTCATCTTTTCTGACAGCCGCATAGTATTCCATAGTGTAGATGAACCACAGTTTCTTTAGCCAGTCCTCTGTTCTCGGGCATTTAGGTTGTTTCCAGATTCTAGCTATAGTGAATAGCGCAGAGATGAATAAAGAAGTACAGATAGTGTTTCTGCTATGTGTTTTTCGGTCTCGGGTATATTCCCAGGAGTGCTATTGCTGGATCAAATGGGAGCTCAATATCTAGTTTTCGGAGGAATGCCCATATTGTTTTCCAAAAGGGCTGGACCAGTCGGCACTACCCCCTTATTTTCTTGAGTTATGATTTATCCATGCCAATCATTCCCTCCTTCCCTCCCTCCTTCCCTTTCTCTTTCTTTCCTTTATTTTTTATGGGGGGGCTTTTTTGGTCACACCTGGTGATGCTCATGGGTTCCTCCTGGCTCTGCACTCAGAAATTACTCCTGGCAGTGCTCAGGGACCATAAGGGATGCCGGGATCAAACCTCGGTCAGCCGTGTGCAAAGCAAATGCCCTCATCTCTGTGCTATTGCTCCGGCCCCTCTTTCTCTTTCTTACTTCGTTCATACCTGTGCTTAGGGCTTCCTGCTGGCTCTGTTCTCAGGGATCACTCCTGGTGGACCTGTGTGTATGTAGAGTATATGTAGCATGTATGTGGTCTGTATGTAGCATGGAGGTGTCCTGGATGTACCGGGTGTAGTGTATGTGGTCTGCACATAGAATGTGTGTGGGGTGTGGTCTGTGTGTAGCGTGAATGTGGTCTGTATGTAGTGTTGTATAGCGTCTATGTATCGTGCATGTGTTCTGTATGTGGCATGTATGTAGCATGTATGTGTATGTGTAGAGTGTATGTGGTGTGTGGTCTGTATGTAGAGTGTACATGGTCTGCATGTAGCGTGTATTCAGTGTATGTGGGAGGGTGGGGTGTAGCTGCAGTCAGCTGTGGACAGCCCAGCGCCTGCCCGCCCTAGCCCCAGATCTGTGTGATGCGGAGGCTGCGCCCTGGGATGGAGCCGACTGCCCGGCTCCTCTCTGCGCCCTGGGGTGGAGCCGACTGCCCGGCTCTCTCTGCGCCCTGGGGTGGAGCCGACTGCCGGCTCCTCTCTGTGCCCTGGGGTGGAGCCGACTGCCCGGCTCCTCTCTGTGCCCTGGGGTGGAGCCGACTGCCCGGCTCCTCTCTGTGCCCCTGGGATGGAGCCGACTGCCCGGCTCCTCTCTGTGCCCTGGGATGGAGCCGACTGCCCGGCTCCTCTCTGTGCCCTGGGGTGGAGCCGACTGCCCGGCTCCTCTCTGTGCCCTGGGATGGAGCCGACTGCCCGGCTCCTCTCTGTGCCCTGGGGTGGAGCCGACTGCCCGGCTCCTCTCTGTGCCCTGGGGTGGAGCCGACTGCCCGGCTCTCTCTGTGCCCTGGGGTGGAGCCGACTGCCCGGCTCCTCTCTGTGCCCTGGGATGGAGCCGACTGCCCGGCTCCTCTCTGTGCCCTGGGATGGAGCCGACTGCCCGGCTCCTCTCTGTGCCCTTCACCTTGCTCTAGTCCTGAGGCAGGAGGGGAGCCCCAGGGGCTGTGCGCTTCCAGCAATGGGAGGTGTCTCCTGGGAGCCCACAGTGAGCCGCGGGCACAGTCTGTGCTTCCAGAAAGGTAGAAGGACTAGACAGGTGCCAGCAGCGCCACCGGCACTGGCCAGGGCTGCATGGAGCGGGAGGAGGCACTGGGCATCGGGGATTGGCCAAAGGCCCGCAGGAGGCGGGGGCAGCCCAGGCAAGTCCGCTGCTCCTGACACTATAGCACACGCCTTGTACTTTCCTCTCTGGGCCTTTTACTTATTTTATACTCAGTGGCTCTATTTGGGATACTCGAGCCCGAGGTATCACATGGTTCTGCCTGGCTTCCGTCTCAGCTGAGGGCACTTCCTGAAGGGAGGCCGTGGGGACCATCCCATTGGCTCCTTCTGGGGTCCCGCCCCTCCGTTGGTTTTATTCTAGCATTGAGGGTGTGATTCTTGGTGGTGGGCTTGTCTGTCTGTGTCTGTTAAATCCCCAGCCCGGGGTCTGCAAATGCTGAGGCTGCCACAGGCTGGGGGTGAGGCCGGCTTGGCTCCCCAGCAGGGAGGACTCCCCAAGGCTGGGGTGCACTGAACCCCGTTTCTCTGCGAGGGAAGGACCCTTCTTTCACCTCTTCTCCCTTGCTAACAGGAAGTGCCCAGAGGCCACACTCCCGCCCCCCCGGGGTTTGCAAAACCCGGAGCCCGGTGGGGAAATGAGGCCTGGCTTTGCTGACCACAGGCTGCCTCGTTTGCACGGGCAAAGCGACAGGACCAGCCGGCCCTGTGGGCACCTCTGGGGGTCTCTGGTGTCCGCAGAGCAGCGGGGCCTAGGCCCCTGCCCGAGAACGGGGGGCAGCCTGAGGGGCTCTCTGGTCTGTTCTGTGAGGAGGGAGAGGCGCTGCCCAGGTCTGAGATGCTGCCTGTGTGCACCTGGCTCCCCCACCGTCACCCCCCCACGCCCACGCTCCCCCCTCACGCACCCCTGCTCCCCCTCTCCTCCTCCCCCTCCCACACGCCCGCTCCTCCCTCCCCTCCCCACCTCACTCCCTCTTTCGCGTGCACATACACACACACACACACACACGTGTGGCTCCTCCCAAACGAGGGGGATCGTCACCTCAAGCTGTTATTAGGGGTTGCACTGGCCCTATTCCCGGCCTCCGTGCAGCATGGTGACCGCTTCTCTTAGGGCCCGTCCAGCTGGCCTCTGGCTAAGGAATAATAGCCCGTGCATGCTCCCCCCACCCCACTGGGTGCGGAATTGGCCATCTTTGTCCTTCATGGGCAGAGGGCGTGGTCCTGGCTGCTGCAATGCCGAGGCTTGAGAGGGCCCTGGGGTGCCCAGTGGTTAGTGCTGGGGCCTCCTCGTTCGTGTGCCGGCTCACGGTGCAGCTGTGGCCGCCCTGTGGGAGAGACGCAGAAAGGGAAATGCAGAGAAGGAAGAGGTGCCCTCCCAGGGAGGGGTGTTGCCGGCCCAGTGCTCGCGGCTCCTTATGAGCTGATCTGCCCGCAGAGGGGACCAGGCTCTGTGGGGTTCAGGGTCCCAGGAAGCCTCAGAGCACCCCAGAAGAAGGAGTGGTGGGGTCTGGGGGAGCTGGGCTGGGGAGATGGCGCTTGCCTTGCACACAACTGACCTGGGTTCCACCCCGGCACCCCATATGGTCCCCCGAGCACCTCTAGGAGTGATCCTTAGTGTAGAGCCAGGAGTGAGCCCTGAGTACTGCTGGGTGTGGCCCCAAACTACTGAATGTCGAAGAAGATGATTAAGGCCATAGAGACAGTGCAGGGGTGCGGGCACTTACCTGGCACACTGCCAACTGCGTTTTGACCCCCCAGCACTGCATAACACACCACACACCAGATCTCAGGTCCTGCCAGGACTGAGCCCCTGAGCACAGAGCCAGGAGTGATTCCCGAGTGCAGAGCCAGGAGTGAGCCCTGAGCACAGAGCCAGGAGTGATCCCGAGTGCAGAGCCAGGAGTGATCCCTGAGTGCAGAGCCAGGAGTGATCCCTGAGTGCAGAACTGGGAGTGACCCTGAGTGCAGAGCCGGAAGTGATCCCTGAGTGCAGAGCCAGGAGTGATCCCTGAGTGCAGAGCCGGGAGTGATCCCTGAGTGCAGAGCCAGGAGTGATCCCTGAGTGCAGAGCTGGGAGTGATCCCTGAGTGCAGAGCCAGGAGTGATCCCTGAGTACAGAGCCGGGAGTGATCCCTGAGTGCAGAGCCAGGAGTGAGCCCTGAGCACAAAGCCGGGAGTGAGCCCTGAGTGCAGAGTGGGGAGTGATCCCAGTGCAGAGCCAGGAGTGATCCCTGAGTGCAGAGCCAGGAGTGAGCCCTGAGCACAGAGCCAGGAGTGATCCCCGAGTGCAGAGCAGGGAGTGATCCCTGAGTGCAGAGCCGGGAGTGATCCCTGAGTGCAGAGCCAGGAGTGAGCCCTGAGCACAAAGCCGGGAGTGAGCCCTGAGTGCAGAGTGGGGAGTGATCCCCGAGTGCAGAGCCAGGAGTGATCCCTGAGTGCAGAGCCAGGAGTGAGCCCTGAGCACAGAGCCAGGAGTGATCCCGAGTGCAGAGCAGGGAGTGATCCCTGAGTGCAGAGCCAGGAGTGATCCCTGAGCACTGCTAAGACCAAACTAATGAAAGGGGAGGCTGTGCCTCTCGGGAGGACTCCCTGGGGGTGGGCTCACGCCCAGCTCAGGAGACCACGGGCTTTCTGGACCACGCTCCTCCCAGCTCTCTCCCTGTTATAGCGGACCAGGGGACCCCAGCCCCTGTCCTGGCCAGCATGCTGGGGAGTGGGAGAGGCCTGACTTCGGGCGGCATCTGGGATGGGAATTCCAGCGTCTTCTCTAGTAACGGCTTTCCTGGTCAGGGAGGGGTCTCCTCCTCCCGGGGGGTCTTTCAACCGGACTCGAGCCCATCCAGCCCGGGCGTCCTGAGGGGCCTCTAGGGGACTCGTGGAGAGAACTAAGGAGGGGTCTGGGGAGGAGCCCCCACCACAGGTCTTGGACTCAGGTGACCCTGCCAGGTGACTTCACCTTCCGGGCGGCTCTAGAAAACGGGCTTTTGTTCCTGAGTTCAGGCTGGGCCAAGTAGCCGGCGGAGTCAGGTCAGCACCTCTTAAACGTTTCTCTGGAGGCCCCTTTGCCCCTACCCCAGGGCTGCTGCCAGCTCTGCGTGTGCCCCCGTTGCCCCCTCCCTTCCTCTCCCTGCGGGGGCTGCGGACGGGACCCCAGCAGAGCACTGTTGACAGAGCCTCAGAGCTGTCCCCATGCTGGGGGTTTTGGGGTCCGGATCCTTCCGGGGTTACTGGGAGACCGGATCTTGTAGGGGCGGCCAGCCAGGTCTGAGCTGGAGGAACGTCTTCGGGTAAGAGGGCACAGCCTTGGCCCTTACCGGCAGTGCGTCTGTCTGTCCGTCGTCCAGAGCTCACAGTTTTTGTCCTGGGAGAATTTTTCCTGATCCATGAGCACACACATGGGTTGGCACTTCCCGTAAGTGCCTGGCGGGGCTGTCGCTCAGGGGCTGCTTCCTGCCCCTTCCTCTGAAGCCCAGGGGGCTCACGGTAGGACAGACAGGGACCCCGCTTTCCATGAAAGGCGCCACATGAGTCAGCCTAGACTTTTCTAGTATTGTTGAGCTCATTGTGTTTCCTCAGACGTTGCTATGTCCTTTCCCTGTAAAACAACACATCACTGCCCTCCCCACGAAAGGAAAAAGCAAACCCAAGTTCTCCGACAGGCTTCGAGAACGAGCGTGTGGAGGTGGGTTTTGTTTGCTTGTTTTTATATTTATTTATTGATTTACTTCTGGGCCATCCCCAGCAGTGCTCAGAGCTTACTCCTGGCTCTGTTCAGGGCTCACTTCTGGTGGGAATTGGGGGACCTTGTGGGGTGCGGGCCAAGCCCAGGTTGGCCGTGTGCAAGGCAAGTGCCCTCCCGCGCACTGTGGCTTCTCCTTCCCTTATTCGCGGGACTGTGTGGAGGCGAACGGCTCCCTGCGGTGAGTCGGGGGCCGTGGGGTTGGGGTCTGCCTTGGCTCCCTGTGGGGGCTGAGACGGTCAGAGAAACTGCTTGTCCCTGCCCCTTGGCACATGTGGGAGGGGGAGTGGGCAGTGCTGGGCCCCTCTGCGGGCACTTCCTGCGGGCTCCAGTGGGGCTTATCAGACCTTTGCATGTGCGGCTATTTCTGGCCTGGCTGGAAGGAGGAGGGATGCTGGTGTGGGCGGCAGGGAGCACTCCCGGGGCCGGAGCCAAGTCGCAGCTTGGCCTCAGGAGGGTCTCCCCGTGTGCCGCCGGCCCCTCCTCTTCTGCTTGCTTGAGTTTTGGTTCTGGGGCCCACCTGGTGGTGCTCAGGGGTCATTGCTGGCGGCTCCATGCAAGCCAGCGCCCTTCCTCTGTGCTGTCGCACCGACCCTGCGGGTGCTGGCCTCCTGCACCTGTGTGCGGCGAGTCCCCTGCCTGTCACGTGACCGAGTGACCCGCACAGGATGTTGACCTGGAGTCTGACCTTCCCCATCGGCCCAGCTCCGGCTTCCTGGCCCTTCCCTCCCGTGTGTGTGTGTGTGTGTGTGTGTGTGTGTGTGTTTCCCTCTCTGTGTTTGTGTGTTTCCCTTGTGTCTGTGTGTTTGTGTGCTTCCTTCTCTCTGTGTCTTTGTGTGTTTCTGGGCCATTTGATCTCACTCGCCAGCATCCGTCCCCAGCACTGCTGAGACACGCAATGGCTCCACCCACACAAGGCGGCCGCTGGGTTCCATGTCCAGGCCCACCCCCCCGTCTTTTTTTTTATCTTTATTTTATTTTATTTTTAAATTTTATTACACCATTTTTAGACATACAATTGCAAGATGCTCATGCTCGAGTTTTGGTTCAACAGTGTTCCAACATCCATCCCTCCACCCGAACCCATCTCCCATCACCAATGTCCCCACCTCCCTCCCCTCCCACACCTCAACTACTTGGCGGGTTCTGTATGTCTTTTCTCTCCTCTCTATCTCTCCCTCCCGCCTACCTTTCCTACACATCATAGAATGCAGTACATTAAAGGACATAACTGTTTCCACTAGTTTGATGGACCGCGTGGCCGCAAGCAGCCACGCAACTTAGGGGCCTCATGGTCAGCGTCAGACAGCGAAAATGGTGGCTAATGTGGTGGGCAAGTTTCATCCGGCTGCTTCCGGGACCCCACCGAGGTGATGGGCCAACACCCAAAACCCATCTGTCCTCCTCACCCCATGTCTTTTTTCCAGAATTCACCACGTGTTTTCACGGCAGCGTTTCGGGACGGTGTAGCGCACGAGGGGTTAAAAGTGCAGGTTTGGCCCAAACCCTCCTGGTTTTGAGGATCAGCCGGGAATTGCCCCTCGGCCTTGAGCACTTAATCGGTTGCCCTCAAAATCATGAAAATAGACTGAAAAAAATGCAGAAGCACAATTGTGCAGTGTGTTGCCTTCCACCTTGTTGCTCCTCCTCCAGTTGCACCCAGAGGGTTCCCCAGACTGATCCCGTCAGCCCTGTGCGTCCTGCACGGCCAACTCAGCCTCACCCCCTCAGTCTTTTCTTTCCGTAGCTCAGAGATCCTCGGGGCCGACTTTGCTATCAGTGGAATCTAACGTGGGTCTCCTGTTCTCACTGACTTGCTTTGAACGCGGGGTGGCCGACACCACGCTTCATCCCACAGAAGACGCAGGCTCAGACAAGTGTCCTCAGGGGGCCAGCTGCGGGCCCTTCTGGGGAGTCCTGGCTGGGGGCAGCATCCAAGGTGCATCTCGATGCTTTTGAGATGGCGTCAGAGTGCACAGGAATCCCCAAAATGCAGACGGGGCAATCCTGGTCCCATGGGGGAAAGATCATCTCTTTGCTATGACGTGAAAAGACAGCCTGTGCCGTGGGGGGTCTGCCCTGTGATTTTTTTTTTTTTTTTTTTGCTTTTTGGGTCACACCCGGCAATGCTCAGGGGTTACTCCTGGCTCTGCACTCAGGAATTACTCCTGGCGGTGCTCGGGGGACCATATGGGATGCCAGGGATCGAACCCTGGCCGGCATGGGCCGGCGCGCGTGCAAGGCAAACGCCCTACCCGCTGGGCTATCGCTCCGGCCCCTGCCCTGTGATTTTTTCTGGCTTTTTTGGTCACACGGGTGATGCTCGGGGGATTTCCTGGCTCTGCGCTCAGAAATTACTCCTGGTGGTGCTTGGGGTTGGCCACAACAGGTTGGCCGTGTGTGAGGCAAACGCCCTCCTACTGTGCCATCGCTCTGGCGCCTGCTCTGTGATTGTTGACAGGTGATCCTGGTTTAAAGCAGAGCAGATGAAAATTGTAATGGTCACGTGTAAAGGAAACAAGTCCTCTTTAGGGGCGTTCCCAAGCAGTCTCGGGGGTACAGGGGTACTTCATGCACTCCTGTATGTGTGTCTGTGGGTGCCCCGGCGGGAAGAGTATGTTTCTCCAGCCCCACAGAGAACGAACACACTTTTGCATGAAGGCAGGTTCCGGCTCTGCGCCCTCCCGCCCTCACCATTTGGGCACTGTTTCTTCTTCTTCTTTTTTTTTTTTTTGCTTTTTGGGTCACACCCGGCGATGCTCAGGGGTTACTCCTGGCTCTGCACTCAGGAATTACTCCTGGAGGTACTCAGGGGACCATATGGGATGCCGGGGATCGAATCCAGGCCGGCACAGGCCAGCCACTGGGCACTGTTTCTTCTAAGGCAGCGTCAGGCTTGGCTCGGCAATCCCTGCGCCCACTGTTAACAGAGCAGTTGACAGCCCCTGCGCCCCACGGGCTCCGTCCAGGCATTCAGCGACTGCGGCAGCAAAGTGCCCTGCAGTGCTTGCCTTCCCCCAAGGTCTTGGAGGCGCATCTCCCTGGGGAGGGTGTTTGCCCTTGATAGATGAGATAGCAGGGGCTGAGCGTCCGAGCAGACCACCCAGAGATAGCAGGGGCTGAGCGTCCGAGCAGACCACCCAGCGCCTCCCGTTTGCTGTGTGGATTCTTAGAGCAGCTGGTCCCGCAGCTCATCTCTGGGTACAGACGGATCTCCAGGGGGGCCACCACGGGGGCGCAACAGCCCTGCAGCCTTGGCTTTTCACTGGCAGCCCTGACACAGAGCAAGACCAGGTGGCGGGCATGAGGTGGGAGGTGCGCTGTGAGAACGCTCAGCTCAGGAGCTGGGCTGGCCCCGGCCGGGGGTCGCTGCGTCTGCTGACGCTCCAGCCTGTGCCGCTGAGCCTGGGCAAAAGGAGTGGCACAGACAGCTCCCACCTGCCCAGAGAGCCTCAGTGTAGACGCAGCACAGACCGGCTTCCATCTGCCCTGATAGCCTCAGTGTAGACGCGGCACAGACAGGCTCCCACCTGCCCGGAGAGCTCAGTGTAGACGCGGCACAGGCAAGTTCCCACCTGCCCGGAGGCCTCAGTGTAGACGCGGCACAGGCAGGCTCCCACCTGCCCGGAGAGCCTCAGTGTAGGCGCGGCACAGGCAGGCTCCCACCTGCCCGGAGACCCTCAGTGTAGGCGCGGCACAGGCAGGCTCCCACCTGCCCAGAGAGCTCAGTGTAGCCGCGGCACAGCTTCTGGGAGGTGCTGAGTGTGGGGGCAGATAACTGAGTTTGCCCTCACAGGCTCTAGCCTGGGGGTCTACACTGGAGGGCAGCAGGGAGGGGTGTCGGGCCGGGGGCTCCCTGGCCCTGTGTCCTGAGCTTCCTGGGAAGCTGCTCTGTGAAGCCTGGCGGCAGGCAGTGTCCCATAGGACCGGTGGGCGACACTTGGAGAAGGGGGCCGCCTGCCGGGTCTGAGGTCAGGGGTGTCGTGGGCTTTGGGCGTGGCAACAGGAGACCCCCCAGAACCACACGGAGGAGGTGAGGGGGAGGAGGGGGCAGCTTCGGGGGCGCTGTCGTGTGGGGGCTGAAACCCCAAGTACACAAGTGCCAGTTTCAGAGGGTGGGAAGCGGAGGGGTTGACGGGGTGTTCGGGAAGGGGCGGCTGCTGAGCCGAGCAGGGGCCTCACCTCTGTGGCTGTTTTCTCACTTCCCCAAGCAGAAGCTCGCAGCTGAGCCCACCACAGAGTGTGCACGGGCTGAGCGGGGCCGCACGAGCCCTCAAGAACGGAGCCAGCGTTTCGTTCCTGGCATCCGCCTCTGTCCCCCAGCCCGTGAGCTGCGGGCCCGTGGTCAGCCGGCGGGGGGAGTGGCTTTTCCCGTTACACACGCCTTGCGCTGGGCCGGCCCCTCCTTGCTGCCCAGGGGAGGGCGGGATGTGGGGCTGCACCTTTGGGAGAGCCGTGATCTCGCCTCTGGCTGCCAACACGGCTGCAGGGCCTGCGGATCCCCCAAACACCGGGTGGGTGATTGCCTCCCCACTCACACCCCGAGCCAGTGCAGGCCGGCTTGAAGCTGAAGGGACGCAGCGTGCCCTGCGCAGAGAACGGTGGTGGGCGCGGCCCAGCACGTGTCCCCAGGCACATCATGGGGCGCCCAGAGCCTGCTCTAGCGAACTGCTCCTGAACTCTGTGGGGCCTTGGGGTGCTGGGGACGGAACCCAGGGCCTTTTCTAGGCAGGCCTGGATCTGTTCTCGAACTCGACGTTTCTCGAGCAGGATATTCTAAGGGCCCCAGGTGGCCTTGCATGGAGGGGTGTGATGTGGGAAGAGGGGGCCGCTGGTCGGGAGGGGCGGGGCGGGAGGAAGGGGGCACGGTCTGAGGGTCCGTGGGAAAGGGCTGAGGACTGGCCCCCAGTGTTTGAACTGAATGGAAGCGACAGTGAGACAGTCCGTGAGAGGTTCCAGGCTGTCGTCCGAGTCTGCTCCGGGTCCTGCTGTGCAGGTGTGAGGACCCGAAGCCCGGGGGGCGGCTGGAGAGCTGAAGGCTGGCGCCTGGGCCCTGCACTCGCTCTCTGGCCCTGGAGGCTGCGTCTTAAGCAACAAATGTTTACGTTGCGTCGAGAAGGGATGCAGCCACCATGGCCCTGCAGGCACAGCCGCACCCCAGTGAGGGGAGCCGAGCCCGCTCCCCACAGTGCTCCCCTCGGTGCCCCAGTGCGCCTAACAGTGCTCCCCAGTGCTCGCATATTATCCCCACTGTGCTCTTCAGTACTCCTATAGTGCTCCCCTCAGTGCCCCCTGCTCTCCACAGTGCTCCCCAGTGCTCCCGTATTCTCCCCACTGTGCTCTTTTTCCCCACTGTGCTCTTTAGTGCTCCTATAGTGCTCCCCTCAGTGCCCCAGTGCTCTCCACAGTGCTCCCCTCAGTGTCCCAGTGCTCCTAATAGTGCTCCCCAGTGCTCCCATATTCTCCCCACTGTGCTCTTCAGTGCTCCTATAGTGCTCCCCTCAGTGCCCCCCGTGCTCTCTATAGTGCTCCCCTCAGTGCTCCTAACAGTGCTCCCCCAGTGCTCCGTATTCTCCCCACTGTGCTCTTTTTCCCCACTGTGCTCTATAGTGCTCCCCTCAGTGCCCCAGTGCTCTCCACAGTGCTCCCCTCAGTGCCCCAGAGCTCCTAATAGTGCTCCCCAGTGCTCCCATATTCTCCCCACTGTGCTCTTTTTCCCCACTGTGCTCTTTAGTGCTCCTATAGTGCTCCCCTCGGTGCCCCTGTGCTCTCCACAGTGCTCCAGGGTGTTCCCACAGTGCTCCCCAGAGCTCGCCACAGTGCTCCAGGAGTGCTCCTCAGTGCTCTCCACAAAGCTCCCACAGTGCTCCCACGGTGCTCCCCATGGTGCTCCATGTGGCTCTACTCATCAGTGCCCTCAGCTGCCACAGGGCAGAGGATTTTCTCTCTGTGATGTGGAAAAGGCTTAGTTTGACTTTTGGCGGTGCTCGGCTCCTAGTTTTGTTCCAGCTGCCGAGTGCGAACCGCGAGCGTGGAAGCAGCAGGCGCGTGAACGTGTCCTTGTGGAGATGCTGAGCCAAAAGCGTCTCTGAGCCGTGGGGCTTTGCCTCGCCCTCGCAGCCTCGATGTCTTCGTCACGAGGCAGCGGCGTGTCCCCATAGGGGGCCCCGGAGCACCGTGCGTGACACTTGGACGGTTCCACAGTTGATGTTCGTGACTAGACGCAGGTGCCCCCGTCTTCTCTGCCCGGAGCCCCGGACAGTTGCTCTGATTAACGAGCCCGAAGCTGTCACATTGCCGCTTACTCGGCATGGAGAAAGAGAGAGAGAGAGAGAGAGAGAGAGTGTGTGTGTGTGTGTGTGTGTGTGTGTGTGTGTGTGTGTCTTTAACCGTGCCGTGTTCTCCTATCAACCTGGCCAGACCACGTTGCCCGAAGCAGGTGGAACTCCGGCCCCAGCGAGGAGCGAGGTGGGGGTGCCTCTGGCTCAGTGCCTCGAGGGATCACTCCTGGTGTGCTCAGGGGACCCTGTGGGGTGCTGGGGGTAGACCCAGTCGGCTGCTGTCCTGTCTCTCCAGCCCCCAGAAAAGGTGCTTTTGAGGCAGAAGGGGCAGGTGGTCACCTTGGGTCAGGCGCAGTTCTGGGGCCTGATGTGGCTCTGCGGGGCTGCGTCCTGGCCGCTGATCAGCACCTGATCCCCTGCCCTTAGTGGACATCCTGGAGATCAAGGAGGTTCGCCCCTGGGAAGAACTGCAAGGACTTCGAGCGCGCCAAGGCCGTGCGGCAGAAGGGACGACTGTTGCTTCACCATCCTCTACGGCACACAGTTCGTGCTCAGCACGCTCAGCCTGGCCGGTGAGAGTCCCTGCCCCCGCGGCTCCCGTGGGGACTCCGTCACAGGTTGGGGGCTGAGCCGGGAGCCGAGGTGGGCCCCTGCCCTTCATCTAGGATGGCCTCCACGCAGTTTAATGACCTGTCGCACACGCACAGGCACACACAGACAGACGCACACACAGACACACACACACACACACACACACACCCAAAGGCTGGTCCTCGAGTGTCTTGGCACCGATGGGGAGGCGAGTGCCACGCCAGAAGGTGGGACTTGGAGGGGTCTGTGTGTGCCTGATGCATGGCCAGTGGCTGAGCATCTGCGAGAGAGAGAGAGAGAGAGAGAGAGAGAGAGAGAGAGAGAGAGAGAGAGAGAGAGAGAGAGAGAGAGAGAGAGAGAGAGAGAAGAGAGAAGAGAGAGAAGAGAGAGGCCCAGCCCAGACTTCAGAGCTGTTGGCTTAGCTCGAGACTGGGGCCCGGCAGCTGGTTTTTGGTGGGGCGGTGAGTGACCGGCTGGTGCCCCCTCTTCTGGGCCCCTGGAGTTCAGGCTTAGGCAGAGAGGTGGGCACAGTCCACGGAGAGGGCAGTTCCCTGGCGGGCCAGTGGTGCTTCAGGCTTGAAGGTGTTTGCTGTGGGCTCCTTTCTCCAACAAGGGAAGGCAGCACGGTGGGGTTTGGGCCCAGCGGAGTGTCACAGGCTGCGGTGCCAGACTCCAGACTGAGTGCCAGCAGTGCCTCCCTGCCGGTTGGAAGCTGGCAGTGCTGGGCTGGGGACGGCAGGTCCTGCATCGTGCCCCTTGGGTCTAGGGTGAACGACGGAAGGTCTACAGAGCGGTGCCCTGCGTGCCCCATCACGGGCCTCCATGGTGCGCCTGTGGCCAGGGAGCCCTGGCCCCAGCCCCTCTCCACCCCCCAGCATCCAGACTTCTGTTTGCTTTTGGGTTACGCCTAGTGATGTTTGGGGGTTATTCCTGGCTCTGCTCTTAGGAATTACTCCTGGTGGTGCTTAGGGAACCCTATGGGATGCTGGGGATAGAACCCAGGTCGGCCACATGCAAGGCAAACGCTTTGCCTTCCCGCTGTACCATCACTCCGGCCCTGGTAACCCGCTTTGCTCTACAGCTGACTCCAAGGAAGACGCCGCCAAGTGGCTGTCGGGCTTGAAGATCCTGCTGCAGGAGGTGACGGCCGCGTCCACGCCCACCCTGATCGAGAGGTGAGGGGGCCGGGAGCCTCGTGCGTGTGGGTGGTGCCCACTCAGCACACAGGTCGGCCTTGGCAGAGGGGGCATGAGGGGGCACGGGCTCACCCAAGGAGAACCTCAGGGTTGTCCCCATCCCAGCGCCCGCCCGGTGGCAGGGAGTGGACAAAACCTTCCCAGTAATGCCGCAGCCCTCACCTCTCTGGGGGGACTCACAGATCTCAGCAGGGACCTGCTGTTCATCAGCCATGGGGGGGGTCATAGCCCGAGCCGGGAAGAGGGGAAACTTCCTCTGACCCTCCACACGGAGCCCGATGGGCTGCTGCGACGTCTAACTCGCCCTCTGTCTCTCCCCTCTGTCTCCCTCCCTCCCTCTCTCTCTCTCTCTCTCTCTCTCTCTCTCTCTCTCTCTCTCTCTCTCTCTCTCTCTCTCTCTCTCCCCAGTTGGCTGCGGAAACAGATTTATTCTGTGGATCAAACCAGAAGAAACAGGTAAGTTTCATACATAACTGGATTCTCTCAAACCCTGATTGTTATTCTTTTATTTTGTCTTTAAATTATTTTGGCTGATTGAAGTGCAGGCTAAGGCGGGGCCCTGCATGTGGGGGACCCCAAATGCAGTCGTCCTTGGGACCACCTGACTCCTCCAGTGTCATGGCGGTGGCTCTCCTGACCCCTGCCCCCAGCAGTGTCCCTTGCACAGTGCAGGCGCTGTTGAGAACCACAGACAGGCAGAGACAGGACAGCGCATCAGGTGGGCATTTACTGGCTTGCAAGTGACCAACCCGGGACAGTTCTGTGTGTCTGTCTGTGTGTATCCATGAGTATGTGTATATGTCCCTTTATGTCTGTGTATGCGTGTGTATATGAGTATGTGTGTTTGTTCATGTGTGTGTGTTTATGAGTGTGTGTATAAGCCGTATGTAGGAGTGTGTTTGTTATGTATGTGTGTATGAGTGTGTGCGTGCGTGTGTGTGTGCTGTGAGCTGTGAGTGTTGGATGTTGACCACCTGCTCTCCCCCAGCCCATTTCTTCTGTGTGTGCTTCTGCTGTGGAAACTGCGGGACTGTCTGTGTGGACGGAAGTTCACCAGCCTTAGGGTGCTTCAGCCTCAGGGTGGACAGAGCTGACTGCACTGGATGTATATGTGTGTGTGTTTGTGTGTGTGTTTGTGTGTGTGTGTGTATTTCCCCCATACACTGGGTATTTCTGAATCTGAAACTTCAGGTTAGTTTTATTTATTTGTTTATTTATTTACTCACTTTTTTTTTTTTTTTTGCTTTATTTTGGGTCACACCCGGCAATGCTCAGGGGTTTCTCCTGGCTCTGCACTTAGGAATTACTCCTGGTGGTGCTCGGGGGACCATATGGGATGCCGGGAATGAACCCTGGCCGGCATGGGCCAGCTGCGTGCAAGGCAAACGCCCTACCTGCTGGGCTATCTCTCCGGCCCCTGAGACTAGCAGACATGGGCAGAACTGCTACTGGCTCTCCCTGTGACCAGCCGCTCACGAGGCACCGGAAGGGATGGTGGGTTCTAGCCCTGACCCACCATCCCAGCAGAGCCTCGCAACAAGCCAGACGACCCCCACTCCATGAGGGCCTCCATTTTCCACATCCGACTTCTCTCTCGTCAGACCTCCACCCAGCAGACCAGCCTATTAGCGCCCGGCTCGCGCAGCGTAAGCGGCGCGCGGTTCATCAATAAATGCTGGACTTAGAGATGCCTACAATAGTATGCTACCTGCACGGCAGAGCCTAGCAAGCTACCCGTGTTGTATTTCATATATATGCCAAATACCAGTAACAATTATAGACCTCATTCGGAATGGATTGAGGCTCTTTATGTTCCTGGAGCAAGCAGATGCCTTGGGCTCTACTAGCATGAGACAGGACATATGGAGATGTTACTGGGGCCCGCTCGAGCAAATCGATGATGAACGGGAAGACAGTGATACAGTGATACAGTTTATTTATTTATTTTTTTGGGTCACACCTGGCAATGCTCAGGGGTTACTCCAGGCTCTGCACTCAGGAATTACTCCTGGCGGTGCTCGGGGACCATATGGGATGCCGGGGATCGAACCCAGATGGGCTGCGTGCAGGGCAAACGCCCTCCCTGCTGTGCTATCACTCTGAACCCCTTGGTTAGTTTTAGTTTTAGAATCAGAAACTTGTTCAGCTTCCGGGTCACGCTCGGGGACTTGGGCTACTTCCAGCAATACCCGGGGCCCCAGCAGCACCCGGGTCCCCAGCAGCACCCAGGGGTCCCCAGCATCACACAGGGTCCCCCCAGCAGCACCCAGGGGCCCCCAGCAGCACAGAGGGGTCTCGTGCTGGCAGGGAGCTGGACTCTGACCTTGGCTGGTGGTTTGAGGGTGCTGCTATCCTGGCTTAGTTTGCATGCTGTGTGGGTGCGGTTGGACCTGACCTTCTCCTCTGTGTCTCTGATGCCCGTGTGGGCATGGCTGGACGTTCTCTTCTGTGTACTCTGGGCTTGGGGCGAGGCTGGGCTCTGCCTTTCTTGCGGGGCCCGGTGTGGAGCCTCCTGCCTCACTCCAGACCTCCCGCCTGTGTTGGCTGTTCCTCGCCGGCTCTCTGTGATGCCGGTCGTGGTATGCAGGGGCAGCGGCCTGCACCCCTTGGCTCCCCCAAGCCTCGGCCCTGAGGCACCCGGGGGTGGGGGCTGTCAGGGTCTCCCTGTCCCATGGCCAGAGGGCCTGGGTGGGAACTGGGGCCCCAAGTGGTCACAGGAGGACACGGTTGTGGCCGACTTGCTGTCCCTTCCCTGACCTGTCCCCTCCCCGTCCCTCCTCCTCCTATGCAGTCCTCCCGGCAGGAATGGGCAGTGGGGTAGGGGTTTGTGCACACAGGAGCGGTGCCACCGGGGCGTTTCTGCTCTCTGTGTTGGGAGGGAGTCCTGGTCAGTGTTGGTGTGGGGCGAGCACAGGCCCTTCCGGTCAGTGTTGGCGTGGGGCGGGCACAGGCCCTTCTGGTCAGTGTTGGCGTGGGGCGGGCACATACCCTTCCGGTCAGTGTTGGCGTGGGGCGGGCACAGGCCCTTCTGGTCAGTGTTGGCATGGGGCGAGCACAGGCCCTTCCGGTCAGTGTTGGCGTGGGGCGGGCACAGGCCCTTCTGGTCAGTGTTGGCGTGGGCGGGCACAGGCCCTTCTGGTCAGTGTTGGCGTGGGGCGGGCACAGGCCCTTCTGGTCAGTGTTGGCGTGGGGCAGGCACAGGCCCTTCTAGTCAGTGTTAGTGTAGGGCGGGCACAGGCCCTTCCGGTCAGTGTTGGCATGGGGCGGGCACAGGCCCTTCCGGTCAGTGTTGGCGTGGGGCGGGCACAGGCCTTTCCGGTCAGTGTTGGCGTGGAGCAGGGGGTGAGCACGTGACCTTCCCAGGCCCTTCCTGGGGACTTTGCATCGGCCCCCACTTCCTGTGGCCAAGATGCGGGTTGCGTCTGGTCAGCCCTCCTGGGCACCCCGTGCCCCTTCCTGCAGCCCCAGTGGGCATCTGTTTCTGGCTCCCCCTGCTCTCTGTCTCCCTGCTTCCGCTCGCTGTCCATGCATGGGAAGCACCCCTTTCCCACGGCCTTGGGGCACTTATAAAGGAGTGTTGTCCCAGGTGCTGGGCACCGGCTGGGCCTGCCAGCGTCCCTCCCTTTCCTGTTGCCCTTTTCTGCAGGGACACTCAGGAGCCCAGAGGCTGCTGGGTGCTGCCAGCTGGCCTGACTCCCGCTGCCTTCCTTGGCCGGAACTGTCCACTCCCTGCAGCCAGGGGGTGGCCGCGCCCCTGTGCTGAGCATGTGACCCCTTATGGGAGAGTCAGGGAGCCGGCACCAAACCTGAGGCCTCCACATGAGGCCACGAGAGGCCCAGTCTTATGCCCAGAGCCGCCAGCTTGGCGGAGCCCGGGACCCCCACGCCCCCTCCCGGCCGAGGGCAGCCGTCTTGCCTCTCGCGCCTGACCCACCGCTGGAACAGGACCCAGTTTGGTTTCGGGTGCAGTGTCCATCGTCACCCCATGTGGCGTGAGCGCTGTGGGCATGAAATGCCCAGTCGTGGGGTGCAGCCGTCGCCCCTCCGGGCGTCACCACACTTGCTGTGCTACAGCCTGGTCTGCAGTTGGCGGGTCCCATGGGCTGTCCAGGGGCAGGACAGAGTTGCTGTCCAGTGTCTGCACCACATGCCTTCTGTCTATCCACCTCTCCCTTAGCCCTAGGGACTCAGTTTAGGCCTCTTGTGGGCCCAGATAAGGAAGACCCTCCTGTACTGCTCGCTCTCTGGCCACCAGTGACCACCATCTTGCCCCCTGTTTGTGTCCGAGCTATTTGCCTGGCCGTGGACACTGTCCTGTCTCTCCCTGAGCATGTCCACAGCTGGCCTTTCCTTGGGGAGTTGCCATTGGCCCCAGCAGGCCCCTAAAGTCCGTGGTTGTGGCCTTCTGGGAGGGTCCTCGAGGACGGGGGCAGTGCGAAGCCCCCAGGCTGACCAAGTCCGCCCGCAGCATCAGCCTCCGGGAGCTGAAGACCATCTTACCCCTGGTCAACTACAAAGTGGGCAGTGCCAGGCTCCTCAGAGACAAGTTCGTGGTGAGTGTCTCCCCGGCCAGTCCCTGGGCAGCACTAGCCAGGGTCCCCCAGCTCCTGCCCCTCCTGCGCCCGCGGCCCCACTCCCTCTCGCTGGTGTTCTTGGGCACTCGAGGGGTGGGTCAGCTCAGGTGACCGGGGCTTGGCCAAATGGCACAGGACAGGGGATGGCATGCTCAGAACCCAGAAACGCCCTGTCCAGTGGTCAGCCTGCGCTCAGCTGGCTGCGTCACAGTCGTCCCCTTCCCAGGCCCTCAGCCTCGAGTCAAAGAAGGATTCTGGAATCGGACCGATGCTCATGGGGGCGGGGTGTGGCTGGGGGGACAGGGGGCTGCTCCTGGGGTTGGGCCCTGGCCCCCATGCCCTCCCTCCCTCCTCTTAGCACTCATGGGAGCGTGTCTAGCACCCAGACCCACTGGGCCTCAGCACTGACAGGAGTAGCCCCAGACCCCCAAGTACAGACGAGCCCATATATGTAAGCGCCCTCCCGGGCTGGGTCCCCGGTTAGTCGTTCCTGGAGCCCCAGAGGGAAGCGCGTGTCCAGGTCTGGCCCCATGGGGGTGGGAAAGCCGCTTCCCATCCGGGAGGAGCGTGATGGTGGCCCCGGGCCCCTGCACTGACCGTGTCTCTCATTGCAGGAGATGGGTGCCCACAAGGACGGAGTTGAGCTTCGAGCAGCTGCACCTCTTCTACAAGAAGCTCATGTTTGAGCAGCAGCGATCGGTGAGGCGCTGGGGGCCGCTTCCGTGTCTGCAGCCCGTGGGCGCGCGAAAGAGCAGAGAGGGGGCGAGCAGGGGCCGTGGACAGACCGTCAGCAGGGCGGCTCTTCTGAGTGTGAGGCTATGACAAGGGGGCATTGTCGGGGCCCAAAGCAGCCCAGAGGCTCAGGCGCTCCGCCCATAGCCCCGGTTCCAGCCCAGAGGCTCAGGCGCTCCGCCCACAGCCCGGTTCCAGCCCCAGCTCTGCCTCTGGGCCCGGCACCGTCAGGTGTGATCCCTGATCACAGAGCCATGCCCGGCCCCAAACCAAACAGGCGGGGCCTTCCGGAGGGAGACGCCCCCGGTTACCCAGTGACCATCTCTGGGCTGAGGAGTGGCGTCTGCTCCTGCTTCTGC
The DNA here is from genome assembly GCA_021461705.1 of Cryptotis parvus. Lineage (NCBI taxonomy): Eukaryota > Metazoa > Chordata > Mammalia > Eulipotyphla > Soricidae > Cryptotis > Cryptotis parvus. The sequence continues at coordinate 212,247 of JAJIBD010038890.1, forward strand.
CTTTATTCATGCGTTTTGTGAGAATGTCCCTTCGATGAAGGGATTGGGCCATTTTGAAAGTTGGTGGAGCTTGTGTTGCCCCTGGGGTCCTGAGAGACGTGATGCTCAAGGGGCCGTCACCAGCTGTGCGGGTGTTGCTCTGGGCGGCCCCTGGTGGAACAGCAGCGCCGTGTCTTTCCTCTGTGCCACGGGTGCAGCCATTGAGGCCGTATGTCAGGAGGCTCAGGGCTGTACACGGCTTCTGGGAAAGCCCGTGACACAAAGGTGACAAGCAAGGGGATGAGAGAGAGAGAGAGAGGGAGAGGGAGAGGGAGAGGGAGAGGGAGAGGGAGGGAGGGAGAGGGAGAGGGAGAGGAGGAGAGGGAGAGGGAGAGGGAGAGGGAGAGGAGAGGGAGAGGGAGAGGGAGAGGGAGAGGGAGAGGGAGAGGGAGAGGGAGAGGGAGAGGGAGAGGGAGGAGGGAGAGGGAGGGAGAGGAGAGGGAGAGGGAGAGGGAGGAGGGAGAGGGAGAGGGAGAGGGAGAGGGAGAGGGAGGAGGGAGAGGGGAGAGGGAGAGGGGGGGGGAGAGGGGGGGGAGGGGGGGGGGGGGGGGGGGGGGGGGGGGGGGTCACACTCCAGCCTCGGCACCTGCAGTGCTGACCCCTGCTCTGGGCTGGCTCGCGGCTGAGCCTGTGCCTGCCTGTAGAACTCAGGTGATTTCACGTTAACATCAGGTCTTTGGCTGCAGCGTGTGGCTCTGTGTAAGACCACGTCCCCGTGGCACTGTTTGGGCTGAGCGCACACAGTGTTTCTGGTTTGCCCAGCCTGGTCCCCCCCCCAGCTTTCTGCCTGTTGGCACTGCCTGCCCGGCCCAGAGCGCGTGTGGTGTGGCAGCGAGGCCTCTGGTAAATGCCCCCTAGCCCGGCATCCGGCACCACAGTCCCAGCCAGCGCCGTCCCCGCCCTGCAGAGGCGAGTCCAGTAATGTTGGCTTCTCCTCCCTCCGCGTGGAGACCACCCCCAGCCCAGTGCCTGGACCCCCCAAAGCCACTCCGAGGGACCCCGCAATGAGTGCAGGGGCCGCACGCTGGTCGGGCAGAGCCGGCACCGGGGGCAAAGGCAGATTTGCCAGCTGGCCGGGCCTTCCCACCCGGTCCTCAGGATCCCCCGCCCACACTGCCTGGGAGTGTGGATTCAAATCTGGCCGAGGGCGGGGGCCCGGTGAGGGCAGCTGAAAGGGGGTCGCCAGGCTGGCGTGGCCATGGCGCTGGAGGGGTGGCCAGTAGGCAGGCGGCTAGGAGCTGTGGCAGAAAGTGGAGAGGTGAGGCGTAGGGACCCCTAAGGACCCTCTGGAGGGAGGGCCCGCATCTGGGCTGGCCAGGCCTCCATATGGGGACAGGATAAGCTGACTGCTGCCCTCTGCGCTAGCTCAGGCCCGCTGACCACTCTCCCTCATCCATGAAACCCACTTTTTTTTCCCTTTTGGGTCACACCTGGTGATGCTCAGGGGTTACTCCTGGCTCTGCACTCAGGAATTACTCCTGGCAGTGCTCGTGGAACCATATGGGATGCCACGGATCGAACCGGGTCAGCCGTGTGCAAGGCAAACGCCCTCCCGCTGTGCTCTCGCTCCAGCCCTGAAACCGCTTCCTATGCGGGAGAAGCCGCCTGTCTGCCTGCACGTAGGAGGTATTGCTGCCTCCTGGCTAACTCCGACTTTTCCTTCTGTTTTCTCTTCCAGATTCTCGATGAATTCAAAAAAGACTCTTCTGTGTTTATCTTGGGGTGAGGCCCCTCTCCGGTGTTAGTCCTTTCAGGGGCAGTGTCAGGAGCTCGTTTCCCCCCACCCCGGTCCAGCTGTCCTCCACGGGAGTGTCCGTGGGTCAGCCGAGGGGCTCTAGCATGTGGAACCCCGGGCCGGAGTGCTGCCCCCAGAAGGTTCTGTCTGGATGCTTTTTGTGGGCTGTCGGCTAACCAGACAGGACCGAGCTGGGGAAGCAGGTGATGGCCCTGGGGTCCAGGCAGGTCCCTGCCGACTGTGCAGGTCCCTTGGGTCCAGGTGAGCTGGAGCGGAAGGCGCTTCTCCAGGCACCCAGATGTTGGTGCCAGCACCTCGGGGCCCGCTAGTGGTGCACAGGCCATTTCACCCGGCCCGGAACTTGCTGGCTGTGAGCTCACCTGGGCCCGCCTTCCAGAACCAGCCTCGGGACCAGGTGTCTGTCCCTGGGGCTTCCGCCCTCTCCCAAGTACAGAAAACATGCCTGATTTTTCTTGTGAGGTCGAGGGAAGGGGAGGGTGAGGGCCGGGGCCTGTGAGGGGAGGCTGGGAAGAGGCCTGAGGCCTCTTGGGAAAGGGGCACTCCGTGTGGGGACCCTCCCTGACTGCCCCCCGGGAAGGTGCTCCCCTGCCCAGACGAGGGGCAGCTCTCTCGGGACCCGTGGACTTGCTCCTCGGCTCTTCTGAGGGGCTGTGTTCCCGGGTCCTCCCAGAACACGTGGGCGGGCGGTGAGGGTGGCGCCAGGGACCCAGACAGGTCTGTCATGGTCAGGGTGTCCCCTGCGTCCCCTCTGCCCTGCACGGAGAGGACGTGGCAGGACGGAGGGTGGGGGCTGCCCTGGCGGCCTCTGCTGACCAGCCCCTCTGCCCACGGTGCAGCAACACTGACCGGCCGGACGCCTCCGCGGTCCACCTGCACGACTTCCAGCGCTTCCTGATCCACGAACAGCAGGTGAGTGGGGCCGGAGGCCACCTGGGGAGGGAGGTGGGCAGGTGCCCCCCACAGCTCCTTGTGGCCTCCCAGCACAGTGGCTTGGTGCTTGAGGGGCAGCGGCGATGTCCCAATGCCACAGACCGTGTGTCTCAGCCACACCATCCCAGAGCCCCCACACGGGTCCCTCCAGGCTCCAACCAGCCGCGCCGCCTCCCTGCACCCCGTTTCCACTCCCTTCTGTTTCTTGGTTTGGGGACTGCGGCAGCCCGGTGAGGGAGACATCTCTGGGGTTAGTGTTGGGGTCATTCCTGGCAGAGCTCCAGGGGCTGAGCAGTACCGGGGTCTGTCTGCTCTGGGACCACGGGGCGGGAGGTGTCTGTGTCTGGTACTGTGTGGGTGTCTGGCCCAGATAGCGTGAAAGTGGGTTTCCTGCACTGCTGGTTCTTGAGAATATTGTGAGAGGTTGGCGCCAGCGCTCAGAGGCTGGGAGTTAGGGTTTCTCGTACAGTCAGAGTAGACGGGCCGGGTCCCTCCGCAGGTGTTCAGGCTCCACCTTCACCTGTGAGTGGCGTCACCATGTCCCTGACACTGCCCCGTCCTGTGACTGACCTCCCCTGTCCCTTTCCACATTCTCTACTCACCTCATGAGGTCCACGGTGATGGCTTCTGGGGTGTCCTGACCAGCCCTTGGCACAGGCGATGGCTTCTCCTAGGAGGGGCGATGCGTGGCCAGGTGTAGAGCGGTGGGGACTCGGGAGATTAGTGCTGATGTGTAGCGCCAGGAACTGCCTCTGTCCCCCTCACAGAGCTGCCACAGGGCTCTGGAATGGGCGGAACACCCAGGGTGCTGGCATGGACTGGGCACAACAGGTGGCACCGAGGGGTTGACACAGCTGAGCTCCCTGCTCTGGTCTCAGGCTCAGCTGTGAGGCCTCAGTTTCCCCTTTTACACCTCTCTTACCTGGAGACGAATTCTTTGTTTTTGCCTCACACCTGGTGATGCTCAGAAATTTCTCCTGGCTCTGCACTCAGGAATTCCTCCTGGCGGTGCTCAGGGGCCCATATGGGATGTGGGGGGATCCATCCTGGGTTGGCTGTGTGCAAGGCAAGAGCCCTCCCCGCCCTCTGCTACAGCTCCGGCCCGTACCTGAAGCCTGAGCTCTACCACACAGGGCTGTGGGTGTGTTCACAGCGACCCCAAGGTCGCCATCACAGTGCTTGGGCCTGTAGTCTTCGGTTCGCAGGGTCGGGGCCCAGTGGGTCTTGTTGGTTCTGAGCCCTTCAGGCAGGCGGTGTCTGTATTCCAGTTCTAGGTGACCTGGGGATGGGGCAGTTCTGTAAAAGGAAGGAGGAAGTGGCCACTGCCTTTGGGGGCAGGATGGCTCTGGTCCTGCCCCAGGTTGCACTAAGCCCCGCAGGCTGGTGCAGGGACTTGATCCCGTAGTCAAATGAAGCAGGCTGCTTTGTGTCCCTTATCTGAGACCTGCAGGAAGGAGCCCTGAGCCCTGAGCCTCCCCACTGCCCATCTGCGTCTGGTCCTTCCTTAAGCATCTGGCTCTGAGCTTGACCCCCGTGCACACACACAGACACGCGCAGCACACACACACACACATACGCACCCGTGCACAGGCAGGCTGATGCCTGGTCCCCCCATGGGAACCGGGCCCTGGAGGGGGAAGGTTCTCGTCGGCCCTTTGTGACCTCGGTTTCTCTCCGTCACACCAGGAGCCCTGGGCTCAGGATCTGAGCAAGGTCCGGGCGCATGACCAAGTTCATCGATGACACCATGAGGGGGGACGGCCGAGCCCTTCCTGTTCATCGACGAGGTGAGCAGCGCCAGCGTCTGTCCCGGGCCGGCCCAGCCTCCAGTGTGGTTCTGGACGTACCCAGTAGGGGGCGTCTGCTCTGGGGGAGGGGGCGGTTCACCCTGGGCATAGCAACCTGGGTAAGGCAGGTGGGCAGAAGGGGCAGAGCCCCTGCCCTGTGAGGGGAGGGCCCCCTGCTCTGCAGGGTGGGGAGGGAGCCCCTGATCTGTGAGGGGAGAGAGGACCTTGGCTCTGTGTGAGGCCTCCTGGCAGCAGCTCTCAGTCCGCCCCATTCATTCATTCATTCATTCATTCATTCATTCATTCATTCGTTCATTCGTTCATTCGTTCACCTATCTATCTATTTATTTATTTTTAGTCTGCTGATTTTTTAGATTTTGTTTCTGGTGCTGGGATGGAGCAAGTCGTGCTGAGCCTAGTCCTGGCACTCAGCTGATTTCCTTTGCTCCAGAGGGTCAGGAAGAGGGACATGGCAGGGGCCGGAGCTATAGTACAGTGGTGAGGCTATTTGTCTTGCATGCAGTGGTCCTGGGTTCGATCCCGGCTTCACATATGGTCCCCTGAGCACCGCACTCAGGAGTGAACATCACCAGGTGTGACCCAAGCAGAAAACAAAAAGAACAAGCCCTTGTTCTGTGTGTTGCTGTAGTGCTGTTACTGCAGTGCTGTCTCCGCTATTACTGCAGTGCTGTTTCCGCTGTTACTGCAGTGCTGTCTCTCGCTGTTGGTGCGGTGCTGTCTCCGCTGTTGCTGCGGTGCTGTCTCCCGCTGTTACTGCGGTTGCTGTCTCCCGCTGATGCTGCGGTGCTATCTCCAGCTGTTATTGCGGTGCTATCCCGCTGTTACTGCAGTGCTGTGTCCGCTGTTGCTGCAGTGCTGTCTCCCACTGTTACTGCAGTGCTGTCTCCCGCTGTTACTGCAGTGCTACCTCCCGCTGTTACTGCAGTGCTGTCTCCCGCTGTTACTGCGGTGCTGTCTCCAGCTGTTACTGCAGTGCTGTCTCCGCTGTTACTGCGGTGCTGTCTCCCACTGTTACTGCGGTGCTGTCTCCCGCTGTTACTGCGGTGCTATCTCCGCTGTTGCTGCAGTGCTGTCTCCTGCTGTTACTGTAGTGCTGTCTCCCACTGTTACTGTAGTGCTGTCTCCCGCTGTTACTGCAGTGCTGTCTCCACTGTAACTGCAGTACTGTCTCCTGCTGTTACTCGTTACTGTCTTCGCTGTTACTGCAGTACTGTCTTCCGCTGTTACTGCTGTGCTATCTCCGCTGTTACTGCAGTGCTGTCTCCCGCTGTTACTGCGGTTGCTGTCTCCGCTGTTACTGTGGTGCTGTCTCCCGCTGTTACTGCGGTGCTGTTTCCGCTGTTACTGCAGTGCTGTCTCCCACTGTTACTGTGGTGCTGTCTCCGCTGTTACTTGGTGCTGTCTCCCGCTGTTACTGCGGTGCTGTTTCCCGCTGTTACTGCAGTACTGTTTCCCGCTGTTACTACAGTGCTGTCTCCTGCTGTTACTGTGGTGCTGTGTCCCGCTGTTACTGTGGTACTGTCTCCCGCTGTTACTACGGGGCTGTCTCCCCCTGTTACTACGGGGCTGTCTCCGCTGTTACTGCAGTGCTGTCTCCTGCTGTTACTGCAGTACTGTCTCCTGCTGTTACTGCAGTACTGTCTCCCGCTGTTACTATGGTGCTGTCTCCGCTGTTTCTGCGGTGCTATCTCCCGCTGTTACTGCGGTGCTGTCTCCGTTGTTACTGCAGTGCTGTGTCCGCTGTTACTGCGGTGCTGTCTCCAGCTGTTACTGCGGTGTTGTCTCCCACTGTTACTGCAGTGCTGTCTCTTGCTGTTACTGCAGTGCTGTCTCCCGCTGTTACTGCGGTGCTGTCTCCCGCTGTTACTGCAGTGCTGTCTCCTGCTGTTACTGCAGTACTGTCTCCCTGCTGTTACTGCAGTACTGTCTTCGCTGTTACTGCAGTACTGTCTTCCGCTGTTACTGCAGTGCTGTCTCCGCTGTTACTGCAGTGCTGTGTCCTGCTGTTTTGCGGTGCTGTCTCCGCTGTTACTGCGGTGCTGTCTCCTGCTGTTACTGCAGTGCTGTCTCCTGCTGTTACTGTAGTGCTGTCTCCTGCTGTTAATGCAGTGCTGTCTCCGCTGTTAATGCAGTGCTGTCTCCGCTGCAGTGCTGTCTCCCACTGTTACTGTGGTGCTGTCTCCGCTGTTAATGCAGTGCTGTCTCCGCTGTTACTCGGTGCTGTCTCCCACTGTTACTGCGGTGCTGTCTCCGCTGTTACTGCGGTGCTGTCTCCAGCTGTTACTGCGGTACTGTCTCCTGCTGTTACTGCAGTACTGTCTCCCGCTGTTACTGCAGTGCTGTCTCCTGCTGTTACTGCAGTACTGTCTCCCCACTGTTACTGCAGTGCTGTTTCCTGCTGTTACTGCAGTACTGTCTCCGCTGTTACTGCAGTGCTATCTCCCGCTGTTACTGCGGTGCTGTCTCTCGCTGTTACTGCGGTACTGTCTCCTGCTGTTACTGCAGTACTGTCTCCCGCTGTTACTGCAGTGCTGTCTCCTGCTGTTACTGCAGTACTGTCTCCCCACTGTTACTGCGGTGCTGTTTCCTGCTGTTACTGCAGTACTGTCTCCCGCTGTTACTGCAGTACTGTCTCCGCTGTTACTGCAGTGCTGTCTCCTGCTGTTAATGCAGTACTGTCTCCCCACTGTTACTGCGGTGCTGTTTCCTGCTGTTACTGCAGTGCTGTCTCTTGCTGTTACTGCAGTGCTGTCTCCCGCTGTTACTGCGGTGCTGTCTCCCGCTGTTACTGCAGTGCTGTCTCCTGCTGTTACTGCAGTACTGTCTCCTGCTGTTACTGCAGTACTGTCTTCCGCTGTTACTGCAGTACTGTCTTCCGCTGTTACTGCAGTGCTGTCTCCGCTGTTACTGCGGTGCTGTCTCCGCTGTTACTCCTGTGCTGTCTCCTGTTACTGCGGTGCTGTCTCCGCTGTTACTGCAGTGCTGTCTCCGCTGTTCCTGCAGTGCTGTCTCCCGCTGTTACTGCGGTGCTGTCTCCGCTGTTACTGTGGTGCTGTCTCCCGTTGTTACTGCGGTGCTGTCTCCCGCTGTTACTGCGGTGCTGTCTCCAGCTGTTACTGCGGTGCTGTCTCCCACTGTTACTGCGGTGCTGTTTCCTGCTGTTACTGCAGTACTGTCTCCCGCTGTTACTGCAGTGCTGTCTCCCGCTGTTACTGTGGTGCTGTCTCCCGCTGTTACTGCGGTGCTGTCTCCAGCTGTTACTGCGGTGCTGTCTCCGCTGTTACTCCAGTGCTGTCTCCTGCTGTTACTGCGGTACTGTCTCCTGCTGTTACTGCGGTACTGTCTCCTGCTGTTACTGCGGTGCTGTCTCCGCTGTTACTGCAGTACTGTCTCCGCTGTTACAGCGGTGCTATCTCCGCTGTTACTGTGGTGCTGTCTTCCGCTGTTACTGCGGTGCTATCTCCGCTGTTACTGCGGTGCTGTCTCCTGCTGTTACTGCGGTGCTGTCTCCCACTGTTACTGCAGTGCTGTCTCCCGCTGTTACTGCGGTACTGTCTCCTGCTGTTACTGCAGTACTGTCTCCCGCTGTTACTGCGGTGCTATCTCCGCTGTTACTGTGGTGCTGTCTCCGCTGTTACTGCGGTGCTATCTCCCGCTGTTACTGCAGTGCTGTCTCCCACTGTTACTGTGGTGCTGTCTCCGCTGTTACTGCGGTGCTATCTCCCGCTGTTACTGCGGTGCTGTCTCCGCTGTTACTGCAGTGCTGTCTCCCACTGTTACTGCGGTGCTGTCTCCGCTGTTACTGCGGTGCTATCTCCAGCTGTTACTGCGGTGCTGTCTCCGCTGTTACTGCAGTGCTGTCTCCCACTGTTACTGCGGTGCTGTCTCCGCTGTTACTGCGGTACTCTCTCCTGCTGTTACTGCTTGCTGTCTACTGCTGTCACTGCAGTGCTGTCTCCCTGCTGGTGGGTCCCTGATGTCACTGTTCTCTTAGCTCGGACACAGGGAACGTGTTCAGAGCATGTGTGAAGGGAAAGGGACAGTGTGGGGGGGGGGCGATAGTGCGGGGTCCAGACAATTGCCCTACACAGGGGCAAGCTTCAGTTTTATCCTAGACGCAATATATGATCTCCCCAGCAGTGCTGGGCGTCAGCCCTGAACACAGAGCTGGGCGTCAGCCCTGAGTACAGAGCTGGAAGTGATCCCCAGTTACTAAACTCCCCAAACTGCCCCAATCACACCTCAGACGTAGTCCAGGAAAGCCTCGGCCACGTGGCCTGTGGTTTTTGTGCTCTGAGGGAGCCTCCCAGGGCCTGGACACCAGCAGAGGAGGACTCGGCTACAACCGGTCCTGGTGACCGGGCTGAGCCCGTGTGTCTCTGGCCTGCCTAGTTCCTCACCTACCTGTTCTCGGGAGAACAGCATCTGGGACGAGAAGCACAGCGGTGGACATGCAGGACATGAACAACCCTCTGTCGCACTACTGGATCTCTTCGTCACACAACACGTGAGTGTCCCTCAAGCTCCTCCTCATACAACACATGAGTATCTCCTCAGACTCCTCATCACACAATACGTGAGTGTCTCCTCAGGCTCCTCACACAACATGTGAGTGTCCCCTCAAACTCGTTTTCACACAACACGTGAGTGTCCCTTCAGGCTCCTCATCACACAACACATGAGTGTCTCCTCAGACTCCTTATCACACAATACATGAGTGTCTCCTCAGGCTCCTCACACAACATGTGAGTGTCCCCTCAAACTCATTTTCACACAACATGTGAGTGTCCCTTCAGGCTCCTCATCACACAACACATGAGTGTCTCCTCAGACTCCTGGTCACACAATACGTGAGTGTCTCCTCACACAACATGTGAGTGTCTCCTCAGGCTCCTCACACATAAGTATACCTTCAGGCTCTTTGTCACACAACACATGAGTGTTCCTTCAGGCTCTTCGTCACACAGCACATTAGTGTCTCCTCAGGCTCCTCACATAACACGTGACTGTCTCCTCAGTCTCTTCATCACACAACACGTGACTCTCTCCTCAGACTCCTCATCACACAACACCTGAGTGTCTCCTCAGGCTCCTTACACAACATGTGAGTGTCCGCTCAGGCTCCTCGTCACACAACACATGAGTGTCCCCTTGGGCTCATCACATAACACATGAGTGTCCCCTTGTGCCTAGGCTAGGCCTGGCCACAGGGGGCAGCGCCGCCCTCAGGGCTCCAGGTGTGGACAGACACATGTCCAGCCTGCTCAGACCCGATACACAGAAGCTCCTGTTTGGTTTTTGTTCTCTGAAGGGCCCGCCTGGCAGTGCGCAGGGCTGACTCCTGTTGGGACTCTGGGAGCCATGCTGGGCGCTGGGAATCAAACTTTGACTGCATGCAAGGCAAATGCGCTGCCCACTGTGCTACCTCTCTGGCCCCTAGAAGCTTCTGGATGGGGGCGCCCGCCCCATGCCCGATTGGTATCACAATGAGAATCTTTTTGTTGTGGCCCTTGTGGCAAGTAGGCAAGGCTGTCGCCTCATCTGGGCCTCCTCTCCGCACAGGCGATGAGTGGGTTTGTGGAGTGGCTCCTACGCCCAGACCCTCTGCCCTCAGGGCTCAGAGCCAGAGCAAGGCATGGACGAGGGTGGCCTCGGCCGGGCCTCACACCCCAGAGCTGAAGGCTGGCGCTTCTCTAAGTGCCACCCTGGTGGGATCAGGGTGCAGGGCCCAGCACTATCTGCACACATGAGGGGACCTTCTCACGGTCACGTGGCTCCTGGACCCTCTGTCCACCGTGCCACAGGCTGAAGAGTTTGTGTCCCTGGGGTTTCTGGGCTCTGGGGCAGAGCAGTGCCCGGCACACAGGAAGCCGCGGCCAGGGGGCCCCCAGGGCTGCGCAGGCACCCGCCAGGCCTGCAGGGGGTGTCTCTGGGAGCGGGTCCCAGGCACGAGCTTGGAGCGGTGAGCTCGCCCCTGCCAACCTCTTGCCCAGGGAGAGGCACAGAAGCTTCCTTGGATGGTGCTGATGGACACAACGGTCACCTCGTGAGCACCTTGGGTGTTGGTCCTCTGTGGACCTGGAGCCCCCGAGATCCAGATGAGGACCTAGTGCTGCGTGCACGGAGACTTGGGGTCACAGGGGCGGTCAGTGGGGTGTGGCCTCATGCCCGGCCCATCCTGAGTTCCTCAGCCGGACTCTGGGCTCTGTGTCGACTTCCCAGACCATTCATTTCCCAGCCTCCGGCCCAGCGCTGACGGGTGTGGCGGGGGCATCTCCCAAGGCCCTGAGGCACCTCACAGAGTCCCACGCCTGTCCCCAGGTACCTCACAGGGGACCAGCTGCGGAGTGAGTCGTCCACCGAAGCCTACATCCGCTGTCTACGCCTCGGCTGCCGCTGCATCGAGCGTGAGTAGCACCTCGGGCTCCCGCCGAGCCCCCCGGGCCCCCGCCGAGCCCTGCCGAGCCCCCCAAGCCCCTGACCATGCCCGCCTCTGCACAGCCTCAGAGCAGATGTGTGGCCCCACCTGACATCTGTCTCCTGGGGCCTGCTTCTCCCCATCGTTGATCATGTGCTGGGGGCTGGGTCTGGGAGGTTCTGTCTTGTTCAGGTCTCCTCCTGGCATGAGGCACGGGGACCCCACCCTGCAGGGCATCGGGGCCCTGCGGTGCTGGGATGGGCCCCACCCGCGCCCGTCGGCTTCTGGCCCATTTGCTACAGCCTTGTCGCTCAGCTTTCACCCCCGCCCGTGACGCCTCAGCCGCCAGAAGCAGCAGCTTCCAGGCCATGGGCAGACCTGACACAGACACACATACATAGACACTGGGGGTCTCCGACGACGGGCGGAGCTCGTGCCACCTGCTGTGGCGACCCTGGTTTAGCCTCTCGCCCACCTGGTCCCTGCCCCCCTTACCTGGTGCTCGAGCAGCATCCTTAGCCCTGCCGGGTGGGGGGATTGTGTGCGAGGCCCTCCTCTGAATAAGAGAAAGGCGCCGAGGCCCCTTTCTCTGCCGTGGTGAGCCAAGCACCTGTCCCCGTGAAGGGGCGTTGGGGGCAGCTGGCACTGGCTTGTGCCCATGGAGGGGGCCCAGCCTGACCGCAGGCAGCTGTCGGACAAGCAGTGGCCCCGGGTGGCTGGTCGGGGGCGGGCTCGAGGCGGCCTCCACTGTCCCCGCAGTGGACTGCTGGGATGGCCCACGGGGAGGCCCATCATCTACCACGGCTGGACCCGGACCACCAAGATCAAGTTTGACGACGTGGTGCAGGCCATCCGCGAGCACGCCTTCGTCACCTCCAGGTCTCGGGGCGGGCGTGTCCATAGGGGGGCAGCCGGGGGCAGTGCGCGCCCCATGTGCCATACACACTCACGCCCATACACATCCCACACCCCTACACACCCACATGCCCACACTCCCAAATGCACACCCATCCCATAATCTCTCCCACCCATATACAAACTTCCACCCCATACACCCCCACTGCCCCCCACACCCATACACATGCCCACATACCACATGCCCATGCACTCCATAGAGCCACATACCTACACCCCCGTACACCCCGCCCACCCACATACACACAAAGCACATAGTTATATACCCATACATATACACCTATACACCTATACAGCTATACACCCATATACTCACACCCCATACACACCCACGCACCCACACTCTTCCCTATTCACTGCCTTGTCTTCAGCTGAGTGTAGTGCCCACACACACACACACACACACACACACGGTCACTGCCTCAGTGTCAGCTGAGTGTTGGCGCCCCCTGCAGGCCGGAGCGCAGGTGTTCTGACTCCCAGAGCGGTGGGAGGGAGCTGGGAGCCCTGGGGCAGTCCAGGGGCCCTGCCACTTGCTGAACCCTGTGCCAGGCAGCACACACGGGTCCGGCCCCAGGTCAGGTGGCACAGGGGGATCCCCTGCCCTACCCGCACCCTGCTGAGGGTGCCCCACCCGGCAGCTTCCCTGTGATCCTGTCCATTGAGGAGCACTGTGGCGTGGAGCAGCAGCGCCACATGGCCCGGGTGTTCAAGGAGGTGCTGGGCGACCTGCTGCTGACCAGGCCCACGGAGGCCAGCGCTGACCAGCTGCCCTCGCCAAGCCAGCTGCGGGAGAAGATCATCATCAAGGTGGGAGCACTGAGATGGGAGCACTGAGATGGGGAGCACTGCGGTGGGAGCACTGTGATGGCACAGCCATGCAGAGGCGGGAGGGCACTTCGGTCAGCTCTGGGGTCGCGGGCTGGCCACCAGGACTCCCGATGGCTCTTATCGGCTGGTCTCGGGGGCCCGCAGGGGCGGTGTCACAGGAGCACTGTGAGCGGAGGCGGAGCTAGCACCCTCCTGGGTCATCCCTTCCCGCCAAGCCTGCCCTGGCCGGCCGAGTCCAGGGTGGGGCTCCGGGGAGGTGGCCGTGGGTGGGCAGACTGCCGCCCGGGGTTGTGTGTGTGCCAGGTGAGGTGTTGCTGGGCTTTGCCCAGAGCTTGGGGCGAGCTGAGTGCCACAGAACCGGAGTGTAGGAGACCACGGATGTCAGCGTGGCTGCTGTGTGAGAGGGCGGAGAGGCCGAAGGCTCCCAGGCATTGTTCCGCCTCCTGTGCGCCGCCCTGAGGCCCACCCGAGCCCCAGGGTCATCTCATCCTGCTCTGCCCCTCCTGGGCTGGGGGCCCTGCTCAGTGGGGCCGGAGACTCCGCAGGTGGGACGGATGTGGAGAAACTAAGTGTTCGGGCAGTTCCCTTGCACCTGGTCGACCCCATTGTGTCCCGGGGCCACATACCATCCCCTGAGCCCTGCCAAGGGCGATCCCTGGGCACAGAGCCAGGAGTAAGCAGGAGCACGGCGGGTGTGGCCAGCGTCCCTGCCCTGAACCCGAGCTCCCGCCTCTGGCCACCACAACCAGGGGTCCCTGGAGGGCTCAGCCTGGCTCTCTGCAGGGCCGCAGGGACATAATCACAGCAGAGATGAGATGCGTGAGGATCAGAGACGTGTAGCACCTGCCCGGGTCACACAGCACTTAGAGTAGCAGTGTGGGGGCTCCAGTGGGGCTGAGGCGGAGGCTGATTTTCCTGGCTCTCACCTGCACCCCACCTGGGCGGGCTAAGCCCTATCAGCCCAGCACAGTCACCGGGAGGGACGGGAGCAAGGTCCCCGCTGTCCAGGGCCTCTGCTGGAGCCGGAAGACAGACAAAACCGTCTCCCCCTCCTGCGGCATGGAGGCAGATGGACGGTGCCTGGGCAGGACAGCAGCACTGGGCCAGCCCAGCGTGGCCAGGAGCCTGTGGGAGAGGCTGGGGCAGGCGCCGTGAGCTGATCTAGGGCCCCGCGGCGTGTCTCTTCCCTCAGCACAAGAAGCTGGGCCCCGCGGCGGCGTGGACGTCAACATGGAGGACAGGAAGGAGGAGCACAAGCAGCAGGGAGAGCTGTACATGTGGGACCCCATCGACCAGGTGCCGCCCAGTAAGACCGCAGAGCCTCACACATGCACACACACACGTGCACACGCATGCACACACGTGCACACAAGCACACAAGCACATGCACACTATAAGCACATGCACACACACCTGACACTGCGCACCCACACCCCACACCCCCCCACCCCCCACACGCACACACACACACACACACACACCGCACATGCACACACACACACAAGGACCCTGCCACTCCCAAGGCCACACGCTAAGGAAATAGGCTACAGACATTTGGTCAGACCCACCTGTTACAAGCCCTCTAAGAACCCACGTGCTTATACTGAAATACACTAGCGTGCGTGCGTGTGTGTGTGTGCATGTCCACACATCTGTGTCCGTCTGTGTCCAAGGGGGTAGGTGGATTCTGAGACAGTTGAGTAATGTCTGCGAAACCGGGGGCTCTGGGGTTATCTGGGCAGGTCCCGGGGAGCTAACTCCACTGTACTTCCTAGAAATGGACTCGGCACTACTGTGCCATCGCGGACGCCAAGCTGTCCTTCAGCGGCGACATCGAGCAGACGGCCGAGGAGGAGCAGGCCCAGGTAGGCCGTGTCCCACCTCTCCAGTGGCTCCGGGGACCGAGGCCCCGCAGGCTCTTCCCTGATTGGTTGGCTGGACCAGGGGCTTAGCCAGTGAGGGTCACGTTTCCTTCCTGCTGGACTGCGTAGGCAAATGTGGGCGTGGGATGCTCCGTGTCGCCCCACTTTCCCCCCATTCTCGGTGCAGGATACGCCCCACGGAGCTGCACTTCGGGGAGAGGTGGTTTCACAAGAAGGTGGAGAAGAGGACGAGCGCAGAGAAGCTGCTGCAGGAGTACTGCGCCGAGACGGGGGGCAAGGACGGCACCTTCCTGGTCCGCGAGAGCGAGACGTTCCCCCAACGACTACACCCTGTCCTTCTGGTAAGGTCCCACGGGAGCCCGAACCAGAGCCCCAGAGTTCACCCGAGCTGGAGCAGTGCATGACCTGGGGCCCAGGCTCAGCACCTGTGGTCCTCTGGGATTCCAGAGGGACCCGGGAGGCGTGAGCGGAGTGCGGTTGTCACTTTCTGCTCTCTCACCCAGCCTCTCGCCCACCCTCTCACCCAGCCTGTCACCCACCCACTCACCCAGCCCTCCCGGCTCTCACCCAGCCCTCCCAGCTCGCACCCAGCCCTCCCGGCTCGCACCCAGCCCTCCCGCTCTCACCCAGCCTCTCACCCACCCTCTCACCCAGCCTGTCACCCACCCACTCACCCAGCCCTCCCGGCTCTCACCCAGCCCTCCCGGCTCTCACCCAGCCCTCCCGGCTCGCACCCAGCCCCTCCCGGCTCTCACCCAGCCCTCCCGGCTCTCGCCCGCTCATGTGCCCACTGCCCAGTGGAAGACAGCGGGTGCTGGCTCAGTGGGCTCATGCCTTAGCCGGGCAGACAGGGCCTTGTCCGGATGGTGTAGGTAAATGGACAACTCAAAGTCGCCTTCTGGACGACTGTCCCAGCCCCGCCAGCGATGGCTGGGATGGCTCGCGATGAGAACGTGTGTCTGTGCGGAGCTGCTGAGTGCGGGTGGTCTGGGGAGACTTCCTGGAAGTGTTGTCTCAGTTGCTGGGGAGACTTCCTGGAAGTGTTGTCTCAGTTACTGGGGAGACTTCCTGGAAGTGTTGTCTCAGTTACTGGGGAGACTTCCTGGAAGTGTTGTTTCAGTTACTGGGGAGACTTCCTGGAAGTGTTGTTTCAGTTACTGGGGGAGACTTCCTGGAAGTGTTGTCTCAGTTACTGGGGACACTTCCTGGAAGTGTTGTCTCAGTTACTGGGGAGACTTCCTGGAAGTGTTGTTTCAGTTACTGGGGAGACTTCCTGGAAGTGTTGTTTCAGTTACTGGGGAGACTTCCTGGAAGTGTTGTCTCAGTTACTGGGGACACTTCCTGGAAGTGTTGTCTCAGTTGGGCCCGAGGAGCGGCGTACAATGACAGCAAGCGCCAGGCGGCCCACCAGGACACCCCAGCTGCTCTCTGTCCTGGCGGGAGGTGCAGGGGACAGGAGTGAGGATTGCAGCCTAGCTGCCTGGTTCCGAGGGCTGCTGCGGGAAAGGGGCCTGTGGAGGAGGAAGCAGGAAGAACGTTCTGGAAGCCAGCCTGTGCTGGAACTCGGGGCCTGTCCTAATCCATGTGGCCACGGAGTGTCCGTCCAGCCCCAGTCCCAGATACCTGGTCACCAGGCCCCGTCCCCTCCTGCAGGCGGTCGGGCCGCGTCCAGCACTGCCGGATCCGGTCCACCATGGACGGCGGGACCATGAAGTACTACCTGACGGACAACCTCATGTTCACCAGCATCTACGCTCATCCAGCACTACCGCGAGACGCACCTGCGCTTGCGCCGAAGTTCGAGCTGCGGCTCACCGACCCGTGCTCCAACCCCAACCCCCACGAGTCAAAGCCGTGCGTGGGCCGGGCGGCTACCACCATGCACCGCCTGCTTGCGTCCAGCAGCCCGCCGGGCGAGCTGGTGCCACAGTGGCCCTAAGTGGTCTCTGCCAGGTTCCAGCCCGCTCGGTCCGCCCCGCCCCCTCCGTGGCCCTGGCACACCCCTCTGTGCCCCAGCCCCGCCAGCTCGGCTCCTTGCCCCGCCCTTGCCCCACCCTCTCACGAACTCACCCCGCCCCATTCCTCTCGCCCCTCCCAATTTCCCTAACCTGCTCCGCCCCTTTCTCCTCGCCCCGCCCCATTTCTCTTGCCTGTCTCGTTTGCAGCCCCGCCCCATTCCACTAACCCCGCCCCATTTCCCTTGCCCTGCCCCATTCCCAGTCCCGCCCCATTCCACTAACCCCGCCCCATTTCCCTTGCCCCGCCCGTTCCCAGTCCCGCCCCATTCCACTAACCCCGCCCATTTCCCTTGCCCTGCCCTGTTCCCAGTCCCTCCCCATCCCACTAACCCCGCCCCATTTCCCTTGCCCCGCCCCATTCCACTAACCCCACCCATTTCCCTTGCCCTGCCCTGTTTCCAGTCCCGCCCCATTCCACTAGCCACGCCCATTTCCCTTGCCCTGCCCTGTTCCCAGTCCCTCCCCATTCCACTAACCCCGCCCCATTTCCCTTGCCCCGCCCCATTTCACTAACCCCGCTCCATTTCCTGGCCACGCCCCATTCTCTAGCCCCCCCGTCCCCCAGCCCCACCCAGCCTTGCCCCTGCTCTGTCCAGGAGGCCGCTGACAGCCCTCCGCGCTCTGCAGACCTGTTAGCTTCGCTGTCTAAAAGGCACTCTGGGGGTCGGGACCCGCCCAGTGCTTCCTTGAGCTCAGTCTCAGGAGTCCCGCCGCAGCTGGTCACCCTCGGTCACCCCTGGCGCCCTGACCCTCCTGCAGGTGGTACTACGACCCGGGTTGAGCCGCGGCGAGGCCGAGGACATGCTGATGCGGGTCCCCCGGGACGGCGCCTTCCTCATCCGCAGGCGGGAGGGCACCGACTCCTACGCCATCACCTTCAGGTGAGCAGCGGCTCTCCCCCAGATCACCGCCCCTTCCGCTGCTCTCGGGGACCCCCGGGGCTCTGCGCCCGCCTGTGCTCTCCGGGGGTGAGGGTCCCAGGGCTCTGCGCCCGCCTGTGCTCTCGGGGTGGGGGTCCCAGGGCTCTGCGCCCGCCTGTGCTCTCCGGGGGTGGGGGTCCCAGGGCTCTGCGCCCGCCTGTGCTCTCCGGGGTGAGGGTCCCAGGGCTCTGCGCCCGCCTGTGCTCTCGGGGTGGGGGTCCCAGGGCTCTGCGCCCGCCTGTGCTCTCCGGGTGGGGGTCCCAGGGCTCTGCGCCCGCCTGTGCTCTCCGGGTGGGGGTCCCAGGGCTCTGCGCCCGCCTGTGCTCTCCCGGGGTGGGGTCCCAGGCCTCTGCGCCCGCCTGTGCTCTCCGGGGGGGGGGTCCCAGGGCTCTCGCCTGCCTGTGCTCTCGGGGTGGGGGTCCCAGGGCTCTGCGCCCGCCTGTGCTCTCCGGGGTGGGGTCCCAGGGCTCTGCGCCCGCCTGTGCTCTCGGGGTGGGGGTCCCAGCCCTTGTGTGTGTTCGCACCCTTTCCCGGCTGCTTTTACCGGGATCCTGATGTCCAGAGAAGGAAACTGAGGCACAGAGGACTCTAACAGATGGGCTCAGTCAGGGGTCGAGGTGGGATTCGACCCCAGCAGCCCAGGGCCCCTCCCACCTTAGCCGACTCATATTTTGTTTTTGGTCGCACCCAGCAGTGCTCAGGGCCTGGGTCAGCGCCTCCCCTAGGGGGGGCTGACAGCCCTCCGTGCTCTGCAGACCTGTTAAGCTTCGCTGTCTAAAAGGAGGGCCAGCAGGGCCAGCAGGGCCAGCAGGGCCAGCAGGGCCAGCAGGGCCGTCCAAGGATCAGAGAACATATGGTTTCGTCCTCCTGCGGGGATAGCTGGGGCTCGGGTGGGCTGCACCCGGCTCTGCTCGGGAGTGACTGCGGCCCTCGTGCGTGCAGACTCCACCTGGGTTGGGCCGCCCAGACGTGGTTCTGTCCATTTTCCCAACGTTATAACGCGGCGAAGCGGCACCGGGAATTGTCTTGCCTGTGCTTGGACCCTTGTCCCGGGGCTCCCACAGCCGCCTCCGCTCGCTGCTCTGGGCCCTCGGGATGGGGACTCTTGGGGCCCGGGCCTGGGTGCCGACCCGCGTGCCCCTTCCCGCAGGGCCAAGGGCAAGGTGAAACACTGCCGCATCAACCGGGACGGGCGACACTACGTGCTGGGCACCTCGGCCTACTCCGAGAGCCTGGTGGAGCTGGTGAGCTACTACGAGGAAGCACGCGCCTACCGCAAGATGAGGCTGCGGTACCCGGTGACGCCCGAGCTCCTGGAGCGCTACAACATGGTAGCCGCCGCGCTCGCCGGGCACTTGTGGGCTGTACCCGAACCCAGGCCCTGCTCTGGCCTCCGGCATGCATCGGGGTTCCCTGAGAGATGCAGGGGGAGCAGTGGCTGAGTGGACAGAGAGACGGTGAGCTGAGGAAGCCAGCGTGTGCGAAGGTCCTGGGGTGACCTGGCGGCACACAGAAGGTGATCTGGGCCGTGTGTGTGTGTGTCTCTGTGTGTGTGTGTGCGTGTGTGTGTGTGTGTGTGTCTGTGTGTGTGTGTCTGTGTGTGTGTGTGTGTGTGTGTGTGTGTGTGTGTGTGTGGTGAGAAATAAGTAGATGGGGTTTCCTCACGGCTTCTCTGAGCTGGGGCGGCTTCTGGCTCCACCCGATGGCCGGGTTTCCGTTGTACTTTCATTCTGGAAGGGTCTGTGAGTCACTGGAATGTGCTTTACCTGCCTCAGCCACATTCCGGCAACCACTCAGAGGACAGCAGTCACTGCCCCCAGACGACACTCACAGTGGCCTTTGGCCTGGTGCAGATGTGCCCTTCCTGGTGCTTGTCTCGCCCGTAAGCAGTCTTGGGGTCCAACCCAGGCCTCTGGTGAGCGAGGCAAGGACTGTCCACGGAGCCCAGCCCCTCGGGGTCTGTTTCCACGGAGCACGTGGCTTTAGACAGGAGGGAACCCTGTCGTTTGGGGGGTGGAGCTTCTGTGTTTGCAGAGACTGCCTCGCCGTGCGATGGGCTCTCCTCCGTGGTCTGAGTCCCGGCACGCTGGACCCCTGGAGTCCAGGTGGCCTGACATTGGTCACTTTTTGTTCTCCTTCAGGAAAGAGACATAAACTCCCTCTATGACGTCAGCAGAATGTATGTGGACCCCAGCGAGATCAACCCTTCCATGGTACGCCCCGAATGCCTCAGCCTCACCCACTCCCTGTGCCCTGGGAAACGTGACCACACTCTCCTGCTTGGGCCTCCCGGGAAGGGCTCAGGGCTCCCCGTGAGGCCGGGCCAGCCGTACTGTCCGGTTCAGTGTGCAGACCAGGGGTGCTGGGCTTCTGGGAAAACACTGGCTTGGCTGGACCCAGAGTGCCGCGTGTGAAACTAGGCCCGGTGCTGGCACGCATGAGTTGCTGACCGCTGAGCTGTCCAGGTGGCCCCAATGTCGCTGACCTCTGAGCTGTCCAGGTGGCCCCAATGTCGCTGACCCCTGAGCTGTCCAGGCGGCCCCAATGTCGCTGACCCCTGAGCTGTCCAGGAGGCCCCGATGTCGCTGACCCCTGAGCTGTCCAGGCGGCCCCAATGTCACTGACCCCTGAGCTGTCCAGGCGGCCCCAATGTCGCTGACCGCTGAGCTGCCCAGGAGGCCCCAATGTCGCTGACCCCTGAGCTGTCCAGGAGGCCCCAATGTCGCTGACCGCTGAGCTGTCCAGGCCGCCCCAATGTCGCTGACCCTGAGCTGTCCAGGCGGCCCCAATTTGGGTTTATTTTTTGAGAAGAAATGATTGGCAGTGACCTCTCCCAAGCAAAGCCACCAGAATCCATGCCTGTGTGGTTTGCCTCGATAGAGTTCTGACCTTGGCGACGTCTTTGGCTTCTCGCTCACTCTCCCAACCCTTTC
The DNA here is from genome assembly GCA_021461705.1 of Cryptotis parvus. Classification (NCBI taxonomy): domain Eukaryota; kingdom Metazoa; phylum Chordata; class Mammalia; order Eulipotyphla; family Soricidae; genus Cryptotis; species Cryptotis parvus. The sequence goes on from JAJIBD010038890.1 coordinate 232,698, forward strand.
CCGCTGACTGGGGCCGGGCCCTGCTCTCCGGACTCCTCTGGGACCCTCTGCCCCGGCCGTGCTGATGCAGCAAGTGCTGCTGACTGAGATGTGCTGGATCCTCTCCTTCCTTAGTGGTCACGACTCCGTGTCACTGGAGCGGGGACTCGGGCAGAGGTGCAGGGCGGGCAGAGCAGCTGTCAGGTGCTGGAGGAGCGGGCCCTCCTGGTCCGCTTCTCTGCTGGGGCCAGGGTGGCTCCAGGTTTCCTGCTGAGCAGAGTGTCTGTGGGAGGTGTGTCCCGGGTCCATGCTGGCGGGCACTGTAGCAGGAGCCTCCTGCTCGCGCCTTCCTAGGGCAAGGGGACCTCTGGGCTACATCCTGCTACATCCTGCGGGCCTGCGGGTAGGGGCCTCCCGCCCTCCCCACAGCGCAGACTTGGGGACTGCAGCTCCTGGCAGTGCCGGACCCTGGCCAGCAGGTGGCACTGTCAGCCTGGCCTGAAGGCCAGCGGGGAAGGGCCCTGCTGACCGCTTCCTCTCGGTTTTCCCTGAAGCCTCAGAGAACGGTGAAGGCACTCTACGACTACAAGGCCAAGCGGAGCGACGAGCTGAGCTTCTGCCGGGGGGCCCTCATCCACAACGTCTCCAAGGAGCCGGGGGCTGGTGAGGAGGGGGCACGGGGTCAGTCTGCCCTTCCCTGCCCTCCAGCACTGACCATTGTGCCTCCCGGAGAGGAGAGGTGACACACGGCTTGGACAGCCGCACAGTCAGTCACACGGTCAGTCACACGGTCAGTCGCACGGTCAGTCACACGGCCAGTCATGGTCAGTCACACGGTCAGTCGCACGGTCAGTCACACGGTCAGACACACGGTCAGTCACACGGTCAGACGCACGGTCAGTCACACGGTCAGACGCACGGTCAGTTGCACGGTCAGTCGCGACGGTCAGTCGCACGGTCAGTCGCACGGTCAGTCACACGGTCAGTCACACGGTCAGACACATAGTCAGACACACGGTCAGTCACACGGTCAGTCACACGGTCAGTCGCACGGTCAGTTGCACGGTCAGTCACACGGTCAGTCACACGGTCAGACACACGGTCAGTCACACGGTCAGTCGCACGGTCAGTCGCACGGTCAGTCACACGGTCAGACACACGGTCAGTCACACAGACGACATACATCACTGTTCCAGTCAGTCACACAGCCTCCACACTCACACAGACGACACACAGCCACACAGTTGCTGCCGTCACAGTCACCTTTAGTCACAGCTGCAAGTTAGTCAGTCACCGTCACACAGTCGCATACATCACACAGTTACAATCAGTCACAGCCCTACACTCATTCACAGCCTCACACAGTCGCGCACAGTCACAGCCACACGCAGTGCCGGCTCTTCCCAGGCAGCGGGTGTCACTGTAGCAGCAGCTACCGCGGGGGCCTGACTGTGGCCCCCGTTCCCTGTGGCAGTCACCCCCACGCCCCTCGCAGACACGTGCTGGAGGCTTCCCGCTTTTGATTTTGTCTGAGTTTTTGTTGTTTTGGCCACGCCCAGCGGTGGGCTGACCCCTGCTCTGTGCTCAGGGGACCATATCTGGTGCTGGGATTCAAACCTGGGTGGCGCTGCAGGCCAAGCGCCTTAACCCGGGTCACCCCGAGCCTCTGCCACTCCCCCCCACCCGGCGTCCCTCAGGCCGCTGCCCTGCACGCCCCCACCCCCGAAGGGAGCAGGGGCTGGGCCACAGACTGCCCTTGGTCCTCCTGGAGAAAAGCCCCATCCGCAGGCGGGTGCTGGGGACAGACCCTGGCGGGGGCCCTGAGTGCCCAGCTCCGGTCTGAGGCCGCGCCGCTGGAGCCTCTCCTGACTCCCCACCCCTGCAGAATGAGCCCAGCACAGCCGAGCCGCACTGTTGACCCCTTTGGCTGTCCCCATGCCCCTGAAGAGTAGGGGACAGGGCACCCTTAAGCCAATGCTGGAGCTGAAGTTAAGGCCCAACTGCCGGGCTCCAGACCCCTGCCCAGACCCCACATGGTCACGGGAGGGGAGACCCTGCCGCCCTGGGCTTTGCTGGTGGACAGAGACACCGGTGCTTCCTGTGGCCTGGGCCTGTGCACAGGCGCCCGCTGTCCCCGGGAGCTGATGCCCTCTGCCCCCAGGTGGAAGGGAGACTACGGCGCCCAGGCCCAGCAGTACTTTCCCTCCAACTACGTTGAGGACATTTCAGCTGCTGACATGGAGGAGATGGAGAAGCAGGTGAGGGTCCCAGTCCCGTAACCCTTCCCCCTAACCCCGACTCCTGCACCCAACCCCCAATCATGGCGCTTTCTAAAAGCAGAAGTAGCAGTCTGGGAAGGCTTCCTGGAAGAAGGGCCCGGCATCTCAGACACACAGTGGTCAGGGTGCTTGCCCGGGGTCCCCCAGCCCCTCCAGGGTGGTCCGGGAGTCCCCGACAGCACCACAGCCTAGTGCCCTGGCGCTGAAACGATGGCTCAGTTGGCTCAGACTTGCCAGGCCCTCCCGAGCACTGCTGGGGAGCACCCAGGCTAGTGTCCAGCAGAGGAATGGCCCGAGGTGTGGCTGTCCTGTGAGCCAAGCCTGCAGCAGCTCTCCCAGCCCAGGCCTGCAGCGCCGGAGGCCACCCGCCTCCCACACTGACTTGGAGCCAGGTGCGGGTCAGTTGTGCCCGAGCCTGGTGTCAACAGGGCCTGCAAAGCCAGGGGGTGGGTGGGGGACAGGCTTTGCTTCTTGGGGCAGGGAAGCCTCTGGAGACCCCCCCCCGGGGACCCCTCCTGTCCCTACTCGGGCGGGAGGCCTCCCTGACGAGCCTTCAGAGCCGCTTCCTCGGCTCCTTGAGGGCGTGTTTTCGGAGCCCCGGTCCCTGTTTGTGAGAGCGGCTGCAGGGGCAGCTGGGACCAGCTTCTCTTCTCGGGGCTGCCCAGGGGGCCGCTCCTGGCTCAGTGCTTGCCCCCCCCACCCCCCGTGCTGGAACCTTCTGGAATTTGGGGGCAGGGGTCAGTCATGCCGAGCCTGTGCCCAGCCCTGAGCCTTCTTGGGTCTAGGGTGGGTTTTGCTCTGGAATCACCGTTTTTAGGTCAGCCGCGGGACCCTGCCGACTGCCCTCACCCCCACCACTACGCTCCTTACTCAGCTCTGCCCACGGCAGACCCTGGAGTGAAACTTAGGTGTCGCTAGATAGACCCTCTGCAAACAGAAATGCAGATAAAGGAAGTTTACTAGCTCAGCGCTGGGACCCTTGAGCCAGAGAGACTCCAAAGGCCCCGCTTGGTTTCAGCACCTGCTTGTACGCCTTCCCCACACAATCGCCAGGTGCATGCTCAAAGCAGAGGTGCAGAAGCGGCAAAGCGGTTAGGAGTCCCCTAAATGATCATGACAGGGTGGAAGCCTTTCTTAGGTCGCGCCATCTGAGGGCCACTAGCCTCTACCAGGCCTCTCCGCTTTGTTTGCTTAGGCGGGAATGTCCTGTTTGAGGTCAGCCCTTATTCTTGGGGCCATTCCTCACAAAACGTGCCTTAACCAGCCCAGGCTGCTGCGGAGTGGGGTGTCAGGACTCACGGGAGGCCCCTCTCGTTTCTCTGCAGATCATCGAAGACAACCCCTTAGGGTCTCTGTGCCGGGGATCCTGGACCTCAACACCTATAATGTAGGTACGTGCCGGGCACCCCAGCCTGGCCTTACAAGTGCCCGGGCAGCCGTGTGGGGTCCGGCTGAGCGGCGACCCGGCTTCACACCCGTGGGTCTCATCTGCGTTTTGCTCTGGGAGGCTGACAGCTCCCCTGCAAGCTCTGTGGCCGGCCTGGGGCCCTGCTCACCCCGAGGGCCCGAGCTCCTGGCCAGGTTCTCTGGTGCCCTGGGCACTGCGGTCCCTGCCAGCCCTGGATGTGCCCCTCAGCTGGGAACCACCAGCCATATAGTGCAGAGGGGCCTGGCCTGGGGTGCACAGGCCAGCGGGGGGGGGGCGTGGGGGCGGGCGCTGCCACCCAGGGCCTCGGGCACTTTTCAGTGGGGGACTCTTCTGGCAGCAGGGCCAGAGACATGGGCAGAGACATGGGCCTTTCTCCTTGGCACAATTCCTCGGTGGGTGAGCCTGGGGCAGCTCCCCACGTCACCTACAGCCCGGGCACTGCAGTCAGCCCTAGTGGCAGTGCCAGGGGCTTCCGCCCAGGGCCAGGGGTCTCTGCCTGTGAGTGGTGAGAAGAACTGCCTCCCACGTGACCGCTGGCTGTGCCTGCACTGCGGGAGCACTGTGGGAGCACTGCGGAGCCCTGGAGGGGTCAGGGCCCTGGGTGGGGTCCAGGCTGCTGGGGCAGGCAGTGAGGGGCGAAGGTTGCCTCGGGGGCCGAGAGAGATTCATTTCCCGTTTCTTGCTGTTAGTGAAAGCCCCCAGGGCAAGAACCAGAAGCCGTTCGTCTTCATCCTGGAGCCCAAGAAGCAGGGCGACCCCCTGTGGAGTTCGCCACCGACCGCGTGGAGGAGCTGTTTGAGTGGTTCCAGAGCATCCGCGAGATTACGTGGAAGATGGACGCCAAGGTGGGCGCCTGGCCCCACACGGGTCACGCAGAGTCGGAATTCAGGGAAGGGCCGGGTGCCGGGAGCCGCGTGTCCCCAAGACCTCAGGAGCTGAGGGTGGGCGCCCTCTGGCCTCCAGCAGTGCTGACCGCCCCACCTTGTGGCCCTTCCTTGAAGCAGTGGGCCTGTCCTGAGGCTGCGGGACCCCTGCCTGCGGGATCTGGGAATCTGGTGGTCGACAGTCGGTTCTCTACTTTCCTGGTTTCAGCGGGGTGTTTGGCAGGACACGGGAAGTCTGGAACTGGGCAATCCCAGCCCGCTGGCTCTGAGCCATCCCAGGCGTCTCTGGGCCTTGGTGCCCTTGGCTGCAGCCTGGCCCAGTGCCTGGGGCCGGGAGGGATCCTGAGGGCTGAGGGCCCGCTGCCTTCCTTGTGGACTGCACCTGAGGAACACTCAGGCTCCTCATGAACCCACATGCTGCAGCAGCTGGCCGGCGAGTGTCGGGGGACCGTCAGGGACCGTCGCCGTGACTGAGGGCGTCTCAGGCCGCAGGGCCGTGGGTGGTGCCCCTGGGCTTTTCACTTGGAACCCCAGTCCAGTCCAGGCCCGGTTAGCAGTGTGGGCGCTGAGGCCTGGGCTCCTCTCCCCGCAGCGGACAGGGAATGGGCGCCCGTGGGGCCTGCGACGGAGCAGGTTGGGTGGACGGCTGGTGGACTGAGGGCCAGGAGAGCAGTGCGGACCCTACACTGGGGACCCCGGTCAGGCAAGGCGGGGGTGGGGTCTCGCTGGCAAGGCAGGAGCACCCAAAGGACTGTGCTCGGGTGAGTGCTCTGGGCCTCACAGGCCGGGCGGGCTGCAGCCTCTGCGCCAGCCTCCAGCCTCGCGTGCGTGCAGGTGTGTGCGCGTGTGTGCGCTGTGTGTGTGTGTGTGTGTGTGTGTGTGTGTGTGTGTGTGTGTGTCTCAGTCAATCAGGGTGTGCCCGCTGGTGCAGTACTGCTCTGGGGCACAAGGGGGTGCCACCCTCCTTGGTTTCCCAGAACCTTCAGTTTCCTTCCTGCCGTGCTCTGGGCCTAGCCTCTCTCCCCTGAGGGCGTCTGCCTGCCTGGTGAGCCCCTGACTGGGCAACAGCTAGTGAGGAGGCACTGGTCACTAGTCTCCCTAGGGCACTGGTCACTACTCTCCCTAGGGCACTGGTCACTAGTCTCCCTAAGGCACTGGTCACTAGTCTCGCTAGGGCACTGGTCACTAGTCTCCCTAGGGCACTGGTCACTAGTGTCGCTGGGGCACTGGTCACTAGTCTCCCTAGGGCACTGGTCACTAGTGTCGCTGGGGCACTGGTCACTAGTCTCCCTAGGGCACTGGTCACTAGTGTCGCTGGGGCACTTGTCACTAGTCTCGCTAGGGCACTGGTCACTAGTCTCGCTAGGGCACTGGCCGCTATGCCCTAGTCTCTGCCCCCCCAGGTGTCTCTAGGCCTGGGCCCCGAGGGCTGTTGCAGGATGAGAACCAGCCCCACCCCACTTCACCCCTCCACCTATTTGTGGGGCTCTTCACTGACCTCCCCGTCCCTCCTCTCTCTCTCCTGAGTGGGTCTGTGCGCCTGCCGAGGGCTCGGGAGGAAGATTGTTTTCTTGTGTCGCACGTGAAGTTTGGGGACCCAGGAGCCCACGCCAGCCGTGCCCCTTCTGTCCTGTTGCACTCAGCCGTCCCAGCCCCCGTCTAGTTAGTGGGTCTCTGGAGTCCAGGCTGTCTTCCCTGGCGGCCTCTTTGTGGTGTCTCGAGCAGCCGCTGGTGATTCCCGAGCTCATGCCTGTCCCTGCGGCCACCAACACAGCACCGAGCTGTGGTGCTCAGGCTGCGTGAGTGGCCAGCGGACAGAGCGGACAGAGCCTGCCCCCAGCTGGAGGCCTGCAGAGAGCGCTCAGAGATCAGGTGCTGGCCTTGATGCAGCTGACCTGGGTTGAATCTCTGTGCCCTGCATGGTCCCCCAGCCCCCACCAGGAGTGATCCCTGAGCGCAGTCAGGAGTAAGCCTTGAGCACAGCCAGGTGTGTCCCAGAAACTAAAAAATACAAAACAGAAAGAGAGAAGAATTGGGGCAGGAAGAGACCGAAGAGAAGGGGACGGGCTGGCTGTGGGCGGGGCGGGGCTGGCCGTGGGCTGGGCGTGGGCCGTGGGCGGGGCTGGGCCGTGGGCGGGGCTGGGCTCAGGCTGCGGCTTCCCGCAGGAGAACAGCATGAAGTACTGGGAGAAGAACCAGTCCATCGCCATCGAGCTGTCTGACCTGGTGGTCTACTGTAAACCCACGAGCAAGACCAAGGACAACCTCGGTACCGCCCCACACCCTGCCGGGCCGGTGGGGTAACCTGGGGCGGCTCTGCGCCTTCTCCCGAACCCCAGTGCCCCTTGGGGCTGGGGACTGACCGCTTCCTGTGCCTTCTGGGGCAAATGTCCCTAAAGCAGGCCGCCCCTTGAGGCCAAGCTGAGCCCCACCTATGGCGTGAGCTTCAGGTGTTAGGTCCAAGAGCTCCAGGGGGTTGTTCTGCAGCTGCTGCTTCTCGGGGTGACCTGGTCTCTGCGCCGCTCTAGAAGGTCTGTGTGTGATTAGGTGTAGGCCACATCAGCTCCCCGGTTCAGGCAGAGCCCTGTGGTCACGTCAGGTAACATACCAGACAGCAGGTGACTTTTTTTTTTTTTTTTGCTTTGTGGGTCACGCCCAGCGATGCTCAGGGGTTACTCCTGGCTCTGCGCTCAGGAATTACTCCTGAACTGCGTGGGCGACCATATGGGATGCCGGGGATCCAACCGGGTCAGCTGCATGCAAGGCAAACGCCCTACCTGCTGGACTATCATTCCGCCCCCAGCTGACTTTTTTTTTCCCTTATTTTTTGGGTCATACCGGCGATGCTCAGGGTTTCCCCCTGTTGGTGCTTCGAGGGACCGTATGGAATGCCCGGGATCGAACCCCGGACCGGCATGGGCCGGCCACGTGCAAGGCAAATGCCCGACCTGCTGGGCTATCGCTCAGGCCCCTTTAATGGGATTTTAAATCCTGTAATACAGCTCTCAGGACGCCTAAGCTCATCCTTTGCTTTTTCTTTTTTGTCTCCTACCTGGGGGCCCCAAAGACCGCCCCTCCAAAGGCACTGTTCCCCGTGGGCGCGTCCCTGTGTGAGGGGGACAGTTCAAACAAACGGTCACAGCAGTGCAGGCTTGGAGGTGGTGGGCCCCTCTGTACCCTGCGGGGGACCCCACAGTTCCAACAGCACCTCATCGCTGCCCTCTGTTGGGGGAGACCCTGGGGCTCTGGCCTCACCTCTAGCCTCTGTGTGGGGCGGCCGAGTGAACATGCCTCCCTCGCGACAGAGAACCCCGACTTCCGAGAAATCCGCTCCTTCGTGGAGACCAAGGCCGACCAGTGTGACCAGGCAGAGGCCTGTGGACCTCCTGAAGTACAACCAGAAGGGCTTGGCGCGTCTACCCCAAAGGCCAGCGGGTGGACTCGTCCAACTACGACCCCTTCCGCCTCTGGCTGTGCGGGGCACAGATGGTGGCGCTCAACTTCCAGACGGCAGGTGAGGGGGCTGGTCGTGCTCTTGGGGGCGGGTGGGGGCTGGTCGTGCCTTGGGGGGGCAGGTGGGTCTCAGGGTCTGGGTGCCGGCACTGGGGAGGGGGAGGCGCGTCCTCGCTGTCCTGTACTCACTCCCGCTTTGCGGCTCAGGCATGTCCAGTGAGCGCTGCCTTGGGGCTCTGTCCTGCCTTGGGGCTCTGTCCCGGCCTTGGGCTCTGCCCTGCCTTGGGGCTCTGTCCCGGCCTTGGGCTCTGCCCTGCCTTGGGGCTCTGTCCCGGCCTTGGGCTCTGCCCTGCCTTGGGGCTCTGTCCCGGCCTTGGGCTCTGCCCCTGCCTTGGGGCTCTGTCCCGGCCTTGGGCTCTGCCCTGCCTTGGGGCTCTGTCCCGGCCTTGGGCTCTGCCCTGCCTTGGGGCTCTGTCCCGGCCTTGGGCTCTGTCCCGGCCTTGGGGTTCTGCAGTTGCTTCTCATCCTACCCCTCCTTTTTGGGTGCTTCTGGATTTCCTTCTTGGAAAGTATTTCCCATTTTGCGGTTTAATATAAAAGAATTCTATAGTACCGGGGTTAAAACACTGGCCTGGCCCATGACTGATGCTGGTTTGATACTGGATGCCACATGGCCCCCTAGCTCTGCTGAGAGTGACCCCTGAGCACTCCTGGGTGTGGCCCCTCGAAGCTACAAAAAGTAGATAAAGGGGCTGGAGAGCGCTCCAAGCATGGGCGCATACACTGTATACGGGGCCCATGTTCCGTATCTGATACCACATGGTCCCTTGAGCCCTCCAGGAGTGAGCCCTGAGCACAGAGCCAGGATCAACACTGGGGTGGCCCCAAACCAAGTAAATAGATAAATGCCTCCTTCCTTCCTTCCCTTCCTTCCTTCCTTCCTTCCTTCCTTCCTTCCTTCCTTCCTTCCTTCCTGCCTGCCTGCCTGCCTGCCTGCCTGCCTGCCTGCCTGCCTTCCTTCCTTCCCTTCCCTTCCCTTCCCTCCCTCCCTTCCTTCCTTCCTTCCTTCCTTCCTCCCTCCCTTCCTCCCTCCCACCCGCCTTCCTTCCTTCCTTCCTTCCTTCCTTCCTTCCTTCCTTCTTCCTTCCTTCCTTCCTTCCTTCCTTCCTTCCTTCCTTCCTTCCTTCCTTCCTTCCTTTCCTCCCTTCCTCCTCCCTTCCTCCCTCCCTCCTCCCTCCCTCCCTCCCTCCCTCCCTCCCTCCCTCCCTCCCTCCCTCCCTCCCTCCCACCTGCCTTCCTTCCTTCCTCCTCTTTTCACACTTTGTGTTTTGGGGCCAGCCACTGCTGTGCTTAGGGCCAACTCTTGGCTCTGCACTCAGGGCTTACTCCTGGCAGGACTGGGGGGCTGTCTGGGGTCTGGAGATAGAACCTGGGTCTGCTGCGTGCAGGGCTCTCTGGGTCGGCTGGATTCGTCTGTCCCCCCACCCCAGCGAGCAGAACCCTTCCCTGGGGGCACCTCTGGGCCCAGCCAGCCTTTCGCAGCCCCCGAGCCCCCTGAAACCCCTTTCCTTCCCAGATAAGTACATGCAGATGAACCACGCCTTGTTCTCTCTGAATGGACGTACTGGCTACGTGCTGCAGCCCGAGAGCATGCGGGCGGACAAGTCCGAGCCTTCGCTGCCGAGCCAGAGGAAGATCCAGATGACGCTCACGGTCAAGGTGGGTCCAGTCCCCGTCCCTCCCGAGAGGGGGACCCGGGGCCGCCGCCTGTGTCAGTCTCGGGGCACACGCCTCCGCCTCGTTCCCGGCCTCAGTGTATGTGTATGTGGGCCACCGGATCTGCGTTGGGCAGATCCAAGCATGGATGTCCTCTGTAGGGCATGAACTTGTCTCGGTCACTCCTCCACGTCCTCTGTGGCCACGATCTCGTCTTGTTCTGAGTCTTGCAGGGTCCATGCCAGGTTAGCCGTTGACCCGGCAAAATGTTAGGGGAAATGGCCACGTGGGGAACAGAGTTGCCCTAACCCTACCCACAGCAGCAGCTTCTGGAGAATGTGCCGAGGCTCTGGAAGGCGAGATACCGTTAATTTCCCTCTCCTGGGAACTCTGGAAGGCGGAGAAGGGAATGTTTTTAGAGTAAGGAAAGATGAAGCGGGGCGGGGTAGGGGCTGCCTTGCGTGTGAACGACCCAGTCGCGTCCCTGGCACTGCTGGATATGACCCTTCTCCTCCGGGCCCAGGGTGATAGCACAGCGAGGAGGTGTTTGCCTGGCATGTGGCTCACCCAGGTTCCATCCCCTGCACCCCATTTTGCACGACCAGGAGTAATTCCAGAGCTCAGAGCCAGGAGTAAGCCCCGAGACTGGTGGGTGTGACCCAAAAACAAAAGAGCAAGAAAGAGGAGCTGTGGAGCCAGTTAAGGGCCTTTAGGGCGAGCATTCCCTCCTCTCTGCTGCCTTGGAGCCTGGCCTCTCCGTCTCCTGGACTGCAGTGGGGTTCCTGGGGTCCCCCAGGGCACTGTGGGGTCTGCAGACTGCGGGTGCAGCCCCAGGGGACCCCAGCGCCGCTCTGCTGTCCCAGGTGCTGGGTGCTCGCCACCTCCCCAAGCTGGGCCGGAGCATCGCCTGCCCCTTTGTGGAGGTGGAGATCTGCGGGGCCGAGTACGACAACAACAAATTCAAGACTACGGTCGTGAGTAAGTGCCGCTGCGTGCCAGCGGACGGGGCTGGATTGGGGCCTGCTTCCAGCGTCTCGCCCTGGGCAGGCCATTCCCGAAACAGTGGGGCAGGTTCCCAGCGCCCGGTCGCCTACCTGGACCTCGCAACGGGGTGCTGGCTCCCTGTGTGAGAACGGGCTCCCCTGCCCAGCGCCTCCCAGCGCCTGACCCACTACCCTGCGGGGTCCCGCATGCAGCCCACCCTGGCCCAGAGAGAGGGCGGGCGGGGCCTGACGCAGCCCCCCCAGTCCCCGGCCAGCAGCACCTGCACCTTCACAGGGGAGGTCTCTCTGCTGCAGAGATGTCTGTGGGGTCCCACGGTCCAGGCGGGCACAGGGGCGGCCTCTGTGAGCCCCTTCTCCTCGCAGATGACAATGGCCTGAGCCCCTGTGTGGGCTCCGTCGCAGGAGAAGGTGACCTTTGAGATCTATGACCCGAACCTGGCGTTCCTGCGCTTTGTGGTGTATGAGGAGGACATGTTCAGCGACCCCAACTTCCTGGCACACGCCACCTACCCCCTCAAGGGCATCAAATCAGGTGAGGGGCCCCCAGGTGGCACGAGAGCGGAGTTGGTGCAGTCCCCTGGGGCCCGCGTGGGTTTTGGGGCAGTCAGATGGACGGGCCCGAGCCGAGGGCTGTGTGCAGGGACAGACGGGCCCGAGCCGAGGGCTGTGTGCAGAGATGGACGGGCCCGAGCCGAGGGCTGTGTGCAGGACGGACGGGCCCGAGCCGAGGGCTGTGTGCAGAGATGGACGGGCCCAAGCCGAGGGCTGTGTGCAGGACAGACGGGCCCGAGCCGAGGGCTGTGTGCAGAGATGGACGGGCCCGAGCCGAGGGCTGTGTGCAGGACGGACGGGCCCGAGCCGAGTGCTGTGTGCAGGACGGACGGGCCCAAGCCGAGGGCTGTGTGCAGAGATGGAGCCAGTTCTGGTTGGTCCGTTTGTACTGTGGCAGTCTCGGCCCCCGGAGAATGTGAGTGACTGTACAACTGTGTGACCTTGAGTGTGACTGTATGACTGTGTGTGACTGTGTAGCTTTGATTGTGAGGGACTGTGTGACTACGTGACTGTATCACTGTGGTGGTTGTGACTGTGTGACTGACTGCAGCTATGACTGTGATTACAGCTGTGTGACCGTCAGGGACTGTGAGACTGTGAGTGATAGTGTGTGGTTGTGTGACTGACTGTAAATGTGGGTGACTTATCTGACTGCTGTGATTGTGAGCGGCTGTGTAACCATGACTGTGACTGTTGTTCTGACTGACTGTCTGGGTGTGACTGTGTGACTGGCTATGGCTGTGGGACTGAGTGATTGTGTACGACTGTGAGTGAGTGTGACTGCTGTGGTTGTGAGTGACTTGTGACTGTGACTGTGTGGTACCGTCGGCTGTGCTGCCAGGACCCTCCTCACTCCTGCCCTCTCTCCCATCGACTCTCTGGCTGCGTCTCTGAGAGTCTCTTGACCATCCTGCACAAGCCGCAGGCCCAGGAGTCATTCGGGTACCCCTGAGGTCCGACTCCCCAGTTTGCTTGGGGTCATGCTTCAAGAGAAAAGGCAATTTTACTAATTTCAGCCATTTATCCACAAGTAGAGTCTTTTAATGGGGCGTGAGAAGTCCTTTTTTCCTTTCTGGTTTATACTTGCGGTGCTCAGGGCTTGCTCCCTGGCTCTGCACTCAGGAATTACTCTTGAAGGGGTGAGGGTGGAGGGACCATAAGGATGCTGGGACTGACCCGGGCCGGGCATGTGCACAGCAGGTTCCCTGCCCGCTGTGTTACCTCTCCCCGAGAAGTCCTATTTTCTTACTTTTTTTCTAAACATGTGACATACCAGGCATTTCCCTCGGCCTCTTTAATCGAGCATTTCCACCACTCAGCACCGGCAGGTCTTGCCGGCCATGCAGTAGGTGCCTGGTCTAGCACTGGGTTGGTCAGTCAGCGCCCAGGTGCACTCAGCGCCTTGAGAAAACAGCTAGACAAGGCTACAAGCCTCTTAGTGAGAAACATGTTTCTAAGAAGTAAGTAGATTGACCAACCACTTACTTAAATCATTTGATGTTTTAAACGGAATATCCTGGGCCACAGCGATAGTCCAGCATGTGAGGCGTTTGTTTGCCTTGCATGCTGCTGACTCAGGTCGATCCCCGCATCCCATAGGGTTCCCCAAGCACCACTGTCTGTCTGTCTTCACTGTCTTCCCGTTCATCATCGATTTGCTCGAGCGGGCCCCAGTAACATCTCCATATGTCCTGTCTCATGCTAGTAGAGCCCAAGGCCATCTGCTTGCTCCAGGAACATAAAGAGCCTCAATCCATTCCGAACGAGGTCTATAATTGTTACTGGTATCTGGCATGTCAAATACAACATGGGTAGCTTGCCAGGCTCTGCCGTGCAGGTAGCATACTCTTGTAGTCATCTCTAAATCCAGCATTTATTGATGAACCGCGTGGCTGCTTCCGGTTGCGCCGAGCTGGGCTGTGATAGGCTGGTCTGCTGGGTGGAGTTCTGACGAGAGAGAAGACCGGATGTGGAAAATGGAGGCCCTTATGGAGTGGGGGTTCGTCAGGCTTGTTGCGAGGCTCTGCTGGGGTGGCGGGCCAGGGCTAGAACCCACCATCCCTCCTGGGCACCTGATGAGCGGCTGGGCACAGGGGAGAGCCAATAGCAGCTCTGCCCCACGCCTGTGGAGTCTCTGGACCGGCATACCTAAGCCGGTCCCTGAGCACCACCAGGAGTAATTCCTGAGTGCAGAGCCAGGAGTCACTCCTGAGCATCACCAGGTGTGGTCAAAAGCAAATAAATAAATAAACAAATTAAATATTCATCCTTGTAACTTAATAAATGATTATAAACGTGCACGTCCCAGAGGCCTACAATTAGGCATTGTCCCCTTTCCTCACCATCTTGCCCCTTAGAATAGTCAAACACATAAAGCTCAGGACTGATTTTTGGGGAGGGAGAGGGGTCCCACCCTGTGCAGGGCTGACTCCTGGCTGTGTGCTCAGGGGTCACTCCTGGTGGAGCTCAGGGACCATATGGGTGTGGGGGGTCCGTCCCTGAGCTGGTGGTATGCAGGCGAGCGTTCTGCCACTGTCTCTCTCTCCCTTCCCTACCCCTGCGTCCACCTGGCACCTCTGCTACTTGGTCCTCTGGGGCTGGGGCTTGTGCCCAGCCCTGGGAGCAGGAGGCGGGGGATGTGAGAACCGATAACCCTCCTAATTGTTAGCCGAAAGCCGTGTCTGCGCTGTGTTGCTTTAGAACATCCCTGGTCTTAAATAGGAGATTTGAAATGCAAAGAAGAAATTCTCAAGGGTGCCACCTCGCACATCCCTATTTATGGGAGCAACGAAATAAAGTGAATATTCCCTTTGTGCATAAGACGCGGGCCTCCAGATCCGAAAATGAACTTTGCCCCCTGCTACGGGGCTGCCTGCGCTTAAGCCTTTAAGGCAGGTGGAGCCAGGAGGAGGCTGGAAGCAGCCAAATTGCCTGTGACCCCCACACTGTCTCGATGCTCCCAGCAGTCCCGGCCTAGACCCCACACGCTGGGCTCGTTCATGTGCTCGGGGTCACACTGCGAGAGCTGACCCGGCTGCCCTCGGACTCGGAGCCCAGGTTGTCGACCTCTACAGTGCCCCCTACCCTAGCCCTGCCCTCTCCACGCCAGTGTGGGTCTAGCTTCTGTTGTTTTTTCTGCTTTTTGAGTCACACCCAGCATTGCTCAGGGGTTTCTCCTGGCTCTGCACTCAGGAATCACTCCTGGCGGTGCTCAGGCGACCATATGGGATGCCGGGATCGAACCTGGGTTAGCAAGTGCCCTACCTGCTGTACTATCTCTCCAGCCCCATTTTTCTTTTTCTTTCTTTATTTCGTGTGTGTGGGTCTACTTCTAGAAGGTTCCAGTGCCTTTGGTGACAGTGTTGGGAACGCCGCGGGGTCCCGACAGTGTCAGGACAGAAGTTCTCTTCTACCTCCAAGGATGCCAGGGAAACAGATGAAAACTCACGAGTCCGGTGCAGTTCCAAAAGGCTTTTAATAGTACAAAAGTTCTTCCACAGCAGTCCAATATAATGAACAAACTCTAGCTCTGGTCCGAACTTAGACCATACAAAAGAGCCTAAGTCTCCCACCAAAGAGATAGGATCTCACCCAAGATGAGTCCTACCCAGAAGAAGGAGCAAAAGGCCAAAGAGCAAAAGGCCAAAAGCCAAAAGCAAAAGGCCGAGGAGCCAAAAGCCACAGGAGCCAAAAGCCGAAAGCTAAAAGGCCAAAGCCGAAGGGGCCTCAAGTCAGTCCCCTTATATACACCAAAGTAATCCAACCGGGAGGGTCATGTCAACAAAGTACTCTAAACAGAGTGTAGTGCCACACCCTATTGCAGGTATAAACAAAGGTTATGCCAAGGACTAATCCCGAGATGATCTCTTATGTAAAACACTGGAGAGAGAGAGAGAGGGGGGCTGGTATAAAGTAATACATCTTAACTTCATGAGCTTCATGTAATCTAGATGGTACCCACAAGGTCCTTCTTATTATTATCTGCACCAGGGTGATTCTGAGTATCTTGTTCTCATGTACTGAAAGGGTCACGCTCGCCTGCTTAGAGCAAACTAGTATGATCCTTCCTATAGTCTTCCTATAGTCTCAGCGTAGCTAGGGTGGTAGTCTCCTGGTAAATTCTAACTGTCCCACGCTGGGTGCAGTGGGTATAAAGAGGAGCTATGCCCAATCTAGAAAACATAGAAGTCTTAGTAGATGTATAAGTCAGAAGTTATTCAATCAAGGTGACTTCTGTAACTGCCACACCCTCTAGCAGTGTTTACATAGAAGAGAGGTCTCATTAGAATGAACCTTGGCTTAAATAGATTAAGCTGTGAGTGGGCAAAACACCAAAGCTCCCAGGTTAGCTAGATCTGTCATCGAACAACATAGGACCAACAGGAACAAAGAACAAAAAGCAGCCTCAGGCCCAGCAGGGGAAGTCTCTAATCTGCCTTTCATGGCTTTCTCCTTCCTGCACAGGGTTCCGGGCCGTGCCACTGAAGAACGGGTACAGCGAGGACATCGAGCTGGCGTCCCTCCTGGTGTTCTGTGAGATGCGGCCTGTTCTGGTGAGCAGAGAAGCCTCTCGGGGCGGCGGGGGGGGCAGCCCCTGCGGGGACCTCCTCCGGGGCTCATCACCCCACACAAACAGCCCCAGTGGCCCTGAGGGGCCTTGGATACCCCTCCCATCCCACAACCAAGCTCCCGAGGGCTCCCAGTGGCCTGTGTCTAGAGGGGAGCCTGCGTGATGTCAGGGCCTGTGCTCTAGAGGGAAGCCTGCGTGATGTCAGGGCCTGCCTCTGTAGAGCGGAGCCTGCGTGATGTCAGGGACCGTGTCTAGAGCGGAGCCTGCGTGATGTCAGGGCCTGTGTCTAGAGGAGAGCCTGCGTGATGTCAGGGCCTGTGTCTAGAGCGGAGCCTGTGTGATGTCAGGGCCCGTGTCTAGAGGGAGCCTGCGTGATGTCAGGACCCGTGTCTAGAGGGAAGCCTGCGTGATGTCAGGGCCTGTGTCTAGAGGGGAGCCTGCGTGATGTGAGGGCCTGTGTCTAGAGGGGAGCCTGCGTGATGTCACGGTCCGTGTCTAGAGGGGAGCTTGCGTGATGTCAGGGCCTGTGTCTAGAGGGGAGCCTGCGTGATGTCAGGACCTGTGTCTAGAGCGGAGCCTGCGTGATGTCAGGGCCCGTGTCTGGAGGGAGCCTGCGTGATGTCAGGGCCTGTGTCTAGAGGGGAGCCTGCGTGATGTCAGGGCCTGTGTCTAGAGGGGAGCCTGCGTGATGTCAGGCCCGTGTCTAGAGGGAGCCTGCGTGATGTCAGGGCCTGTGTCTAGAGGGGAGCCTGCGTGATGTCAGGGCCTGTGTCTAGAGGGAAGCCTGCGTGATGTCAGGGCCCGTGTCTAGAGCGGAGTCTGCATGATGTCAGCGCCTGTGTCTAGAGGGGAGCCTGCGTGATGTCAGGGCCTGTGTCCAGAGGGAAGCCTGCGTGATGTCAGGGCCTGTGTCTAGAGGGGAGCTTGCGTGATGTCAGGACCTGTGTCTAGAGGGAAGCCTGCGTGATGTCAGGGCCTGTGTCTAGAGGGGAGCCTGCGTGATGTCAGGGCCCGTGTCTAGAGCGGAGCCTGCGTGATGTCAGGGCCTGTGTCTAGAGGGAGCCTGCGTGATGTCAGGGCCTGTGTCTAGAGGGGAGCCTGCGTGATGTCAGGGCCTGTTTCTAGAGGGGAGCCTGCGTGATGTCAGGGCCTGTGTCTAGAGGGGAGCCTGCGTGATGTCAGGGCCTGTGTCTAGAGGGGAGCCTGCGTGATGTCAGGGCCTGTGTCTAGAGCGGAGCCTGTGTGATGTCAGGGACCGTGTCTAGAGGGTAGCCTGTGTGATGTCAGGGCCCGTGTCTAGAGGGAGCTTGCGTGATGTCAGGACCTGTGTCTAGAGGGAAGCCTGCGTGATGTCAGGGCCTGTGTCTAGAGGAAGCCTGCGTGATGTCAGGGCCTGTGCTCTAGAGCAGAGCCTGCGTGATGTCAGGGCCTGTGTCCAGAGGGGAGCCTGCGTGATGTCAGGGCCTGTGTCTAGAGGGGAGCCTGCGTGATGTCAGGGCCTGTTTCTAGAGGGGAGCCTGCGTGATCAGGGCCTGTGTCTAGAGGGGAGCCTGCGTGATGTCAGGGCCTGTGTCTAGAGCGGAGCCTGCGTGATGTCAGGGCCTGTGTCTAGAGGGCAGCCTGCGTGATGTCAGGGCCTGTTTCTAGAGGGGAGCCTGCGTGATGTCAGGGCCTGTGTCTAGAGGGAGCCTGCGTGATGTCAGGGCCTGTGTCTAGAGCGGAGCCTGCGTGATGTCAGGGCCTGTGTCTAGAGCGGAGCCTGCGTGATGTCAGGGCCCGTGTCTAGAGGGAGCCTGTGTGATGTCAGGGCCTGTGTCTAGAGGGAGCCTGCGTGATGTGAGGGCCTGTGTCTAGAGCGGAGCCTGTGTGATGTCAGGGCCCGTGTCTAGAGCGGAGCCTGCGTGATGTCAGGGCCTGTGTCTAGAGTGGAGCTTGCGTGATGTCAGGACCTGTGTCTAGAGGGCAGCTTGCGTGATGTCAGGACCTGTGTCTAGAGGGGAGCCTGCGTGATGTCAGGGCCTGTGTCTAGAGGGAAGCCTGCGTGATGTCAGGGCCCGTGTCTAGAGAGTAGCCTGCGTGATGTCAGGGCCTGTGTCTAGAGCGGAGCCTGCGTGATGTCAGGGCCTGTGTCTAGAGGGGAGCTTGCGTGATGTCAGGGCCCGTGTCTAGAGGGGAGCCTGCGTGATATCAGGGCCTGTGTCTAGAGCGGAGCCTGCGTGATGTCAGGGCCTGTGTCTAGAGGGGAGCCTGCGTGATGTCAGGCCCATGTCTAGAGGGGAGCCTGCGTGATGTCAGGGCCTGTGTCTAGAGGGAAGCCTGCGTGATGTCAGGACCCGTGTCTAGAGCAGAGCCTGCGTGATGTCAGGGCCTGTGTCTTGAGGGGAGCCTGCGTGATGTGAGGGCCTGTGTCTAGAGGGGAGCCTGCGTGATGTCACGGTCCGTGTCTAGAGGGGAGCTTTTGTGATGTCAGGGCCTGTGTCTAGAGGGAAGCCTGCGTGATGTCAGGACCTGTGTCTAGAGGGGAGCCTGCGTGATGTCAGGGCCCGTGTCCAGAGGGAGCCTGCGTGATGTCAGGGCCCGTGTCTAGAGGGGAGCCTGCGTGATGTCAGGCCTGTGTCTAGAGGGGAGCCTGCGTGATGTCAGGGCCCGTGTCTAGAGGGAGCCTGTGTGATGTCAGGGCCTGTGTCTAGAGGGGAGCCTGCGTGATGTCAGGGCCTGTGTCTAGAGGGAGCCTGCGTGATGTCAGGGCCTGTGTCTAGAGGGAAGCCTGCGTGATGTCAGGGCCTGTGTCTAGAGGGAGCCTTTGTGATGTCAGAGCCTGTGTCTGGAGGGGAGCCTGCGTGATGTAGGGCCTTTGTCTAGAGGGTAGCCTGCGTGATGTCAGGGCCTGTGTCTAGAGCGGAGCCTGCGTGATGTCAGGGCCTGTGTCTAGAGGGAGCCTGCGTGATGTCAGGGCCTGTGTCTAGAGGGAAGCCTGTGTGATGTCAGGGCCCGTGTCTAGAGGGCAGCCTGCGTGATGTCAGGGCCCGTGTCTAGAGGGTAGCCTGCGTGATGTCAGGGCCCGTGTCTAGAGGGGAGCCTGCGTGATGTTGTCTGAGCCCGGCTCCTTCAGTGCTTTCCTTTGCTGAAGTGTGTGGAGAGGGGCCGAGGTGCCCCGCAGGGGAATTAGGCAACAGCAAAATATTTTGTTTTTAATTTTATTATACCACCAGAGATATACAATTGCAAGGATGTTCATAATTGGGTCTCTGTCATATATTGCTCCAGCACCAGCCCTCCACCATTGCCCCGACACTCCCTCCCACCCAACCCAGCCTGCCACTATAGCAGGCACCTTTTCTTTCTCTTTCTCTCTATCTCTTTTTTTGTCTCTGTAGTTCTCTATCTCTTCTCTTACATTTTGTGGTTTTCCTACAGATATTAACAGATTATGATGTAAGTCTCTATGTATATATTCAATAATGAGTCTATCACTATCACTATCATTATCTTCCTGTTAGTCATCTATTTACTCGAGCGGGCACCAGTAACATCTCCATATGTCCTGTCTCATGCTAGTAGAGCCCAAGCGCATCGGCTTGCTACAGGAACATAAAGAGCCTCAAACCATTATATTAGGTCATGGGAATGACCTAATATAATTGTTACTGGTGTTTGGCATATCAAATACAACACGAGCAGCTTGCCAGGCTTGCCGTGCGGGGAGGCATACTCTTGTAGTCACCTCCAAATAAAGCATTTATTGATGAACCCACGCAGCCATGCGAGATGGGCTGTGATGGGCTGGTCTGCTGGGTGGAGTTCTGACGAGAGGGAAGTCCGAATGTGGAAAATGGCGGCCCCCATGAAGTGGGGGGTCATCTGGCTTGTTGTGAGACTCTGCTGGGGTGGTGGGCCAGGGCTAGAACCTGCCATGCCTCCCGGGTGCCTCATGAGCGGCTGGGCACAGGGAGAGCAAGGAGCAGCTCTGCCCCATGTCTGAGAGTCTCTGGATCAGCCAATAGTGACATTATAGTGTGACATTATAGTTCCTCATTCCCCATTCACCTCCCCAGTTTGTTGCAACTACAATGATCATTACAGTGTATAAATGTGAAAGATCCAGACAAGGACCTGGTCCTAACCTTCATTATTATCTAAGCTTCTTGCATGACCGAAGAAGCGGCTGTGCGCCTGTGCAGCAGTGGGTCTGGTCTCTCTTGCCTGGCTTTGCTGCCTGCGGAAACTGCGAGCTCATAGCCACACCCGCCGACGTGGAGGTGGAGGAGCCCAAATCCCGGCTCCAAGTTCGCCAGCACGGCCACCCCCACGTGTCTGCTGACCTAGGAGCTAAGTTGGACTCGGCCAGGGGCTGAGCAGTTTACTGTCCTCCGAAACACCATGGGCCGCTCCACATGCAGCGAGCAGTGATGCTGTCAGCAAAATGTTCCTGTGCCAAATTGTTTTTGTCGCCGAACACCAAAGACCGGCAGCATCTTGAACGCCTCATCCTGGTGTTTCTGTCAGCGGCTGCCCGTTGCTTTTCTTGGGCAAAGGCTAAGGAAGCTCTGCTCGGTGCATAGCTTATGGGGTGCCCTGCCGTTGGCACCCCAGTGGGACCCGCACTCCAGAACCTGCCCTGCTGTTGGCACCCCCATTCCAGCATCCTCTGGTGGCCGGCCCTGGAAGGGAACCCTGGGACTCACTTCCCAGAGAGGCTGGGCCTGCTGGACCGTCCCTTGCGTGGGGATGGAGGCCTTCTTGTCCTTTTGACTTGCCAAGACCTTGAGGGGACAGTCTGTCCTCATCTGTGTTGGCATGGACAAAAGGATGTCCCGGAACGATGAACCATAAGGTTGGAAACGCTGCACCTGGCCTCAGGCCTGCTGGCCAGCCTCAGCCTCTGGCGCACCCTGCGCTGGCCTCTTACATCCCGGGATGGGCACCCTCGTCCTGGGCCCGCTGGCGTGGGGCATTCCCTCCATGGTGCCCACGTTTTTTCAAGCCCCCTATTCACTTTGCCACTCTCCCCTGAAGGGGCAGAATTTTCCCTCATGAATAACAGTTTTCATAGAACTTTTTTAATTAAGAGCTGTTTCCTGGGACTAAATATTTAGTAATGGACTCGTACATCAAACAGGGGGAAAGAAAGACTGACAAGTTACCCGGAAGGGGACAGCTTTTTCCCCAAAGGCTATTAGCATGCATTGGTGCCATTACTGAAAAGGACCTTCAACAAAGGATTTCGCTAATGGGATGGCAACGAGGCAAAGAGCTGGCTGGGGTGGGGTTGGAGGCAGTGCCCGGAGGGCGCTTCAGGGCTCAGGCGGAGACGCTGGGGACCTCATGGGTACAGCAAGAAGAGGTAGATATGCCCCGCACAGGGCTATATTCTAACTCATACCCCGGATTTCTGGGAGCCCAGGGAGGGAGCTGCCTCTGTGGTCGAGCCGCTCCTTGCCTTGAGATTTCTCTGCAAAGCCTGGGGCCTGATTGTGCCTCAGCCGCTATTTGCTCAAGGCCCTCACAGAGTGCAGAGATGGACGTGAAGGCCAGCAAGACCTGTTTCCTGACTGCTGCGTCCACAGCCAGGACCTGACTGAAATTGGTGCCAGCACCCAGCCAGGCCGGCCGGGGTCCCTGGAGGCCCGGGTGGAGCTCAAGGAGCTGTCGGAAGCAGCAGATGAGAACCTTTCACCAGCGTGTCTAGTTGGGGCTGGAAATGCAAAGAACACGTGTGCCTGCAGCCTGTCACCGGGAGACCAAGTTAGCAACCCGCTGGATGGCGTGGAAGAGACGCCCTGAGTGCGGTTTCCCCAGGAGCCGGGTCCGATCTGGAGAGATCCGCCAAAGATGCAGGCCTGTCCCAGCGCACCAAGGCCCTGGTGAGGAAACAGTTAACCAAGCGACTTTGCTTGGATTTGCTGCCTAAAAGTTTGCTTGGCTCCAGAAGGGATGGAAAGATCAGTGAGCCCGATCCCCAGCCGGGTGCTGTCAATGCAGGGTTAAGTTCTGAGGATAAATAAAGCACCTGGATTTTTCCTGGACAGAGCAAGCCCAAGAGCTCTTCCGTAAAGCTCTTGGCACAGCGGGCGCCTGGAGTGCCGGGTTAGACCCGCAAGACAGGGCCCTAGAGGGGCAGCGCCGCCTCGGCACTCTGGTTGGTCTCTTGAGCAGCTCGGGGTGATCCCTGTGTGCAGAGACAGGAGTAAGCCCTGTGCACTGCCAGGGAAACAGGACAAAGCAACACAAAAATATGAGCTGGACAGTGGGCGTCCAGTTCCATGCAGGTGACCGTGGAAATGGACCTGCAGGTGAGCAGGGTTTTGATGCTGCATATCCCACTCGAGAACTTTCCGACAGGGCGATGAAGAGGCGGGAACAATGGTACCTAGTGTAACACGGTTCCCTGCGCTGCACAATGGCAATCTGATGAGAATTTGGCGTGTCAGGACCTAGCAAGTGGGAGCTCTTGAGGCATAATGCACTGCAGGAAAGTGCCATAATAGTTTGGGCTGAAAATAATCAAGGACTAGTAAAATGCAGGAACTGCGAGGTAAAAAACAAAACTGCCTGAAAAACTCCAACTCTGATTGGGGTGTCAGCGGGGGCACAGGAAAGGGGACGAATCAGGCTTTAAAGCCTTTTGCAAGGAGGGTTAATTTCGCTGTTTTGACATAAGAAGAAAATGTTAAGATTGTTTAAAAAAGGAGAGAAAAAACCATTATTGAAAAGCAGGTGAGAATAAGGGAGAAAAAGGAGAGAAAAAACTTGAGCAAGAGAGGAAGAGTAGACAAACAGATCAAAGAAGAAATGAACTGAAATAGAATCAAAATAGTAATTAGATGGACTATCAAAAGTAAGCGACTTATAAGCCAACTGTGTTCTCCTGTGTAGGGAACAAAGGCTCAGAAGTCAAAGGTTAAAAAAAGAAAAAGTAATTAGGGACTTATAAAAATTGGGGAGGGAAAGTTAACACCAAAATAGAAGTTAGAAGAAAATGAGGGGGAAAGTGTTGAGCGGAGCAGTAAATAATGTCCAAATCTTATTAAAGGGAGATGAAAGGGGAAGGACGTTTTCTGAAGGCTGGAGCATGTGCTCTGCACATGTGAATCCCCCCCCCCAGCTCCCAGCAATCCCCCAACCACAAGCACAAGCCTCTGTGCTAAATAGGGAGTGGGGAGCAGGCACAGAGCAGACGCCCACACGGCAGAGCATGACTGACGAGGTATTAACCGGCAGCCACGGACAGAGCCACGTGCTGACGCGGGTATTAACCGGCAGCCACGGACAGAGCCACGTGCCAACGCGGGTATTAACCGGCAGCACGGATAGAGCCACATGTCGACACAGGTATTAACCCGCAGCCACGGATAGAGCCATGTGCCAACGCGGGTATTAACCGGCAGCACGGATAAAGCCACGCGCCAACGCGGGTATTAACTGGCAGCACGGATAGAGCCACGTGCCAACGCGGGTATTAACCGGCAGCACGGATAGAGCCACATGTCGACACAGGTATTAACCCGCAGCCACGGATAGAGCCACGTGCTGATGTGGGTGTTAACCGGCAGCACGGATAGAACCACGTGGTCGACGCAGGTATTAACCTGCAGCCACGGATAGAGCCACGTGCTGATGTGGGTGTTAACCAGCAGCCATGGATAGAGCCACGTGCCGCCGGTGTTACCGGCAGCCACGACAGAGTGCACATGCCGATGCGGGTGTTAACCGGGCAGCATGTGGTGTGCAGAAGATCTGCGAAGGCTTGGAGTCATACTCATTTTAACTCCAGCTTGATTTAAAAAGTACACAATTTGGTGTGAGTAAACAGTATACTGTTCTCTTTGTCAGAAGCTTTATAAGCCTGGCTGCATGCTTGGTCTTCAAGAAACCCATCAAATAGGAAAAGGACACGAGTTGGTTCACAGTCGCTGCCTGTTACCGATAAAGTCCAGGAGATAATAGAGAAGGACAAAATATTCATGTTGTGGAAATAACAGATTTCTAGAAAACCAAGTCAGATTACCTGGACAGGAGCCAGATGTCGGAGGCCCTGACTGTGTAGAGAGGAGAGCAAATTGCTGCCCCTTAAAATCGCACAGAAGACTTGAGAACACAGAAATGCTCATCTCTAAAACCTGGTGACACCGATAAACCAAGAACAGCAAAACCAGAAAAGCTGATGGGGAGAAATGCTGATCGGTGGAAAAGCGGGTGTTGGGTCTCTCCGACAGCACGCAGCCCTCTGGTGAACCCCCAAATAAAAAGGAACAAAGAGGACCCGAGCGGGAATAGAGGGAGGGCGCTTCCCTTGCACACCCCGCACCCCTGTGACTCCCTGAGCACAAGCAGGAGTGACCCCTGTGCACAGAGCCAGGAGTCGGCCCCCCTCCCCGAAGTAATGAAGGAGCGAAGGCTAGTGGAGCTTTGCAGGCTCGTCCCAGCACTGTGTGCTTCCCGGGACCGCCAGCAGGGGCCGCCACATGCAGACCCCTCCAATAAAAACGTGGGACTGGAGAATGAATCTTGAACGAGGATCCATCCGAACAGTTTTACTGCGTGAGGGAGTGCCTTGAGGAAGGTCAATGGGCCAGTGTTGTTTCAAGAGGAGCAGAGCTGAGTTCTACAGAAGATACTTGAAACAGCCACCGGATGAAACGGACGTCTCACGGAAATCCTGAATTCCACAAGCCCAGATTCTATCCCTCTCAGTCGTAGGAAAACAGGAAGTCTTGGAGTCCGGCCGAGACTCCAATTTTTTGGGGTGGGTTGAGCAGCCCTAAGTGCTCAGGGCTGCCCAGCTCTGTGCTGGGGGCTGGGGAGAGAGCAGGTGCGGGACTGACCACATGCAGAGGACACCCCTCGACCCCACCGACTCTCTCTGGCCAAGATGCCAGTTTTAAAGATTCCTACTTCTGTTAGTCATAGTTATTAAAAAATAACGTTATTCTAGAAATAGCTGTTGGAACGGTGACACGTGGGCAGGTTCAGAATATTGATATCAATATTCATGATACTTATAAAAAGTCTACATAAAATAGGCCATTAGGAGGCATTTAAATAAGGAAGTACCAGACTTGAATAACTATAAAATCTTACTGGAAGACATAAAGTAACCTGCAAACAGAAGCTATTGCTATTGGAGTCAGGGCTAATATTAGCGTAGATTCACGTAAAAACACCCACTGCCCAGCCGTGCCTATAGACGGGAAGGCTCTGGTGTCATAATATCTCTGAACTTTATCCCCGTGACACTGGCAAGCAGGGGTCCGCCCAAAGACCACCGCAGCCGGGTATCGTTGAACACCAGTGTCCAGTGAACGGGGCCAGAGCGAGCTCTTCCACCAGGGCCTGCTCACCGCACCCAACCGACAAGGCCGGAGCAGACCTAGCGCCGAGGCTGGGATTCTAACCGTGGAGTGAAAGGCCCCACCCGTGGGCACGCGGACAGCCGGAAGACCCGGGGTACATCCCCTGCGAAGAATCCCAGACACTGTGAAGGGAGCCAGGGACGCGAGAGCAAGGTCAGCCCCCACAGTGGGCCTGCAGGTGGAGGTCGGGCCCGAGGAGTGGAGGGAAACAGGATGTTGGCGCGAGATTCCGCGGCTCCTTCCTGAGCTGGGTGACGGGCGGGAACAGCTGCACCGAGGGCTGGGCCTGCGGAGCCCATTGTAAGGCCACCAGCCTGACGGGCAGTAAGTGGGCTGATGGGGTGTGCGGGGCACCACAGACCCAGGCTGGGCCACTACGCTCAGGTCCGACCATCTGGAGGGCAGTGCCGAGCCGCGGCTGGAGCCGGCTGAGACTTTCCGGGCTCTTCGTTTTCTCCCGGGACTAAATGACTCCTGCAGTTTTCTCTTCTGGGCTGCTGTTCCGTAAAAGGCAGCATCTGGGGCTGATTCCGTGTCGGAGACAGGCGCCTGGTAACGATTAGATGCAAATTCGCATTCTTTCCTTTCGGGGTCATGTTAGTTCGCATTTCCGCCCCCAGCCTTCCTCCCGGGTGGCTGGTGAGTGGCCCTGGACGTGGCTTTCACTCGTCCCCTTTCACAGCCTCTCTGTGGCCTTGTGTCAGCCCCTTCACAACAGCCTGGCCCTCGCACACGGTTTGTGTGTCTTCGGTTTTCTCACCTGCACCTTTCTCTGCTTATGTTTCTTGATTCGCCTCCGCCCCCTTAAACTCTGGTTCTTTCTCTGGCTCCCTGTGACTGGAGGCCGGGAATGACTCATCTCTGTGTGCATTCACACACCCCGAGACCACCAGCCGATGACCCAGAGGGCGGTGGGCCTCACACCTCCAGAACAGCCTCAGGGAAGAAAACACTGAGCAGTTTCCACGGTCATCTGCTTGTGAAAAGTCTCCGCTCAAAGTGGACTCAGAAACCCCAAGTCCAGTACTGTGGGAAGAGCAGCGGGAACCTACTCCTGGGGCCGGAGCGATAGCACAGCGGGGAGGGTGTTTGCCTGCATGCGCCGGTCAGGGTTCGATCCCCGGCATCCCATACAGTGCCCTGAGCACCACCAGGAGTAATTCCTCAGTGAAGAGCCAGGAGTAACCCCAAGCATTGCCAGGTGTGACCCCAAAGAGATAAAAATAAATAAAAGAAACACTACCCCTTTCCTCTAGGGGAAATCAGCTGGTTCCAAGTAGTCAAGGAAGGAAATTAACAGCTGTAATTGAAATTTGTTTGGGTGTTAGAGAAGAGTTAAGAGATGGGGGAAGCCAGAGAGATGTAAGGTGGGTGGGCAACTTGCTTTTGCATGTGGCTGACCCTTGCTCAGTCCCTGCATATGGTCACACTGGGACTGACCCAGCACAGAACCAGGGGTCAGCCCTGAGCACAGCCAGGTGTGGCCTCAAAAACAATTTCCCAAAACTTAAGAGATGTAGAGCATTCTCAGATGGGATCTTCTTTTCTTTTCTTTTTTAAGTATTTTATTATACCACCGTGAGATATACAATTACAAAGATGTTAATGTTTGGGTTTCGGTCATACAGTGTTCCAGCACCCATCCCTCCACCAATGCCCATTTTCCACCACCAAAGTTCCCAATTCCCTTCCCCTCCCCTAGCCTGCCTCTATGGTAGGTTCTTTATCTCTTTCCTCTCTTTCTTTTCTCTCTCTTCTCTCTTCCTTCTTTTTACATTGTGGATTGCAATACATACATTTAGAGGTCATCATGTGTATCTTTTTACCTGTATTCAATGCTCAGTTCTAGGCTGGTATTATCACTTTCGACAATTATTAGCACACTGTTCCTTCTCTGTCTTACCTAACCTCTGACTCCCACTCGTTTGTGGTAGATTCTACCTTGGACAAGACCTCTTGATCTATGTTTTGCCTGACACTCATAGTGTGTGTGTGTGTGTGTGTGTGTGTGTGTGTGTGTACATATCACTTGATATCCCATTATTCATCGATTTGCTCAAGCCGGCGCCAGTAATGTTTCCATTTGACCCTATCACGTGCCAGTGTAGCCTAATGGCATCTGGTTGTTTCTGGGATACTAAGAGCCTTGAACTGTTCGCTCAGGGTCTTGATAAGGAAGTCTGACCATCTTGTAGGTGGACGGCCACGTGATCTTTTGACATCCCGTGGGATCCAATGAGTGATGGCTCTAGTCCAATGGTCATCTCCAGATCGCATTATATGACCAGCCCATCTGATTTTTGATGTTCTGGCAGATGAGACAGCGTCCCGATTCTGGAATAGTGATGGAGGTTGGAACTCAGGATTCCTTCTCTCACTTGAGTGAGGCGTGATATTGCAAGCATGGCTCTTTCGATTCCTCGGAGGGGAGACCCGAATGGTATTCTCATCCTGCTTTTGTAGGGCCCAGGTCTCTGAGGAGTATGTTAATGCAGGGAGAATGGTGGAGTCAAAGAGATGTGCCGGAGCCGGAGGTTTTTTGTTCTTTTGGCTATTGTTTCAATGTTTTTTGAAGGCATTCCATGCTGCTCTCTTCCTCCTGCACAGCTCAGGTTTTAGGTCGTTCATCATGTTGACTTCTCGACCTAGGTACACATAACTGCTGCATTCAGAGATGTCTGTTCCATTGAGAGTGAATGGGGCCTCTGGAACTAGTTCGTTTTTCATGAACATAATTTTGTTGAGATTCAGCTGTAGACCTATCGCTCCACATTCTCGGTCAAAGTCAGTCAGCATTTGTGCCCCTTGGCTGGTGTTTGGTGTTACTAGAATGATGTCATCAGCGAGCGGAGGTGATGCAGTTGCCGGCCATCTATCTTCACGTATATATATATATATATATATATATATATATATATATATATATATATATATATATATGTATGTATATATATGTATATATGTATATATGTATATACATATATACATATATACATATATATATAATATGCACATATATATGTCATGCAAATAAATGCATGACATATAGTATGTCATGACTGCAAATAAATGCAGTCATTCTATATCTGTCTTTTTCCTTCTGGCTAATTTCACTCAACATGATCCTCTCCATGTCCATCCATTTATAGGCAAATTTCATAACTTCATTTTTCCTAACAGCTGCATAGTGTTCCATTGTGTAGATGTACCAAAGCTTTTGTCCAATCATCAGTTCTCAAGCACACTGGTTGTTTTCAGATTCTGTCTATTGTGAATAGTGCTGCTATAAAAATAGAACTATGGATGGTGTTTCCACTGTGTGTTTTTGGCTTCCCAGGGTATATTCCCAGGAGTGGTATGGCTGGGTCAAATGGGAACTCAATGTCTAGTCTTTGGAGGAACATCCATATTGTTTTCCAAAAAGGCTGTACCAGTTGACATTCCCAACAATGGATGAGAGTCCCTTTCCCCCCTGCATCCACGCCAGCACTTGTTGTTCTTGCTCTTTTGGATATTTGCCAGTGTCTGTGGTCTCTGTGATGATATCTTATTGTTGTTTTGATTTGCATCTCTCTGATGATTAGTGATGATGAGCATTTTTTCATATGCCTTTTGGCCATTCGAATTTCTTCTTTGTTGAAGTTTCTGTTCATTTCTTCTCCCCATTTTTTGATAGGGTTGCTTGTTTTCTTCTTGTAAAGTTCTGCCAGTGCCTGATATATCCTGGATATTAACCCCTTATCAGATGGGTATTGGGTGACTATTCTTTCCCATTCTGTGGACTGTCTTTGTATCTTGGTCACTGTTTCTTTTGAGTTGCAAAAGCTTTTTAGTTTCGTGTTGTCCCATATGTTTATCTTTGCTTCCAATTGCTTTGTTAGCAGTGTTTCACCTTTGAAGATGCCTTTAGCTCAATGTCATGGAGGGTTTTTCCTATGTTTTCTTCAATGTACTTTATGGATTCAGGTCGAATATTGAGATATTTAATCCATTTTGATCTGACTTTTGTGCATGGTGTTAGACAGGTCCAAATTCATTATTTTACACGTAGCTGTCCAGTTTTCCCAGCACCACTTGTTGAAGAGGCTTTCCTTGCTCCTTTCGCACTTTTTGCTCCTTTGTCAAAGATTAAATGATCATGTGTTTGAGAATGGGTGTCAGGATACTCAACTCTATTCCATAGGTCCACAGGCACAGTCTTATTTTCGATCTGGATCTTTGATATTGCTTAAGCTGTGTGCTTGTGAGTTTTAATTTTCATTAGACTATATTTATTTAAATATTGGAGTTGGACCACACCCAGCGGTGTGCAGGGGCTATTCCTGGCTCTGTGCTTAGGGGTCACCTCCTGGCAGTGCTCAGGGCACCAAATGTTGTAGCAGGCATCAAGTTAGGGGTTGGTCACTGTCAGGCAAGCAGCCCTGTGCTCTTTGCCCAGTACTTTAAGACGTTTAGTTAGGGGGCCAGAGTGATAGTTGGGCATTTGCCTTGCACACAGCCAACATGGGTTTGATTCCTGGCATCTCATACGGTCCCCGAGCACTGCCAGGAGTAATTCCTAAGTGCAGAGCCAGGAGGAACCCTGGAACATCACCAGGATCACCGAGTATGACCCAAGAGGTAAAAAAAAGGGGGATGATAATTTTTCTCATGTTAAATAAATGTGTACTTTGTTATTTTTTGTTTGGGGGCCATACCTAGAGATGCTCAGGCGTTAATCACTGCTGGTGGTGCTCGGGGCGTGGGGAACCATATGAATGCTGGGGATTGATCCCGGGTCAGCCACATTGGAAGGCAAACGCTCTTCCTGCTGTGCCACATAAATCTTCATTTGTGCTTTATAAAGTTCTTTTGAAAGTGAACCCAGGCAGGGTAGGTATATTACTGGGGAACCTGGCACCCCCTGCCAGCAATCAGCTGGGAGCTTTGCTGGCCCTGCCTGGAGCCCGAACACAGCACGTGAATGCGGGAAGGAGCCGGAACACAGCACGTGAACGCAGGGAAGGAGCCGGAACACAGCACATGAACGCAGGGAAGGAGCCGGAACACAGCACGTGAAGGCAGGAAGGAGGCCGGAACACAGCACGTGAACGCAGGAAGGAGCCGGGCGGGCTTCCTTTCCCAGATGATTGCGCACTTTAGGATTTTCAAGCATGGAAGGAAAATTATGTTAATATAATGAACAAATGTGAAAGCAAAGAGAATTCATTCCAGGGAATCTGAGAATAACTTGGAGAACTTTTTCTTTGGGGTCGGGGTGCTCTATCACAAATCATATCTCCAGTTCATATATATATATTTTATTTATTTATTTATTTATTTATTTATTTATTTATTTATTTATTTATTTATTTATTTATTTATTTTGCTTTTTGGGTCATACCCGGCAATGCTCAGGGGTTTCTCCTGGCTCTGCACTCAGGAATCACTCCTGGCGGTGCTCGGGGAACCATATGGGATGCCAGGGATCAAACCCGGCCGGCATGGGCCGGCCACATGCAAGGCAAACGCCCTTCCCGCTGGGCTATCGCCCCGCCCTGAATATATAGTTTTTTTTTTTTACCAAAAAAAATAATGAATCCATATATTTTAAGAAGAATCTGCCTTCTCTTAATTAAGAGTATCTAAGAAAAATTAAAACATAAAAGTCAAAATTCTGGAAATGTCATTAGAAAAATCTTGAATTCTTTTTTCTAAAAATAAAAACTTAAGTTAGTGAAAGCTCAGAGACGGAGCTAAGGAAAATTTATTATTAATTCCACGCTCCAGGTTTCTGAGCCAAACTAGCCGGAGGGAGCAAGGAATTTTAAATGAAAAATGTTGGAGAATTTGCTTTGAACACAGCAAGGCAAACATATGAAAAGGGTTTTTAAAAAATATTTGATGGCTGAGACTTTTCCAGCATCAAAGCGGCTGCGGTCTGACTATGAACGCGCGAGTGCAGGGAGAGAGGCAGGGAATCCGTCTGGGAGCTCGGCGGGACACGGGGAGAGAACAGCCTTAGGAGGAGCAACAGAGGGTCTAAGAGAGGGGCAGCGCAGACTCGGGCGCCCCAGAATGCTACGACACTGGGTCTCCACAGACCGGTGTCCCGCCCCGCCTCCTGCCCTCCAACCTCGTTTCCTTCCTTCCCTTCCCCTAGTCCCGTTCATAAGCCCCCCGTTTGTCATTTTCTACCTGTGGTCCCCTTGGAACATCCTGGGGCCCAGAGGGCCCAGGCTAAGAGAGGCCCTCAGAGGGGTCACAGGTGAGAAGAGCCCCCGGAAGGAAACAGTGTCCGAAGAGGCGGGATCAGAGCAAGGCTGGGAAACGCTGGCTCTGTGGAGCCTCAGGCACGCAGGGAAGGAGGCGGGGGGGGCATGGCAGAGACGCGCCACTGGGAGCGCCAAGGCAGGAGGGACGGAGAGCACCAGCAAGCCGGGAAGCCATCGCTAGTGTGCATGCGCGCGCGTGTGTGTGTGTGTGTGTGTGTGTGTGTGTGTGTGTGTGTGTAATGCCACCAAACCATTGCTCTATGGATTTTCTGCAGACAGTGCCGCAGGCCAGTGCTGTGTGTTTGTGTGTGTTGTGTGTGTGTGTAGAGCTGCCGCAAGTCAGCGCTGTGGTGGGGTGTGTGTGTGTGTAGAGCTGCCGCAGACCAGCGCTGTGTGTGCGGGTGCCCCAGTGCTGTGGGTGCGGGGGTGCCTCGGTGCTGTGTGTGCGGGGTGCCTCGGTGCTGTGTGTCTTTTTTTCTGTCCCCTCCCTAAGCTCTGGGCGGGGCTGCTCACCAGGGGGTCGCCGGAGGTGCTCCCACATGCGCTTTCGGGGTCCAATGAGGTGCTCCCACATCGCGCTTTCGCGGGTCACCGAGGTGCTCCCACATGCGCTGCTTCTCGGGTCGCCGAGGTGCTCCCATAGCGCTCTTCGCGGGTCGCCGAGGTGCTCCCACATACGCGCTTTCTCGGGGTCGCCGAGGTGCTCCCACATCGCGCTTTCTCGGGGTCGCCGAGGTGCTCCCACATGCGCTTTTCGGGTCGCCGAGGTGCTCCCACATCTCGCTTTCTCGGGTCGCCGAGGTGCTCCCACATTGCGCTTTCTCGGGGTCGCCGAGGTGCTCCCGCATGCGCCAGTTTTCGCGAGGTGCTCCCACATGCGCTTTCTCGGGGTCGCTCTTGGCACCATGTTCTCACACTCACCTCCCTGGGCCGTGACCACGCTGCTGAGTTCGGGGGTCCGTGACAGCACAACCACTGGGACCATACTTCCCAGATGAGAGACCCCAGAATTCCGGGTCTCGGGCTGTGAGGCAGCAGCGGGCTGAGCCGAGCCCCGGCGCCCCAGCAGGGACAGGAAACTTCATTCTGTCCAGAGGCCGTTGGTCGGCGTCATTCGTAGGCAGCCCAGGACAGGTGCCTGTCCAGGCCGCGTGATCCCTGACGTGAAGCGGGAGGGAAGTTCCCATCCCGGCCTGGGAAGCGTGTCCATGAGCTGGTGGTTCTTGTGCCCATCCGGTCCTCACTCACTGCCCGCTGTCACCTGCTGTCCCACGGCCAGCACACAGCCGCCTAGACCGCAAGGCTCTGGGCAAGATGACATTGGCCAAGAAAGGGGTCAGCGTTGGGGCAGGGGTCAGCGTCAGGGTAGGGGTCAGCAGGCAGGGCAGGGGGTCAGCGGGCAGGGGCAGGGGTCAGCGGGCAGGGCAGGGGTGGACAGGCAGGGCAGGGGTGGACGGGCAGGGCAGGGGTGGACGGGCAGGGCAGGGGTCAGTGTCAGGGCAGGTGGCACCTGTTCCTCAAGTAAAAGGTTTAACACTGAGCTTCCCGAGCCCACCCTGCCTGTGAGCGAGACCTTCCCCACCAGGAATAAGCGATCGTGGTTCCTTCCTGGGTTCTGATGGATTCTCTGGAGCCCCCCAGGGCCCGCTCCCCTCAGGGTGCCTTAGCGGGGGGGGGGGGACGGGCCTTCCCCGGAGGAGTCGTGCTCACAGCCGCCCCCACCCCAGGAAAGCGAGGAAGAGCTGTATTCTTCGTGCCGCCAGCTGCGCCAGCGCCAGGAGGAGCTCAACAACCAGCTCTTCCTCTACGACACGCAGCAGAACCTGCGTGGCGCCACCCGGGATGCCCTGGTCAAGGAGTTCAATGTCAACGAGAACCAGCTGCAGCTCTACCAGGAGAAGTGCAGCCGCAGGTGGGTCCTCGGCAGCCGAGGCCGGGCCCTGGCACACGCCCGCTCCTCACCTTCACTCCCAGCCCGCATGGCCTTTTGTGGCTCTCACCAGGGTGCTCCTGGTGCTTCCCGCCGTCGGTGCCCGACACAGCGTGGTCCCTTGCCTGAACAAGATGGCAATAGGGGCCTCGCACGGGGGTCCCTGTCCCTCGTGACTCTCTCCTCTCTCCCTTCGCCTCCAGAGTGGCAGCGAGCCCTGCCCTGCCTGAGGAGACGGAGCCCCAGGGAGGAGCGGGGTGCTTGCTCGGTGCCCCGTCCGGGGGAGAGAGGTGGCAGGCCAGGCTGGGACCCCCGCACACTGCCTATGGGTGACCGGCACGTTTTGTTTCAGGTTACGGGAGAAGAGAGTCAGCAACAGCAAGTTTTACTCCTAGAAGTCGGGGCACCTGGAGGGTGTCACGGTCCCTGGTGGCGGCACCTCCCAGCCTTCATCCCGGGGCGCTCCAGACGGAGACCGCCTCCGTGCGAAGTTTTGGGGGTGACTTCCTGCTCATGTTTTTTCCTCTTGGACCGTCTCTTAACTTATATTCCCTACCGAGGAACCCTGCAAACGTGCTCCCCACTTTCGGCCTCTGCTGTCCTAAACCTCACTGAATAAAGAGCCGTGAAACGCGCGCCCAGCTCAGACTCCCGCCGGGGCGCTTTCCCCAGAACTCTGAGCGCAGAGGGGAAGGAAGGCAGCGTCTTGGAGTCTGAGATGGATTTTTATTAAGAGCCAATGGTTCTTCCTCAGAGGCCTTCTGATGTCTGCTCGTCCCCAATGGCCACTTGTGGCCTGGGTCAGCGGGCTCAGCTCAGTCCTGGAGCTCTTGCTGGCTGCTGAAGGGCTGATGTCTTTGGACTCGGGGCTGGGCAGTGCAGTCTGTTCCTTAGGACAACGTTCCAGCCTGTGGTGACCCTGCATCATAACTGCAGTCCCTGGGGCCGAGGGTGGACAGCCTGGGACCTCTGACCACAAAGGCCTCCCTGCCCTGCCCTCTCCCCAGCTGACCTGCCCCTCTCTGGACACCAGTGTGGCCACTGCCGAGGAGGAGGATGAAGGTGATGCTGGGGGATTTCTCAGGATCCCCCTGTCTTCCGGAGCAGGGAGGCCTGTAGGCAACCACAGATGCCGTGGCGGGAGGACCTCGTCCGTCTGAGCCAGTGGGAAGCTGCAGAGGGGGTCTAAGGGGGGGGCTCTGAAGGCAGGCACGGAGCAAGGGGTGGTTGGGAGAGTGGGGGACGAGCACAGTGGTGGCTCAGCTGGGAGAGGAGACTGCGGGGGCGCTGTCCAGAGGCCAGCCTGGGGCTTCCTGTGCACGGAACTAACTAGATCCAGGAATCTGCCCGGCCAAGCATGTTTCCCATCAAAGCAGCCAGTCCCCCATCTAGAGGCACCTCTCCGCCCACAGGTTACAGACACCTTGTTCACAGACAAGCGAGCATGGCCACTGTCCTTGGAGAACAAACAGCCACGGGAGAAGGTTCGTGGGCTGCCACGTTACGCCTCCCAGCTTGGCGTCACACCCTAGCCGGCAGCCGGCCCGCCACGGGCTCTGAGGTTAGGGGCACTTGCTCAAAGGCCCGACTCCCAGGGGACCCAGCGCCCTCTGCGCCTTGGCCCCCAGGGTCGCGGCTGCAGGGCACAGCTCAGGTCTCCTCAGCCTACGCCTACCAGCTTCCCCTTCTTCGTGTTCTGGTGGAGCTGGGGCTACTTCTGGCTCGGTGCTTGGGCACGTGTGTTCCTGGGGTGTGAACCCGGGCCTCCTGCATAGAGTTTGTGCTCCTGCTCCCTGAGCTTACGGTCCTGTTACTAAACCAAAGACACAAAGGCCCGACTACCTTCTCGATTGTTTTTGTTGGGGTCGTGGGGTCAAAGAGAGGAACAGGTGCCTAGAGGGCAGCGTCTCTCCAGCTTCTTCCGGGATTGAGCCTGGGTCCAGCCACAGCACAGAGAAAGACCAGAGGGAGGTGTGTGTGTGTGTGTGTGTGTGTGTGTGTGTGTGTGTGTGTGTGTGTGTGTGTGTGTGTGTGTGTGTGTGTGTGTGGGGTGCGTGCGCGGGGTGGTGACTGCTTAGGTCATTGGAGAGGGAGGGATTCAGTTTATACAAAGTCAAGGAATTTCTTGACTGTGAAACTTGGTCCTGATGTGGTTAGTTAAGAGGGATGTCGAAAACCACATTTCAGAAACGTTACCTGAGACCCCAGCAACCCATATGGTCCCTGGAGCCCACCAGGTGTGATCCCTGAGCACAGAGCCAGGAAGGAGTAAGCCCTGAGCACCACCGGTGCGGGCCCAAAAAACAAAACAACACAAAGATCAGAGAATCCTTTTGCCAGGGACTGTCCCGTGGGGTTCGCGGGGGCTGACTAGGGCTCAGGGACTGTCCCGTGGGGTCAGCGGGGCTGACTAGGGCTCAGGGACTGTCCCGTGGGGCTCGCAGGGGCTGACTAGGGCTCAGGGACTGCCCCGTGGGGTCGCCGGGGCTGACTAGGGCTCAGGGACTGTCCCGTGGGGTTCGCGGGGCTGACTAGGGCTCAGGGACTGCCCGTGGGGTCGCGGGGCTGACTAGGGCTCAGGGACTGTCCCGTGGGGTTCGCGGGGCTGACTAGGGCTCAGGGACTGTCCCGTGGGGTCGCGGGCTGACTAGGGCTCCAGGGACTGCCCCGTGGGGTTCGCGGGGCTGACTAGGGCTCAGGGACTGCCCCGTGGGGTTCGCGGGGCTGACTAGGGCTCAGGGACTGTCCTGTGGGGTTCTCGGGGCTGACTAGGGCTCAGGGACTGTCCTGTGGGGTTCTCGGGGCTGACTAGGGCTCAGGGACTGTCCCGTGGGGTTCTCGGGGCTGACTAGGGCTCAGGGACTGTCCCGTGGGGTCGCGGGGCTGACTAGGGCTCAGGGACTGTCCCGTGGGGTTCGCGGGGCTGACTAGGGCTCAGGGACTGTCCTGTGGGGGTTCTCGGGGCTGACTAGGGCTCAGGGACTGTCCCGTGGGTTTTCGGGGGCTGACTAGGGCTCAGGGACTGTCCTGTGGGGTTCTCGGGGCTGACTAAGGCTCAGGGACTGTCCCGTGGGGTTCCGGGGCTGACTAGGGCTCAGGGACTGTCCCGTGGGGTTCGCAGGGGCTGACTAGGGCTCAGGGACTGTCCCGTGGAGTTCGCGGGGCTGACTAGGGCTCAGGGACTGTCCCGTGGGGTTCCCGGGGCTGACTAGGGCTCAGGGACTGTCCCGTGGGGGTCCGGGCTGACTAGGGCTCAGGGACTGTCCTGTGGGGTTCGCGGGGCTGACTAGGGCTTCCTCGGCCGGATTTGCCCTGAGTCTGAGCTCTAGCTTCCTCATCTAACTTCTCTGGCATCAGTCGTCTGCTTCCCTGGCCCATTTATTAGGACCGGCCGAGGAACACACAGGCTCGGCCACTAGGGTTATTTTTCAGATCCTGCCCCAGATCCCTGTTTCCTGTCTTTAGACTTTGCTGCAGAGAGAAAGGCTGTTGCTGACTTGGGCGGTCTTCGCGCCACAAGGGTTCAGCTGAAACGTTTCTGTCTGGGCGCCCGAAAGGCAGACTCCCACGGCACCACAGAGCCTCTGCAGCTGCTGTGGTTTCCAGCACCCCAGAAGGACCTCCCGAGTCTCTGAGCATGTTCCCATGTGATGGAGGCGTGTCCATCACCCTTCAGAGTCTGCTTCTCCTTCTGCGTGAGACAGAATCCTCAGCGCCGCCACGCAGGGTCCGACAGGCGTCGGCTTCTCAGGGAACGCGACACGGGTCCCTTCACCCCCAAGAAGAAAGGCTTGGTGGGGAAACCATCATGCCAGGAGTCATTACCGGGAAGTTGTGCTGACATTAAAATGTTTCCTGTATTTGTGGATCCAAGAGGAAGAATAAAAACAATTTTAAGTGAAGGCAACATATTCTGACGTACTGTTAGAGGATGTGTCGGGGGTCTGGAAGGAGAGGAAAGGGGCTGGGGACGACGGCTGTGGAAGAGAAGGTGGCCCAGAGCCAGTGTGACATGGAGCCTGCAGAGTCCCAGATAGAATAAACCCAAACAGGAGTACACACAGGCACACTACAGTCCAATGTCAAGAAGCAAAGAAATGGACTTTCGAAAGATCAAGGAAGGAAGGACTGACGTCAGGGAAAGACTCACGTCCAGGAAGCTTCAGAAGGCACATGGGGTTTCACCAGAGAAGGGAATGGCGTGACGCCTTCAGGTCGGGAGTGAGAGGAGCACACGGTGAGGACCTTGGGGCTCGGCCAGCAAATCTTGGAGTTTGTGCGTTCTCTGGGCTCTGGCCGTGGCGTTGCTCATCTGGACCCTTAGTAGTGACCTGTGCTTGGGAATAAGGATGGCTAAAGGGACCGTCGTTCTCTCAACCTTCCTATGGCTAAGAGTCGACTTTCTAAAGACGTGACTCTTTGGAGACAACTCTAAAAGCCACATGCTACCCCATGGCATGTTAATAGCTAAAGAAACATGCTGCATTACATAGTAGCCATCTGAAAAATATTCTGATTGGTCTCAGGCTTTTGATTCTCAAAATATTTTCTTCATTAAGAGCCAGATTCCAAAGAAATCCTGACTTGGAGATTTTTAGATGTCTTCCCCCCCCCCCAATGAGGCTTTAAACAGTTGCTTTTGTAAACCTGTCTCATTATTAAAGCGTAATTTATTGTTTATATAGTGTGTGCTTGTGTGTACAGAGAGAATCACCTGAATGGGTCATACAACTGTTGGTTCTTGTTAATGTGGAAATTAAGTCACTATATCACATTAAAAATAAAAGTTTGATTTGAGTGAATGCAGTTGCCTAGACTTTGAAAATGCTATTCACGGGCCGGAGCAATAGCACAGAGGGAGCACGTTTGCCTTGCATGTAACCAATCCGGGTTTGATCCCAGCATCCCATATGGTCCGCCGAGCACCACCAGGAGTAATTCCTGAGTGCAGAGCCAGGAGTAACCCCTGAGCATTGCTGGGTGTGACCCAAAAAGAAAAAAACAAATAAATAAAAATACAGTATTAACTTAAGAAAATGCTATTTACTTTTGTTTTTTGGCTCCCACATAATACATACTTCAGCCACAACATAGTTAAAATTTTTTATATGTTTTTAAAGAGTTCTGTTACACTTTTCTTTAGGTTACTGGTTTTCGTTTTAGCAAAAA
Organism: Cryptotis parvus; assembly: GCA_021461705.1. Classification (NCBI taxonomy): domain Eukaryota; kingdom Metazoa; phylum Chordata; class Mammalia; order Eulipotyphla; family Soricidae; genus Cryptotis; species Cryptotis parvus. Next base: position 271,270 of record JAJIBD010038890.1, read on the forward strand.
CTCAGTCCAAATGTATATAATGGACACTTGCCTGGCTTTTGCCAGCTTAGGGGAGGTTTAGTGCTAGACGAGCAACGAGGTTACCATGGACAGCACCTGCGTGTCGTCCAGGTAACAGGGCATGCCAGCATTGCAGGCCGGCATATTGCCAGTGACCCTGGCCACAGGAAGCCCTGTGGTGTGAACCATGACTGTCCCCACCTCAACTCTCAGACCCTGATGGCTGGTTTGGCCATTCCGGTATAAAAGCATCGGAATAGCTTAGGAGAAATCTCAGCCTAAGACCATGAGCAAGGAGTAGCGAGCCAACGGACAGCTGAAAGATGCCTTTAAAAGATGGCGGGTCGGTTTGCAAATCAAACATTCACTCAGGCCTTTGTTAAGGACGCGGCCAGGGCGGTGTTATAACGGTTCTAAAGGGAATCCAGAGGGCAGTAGGAGGTGCTCAGCTGTCCGGCTTCTGTGTCTCCACCTTGCGCTGAGTGTCTCAGCTGGTTCTTGTCCGAGGAGACGCAAATCCTGCTCGGGGAAGTTAGGGGATGGGACTAGTGGCGAGATGGTTCTGGAAGGGATGAATAGTACCCACATAAAAGTTCTTGGCGATACCCGAAATTCTGTCATACTGTAATCTAAAAAATTCAACAAAACTGAAAATATGAAAAATCAAAATCCGTTATTTCACTCTTTTTTTTGCTGTTGAGCTTTAGGCTCCCTTTTTATGGTTTGCCAATCCCTTTGGGCTGGTTTGCCAATATATATTTCCCCCATCCTTAGATGTGCTGACCACTTCCTTTGACACACAGTTCTGTCTGCTGTACAGGACTTGTTTGGTTTGGTGCGGTCCCGTTTTGCTTATGTTGTCTGTGCTTTTTGGTATCTCCTCATGACCTCACCAAGACCAACGCCAGCAAACATTCTGCCTATGTTTTCTCAAAAGAGTTTTGCAACGTAGGCTGTGAGTGGATTTCCAGGTATGGGGAAGTAAAGGATCCGCTTTCATTCTTTTGCAATAGATATTTAGTTTCCCCCAAACATTGTGGATAATGCCGCCCGGAGTGCATTCTCGGCAGGCCTGCGCGGATCAGTTGACTGTACACAGGAGCTGTTTCTGTGGCTCTGTCCCGGTGGTCTGTCTCTCCACCTCTGTGCCAATACCATTCCACAGGTACTGTCAAAGCGAGCGTGTTAGTATGTTGGGAAACCAGGAAGTGGGAAGTCTCCAGTTTTATTTTTTTTCTTTTCCACATCATTTTGGCTATTAGGGTATCCTTTGTGCTTCCACATAAATATAAGGATATTTTTGTTCACAGTAGCATAAACAAGAACTTTAAGGTGCGTAGAATAAACTAGCCTCCTCCTGAAAAGTTCAAGATCTTAGTACTGAAAATGATTGCCTTTGGCAAAAAGAAAGAATATATGGCTTGATACCATGTTTTGCAGGAGACATCTCCCTTCAACCATCAATTATCTTTATGATATTAAAACAAATATAGTAAAAAAAGAACCCTCAAGATTTTCGTGGAACTTTATAAGCTGATTTAAAATGCCACATGGGTAATAGACAATCTGGTAATTTTGGGAAGAAATCAGAAGGTGATGTAGGTCTAGCAAATATGAAAGATCTTACGGATTTTTGATAGTGAAAACTCTTATACTTACAGTAAAAGATATAAATAGCTCAACTTAGGAGAGTTATGGGAGAAACAGGCAGGAAAGACAGTGGGGAAGTGAGCAGTGAGAGGAGAGAAGAAATCAAAAGTGGGCGTGAGCGCGTGGGCGTGAGCACGTGGGCGTGAGTGTGTGGGCGTGAGTGCGTGGGCGTGAGCGTGGGCGTGAGCGTGGGCGTGAGCGCGTGGCTTGAATTTAGCAGAAGGATGAGTAATTCAGTTATGGTGAAGATTAGACTCAACATAACAGAGCCCTGAGTTAGAATCAGTCACTTAATTTACTATAGATACTATATATAGGAGATGGGTAAGGAACAGAATTGTGAAATTCGTTTTTAAAATATTCAGCACTGGGCCCCAGGGACAATAGAGAAAACCCAAGCTATAATGTGTGTCCGACAAGTAATATGCAACGACGAAAGCGCAGAACAAACTTTTAAAAATACAGTTCACAGTTTTCAGGCTTACACCAGTTTTATACACTGGACAGCAATGATTTGAATGTGAGGAAGTTCTGGCTGTGGAATGAGGGACTGGCCACTCCTGAGGAAGGAGGGAATCCGTCCCTCGGAGAGGTAAGCAGGTGGGTCAGGCTCTGCTCAGAATTTCCCTCCCTCACTCCACGCGGCTAGGGGGTGCTCCGGGTTTCCGATCTACCCGAAGGGTGTCAGAAGAAAACCCTGAAAGGGCTTTCAGGGAAATTTCTTTTCTTTGGGGGGGATTGGGGGGGTCACACCCGGTGATGCTCAGAGGTTACTCTTGGCTCTGCACTCAGGAGTCACTCCTGCTGGTGCTCAGGGGATGCCAGGGAGTCAACCGGGCCAGCCACATGCAGGGCAAATGCCCTCCCTGCTGTGCTATTGCGCCAGACCCAGGGGAGAGTTTTCTAACACAGGGCTACTAGGGAGGGGGGTGCCAGGGACGACCCCACAGTTCTCTGCGCTGTGGGTCAGCCCTGAGAGGTTCGTGCCCAGGGGCCACCCTGGCTAGACCTGTCACGGGAGAGGAAGCGTGTGGTGCCAGGGATCAAACCCAAGGCCTCACACACCCCAAGTAAGAGATTTGCCACGTCAGCCTCCCCCAGCCACCCAGAAGACTTGAAAAGGGACTGGATTTTTCCTCTGCCTTTATTGTCTTCCTTCTCTTCACACTAATGAAGCCTCGGTGGGGAGTCGCCTTCCCGGCCCATCGTAGCATGAAGGACTCTGATTCCGCACCCTAGACCGCATCTCTGGTCCTCTGGTCATGAGAACAATGACCGCAGGTGTCCTTAAGCCACTCTGAGATGATGTTTGTAAAATGAACTGTTGGATGTGCTCTGATATCAGATAACAGTCTGATATGCTCTTTCCATGAACTGTTCTGTTGTTTTTGGGTCAGGACTTATTCCTGGTTCTGAGCAAAGGGATCACTTCTGGTAGGGCTAAGGATACAATATGGGCTGTTAGGGATTGATCCTAGGTCAGCCACAAGCAAGGCAAATGCCTTACTGTTGGACTCTCTGCCCATCTCCCCATTAACCTAGGATCCTACTTCTGGGCCTTTTTGGGGATGCCTTTGCTTGAGTTTCCAAGGGAGAATGTCTAATAACATGCTCAGCAGTGCTGTTTGGTCAAGTGTAAATATAGAAGTCATGGAATCAACACCAGTAAGGATACAATTTAACAGGTGATGGGATATTTCCCATATGGAATACTATGCAGCGGTTAAAAGGAATTGGCTAAATCTACCTAATCTGATGGTCACAAATGGGACACATTCCACCATCATAGGGACCAATCCTATGGTCCTGGATTGCCAAGTCAATATCTAATGTTGGGGCCACCCTGGAAGCTAGGTTGCAGCCCCACATGCGTGCCAGGGTACAGAGCAGAAAGGTAATTTAGAAGTTGGCAGTTTAGCTCACAAAACTCACGCTGGGAAGTAGGTGAAGCCTGCAGGAACCCAGAGACACTGGCCAAGCGGTGGGTGGGGATGGGGGCTGCCTAACCAGAGGCAGGTGGACACCTGATGGGGCACAGGGCTTGCATCCCCCATGGTCTCCGTGCTGCTCGGAGGATGGCAACAGAGACCGTGGCTGGCTGTTCTAAGGCCGGGAGTGACTGGGGAAATCGTGCTCACTTGCGAAGGACAACACAGCATCCGATGGTCAATTACAAGAATTACGGACGTTCAGGCAGTGCAGATGGCTTTTAAAATGCTGAGAAAATGAAGAGTAAAACATTTATGATGCACTTTACAAATGCCTTTGGACGCGTGCTGCTCTGTTTACGGAAGTATCAAGCTCCGTTTGAGTTCACCGAAATGTTTTCTTGTTGCTTGAACACCACAGTATTGTCACGTAAAATAAAATAGTTGATTTTACTCTGCTCACGAGGTTGGTATTGGAATTCATTCAAGGGCATTAATGTGCTGCATAATTTGTACCAATATTTACCGAAATGTTTCTTTCCCACATGCTCAGTTGCGGCAGAGGCATCAGCTCAGATGCATTTGTTTGCTCTCAGGCTACTAATTTTGACTGATACTTTATTCTGCCTGATGGGGCCAGAGATTGCTTCAGCCCCATTGGAAACTGTCTCGTTTTTCTGACTGTCCTGGCTCCGGGCGAGTGGCTTCAGAGCCCTGCCTGCTGCTCTCTCTGATGGGACCTTCCTCGCCACAAACAGAAACGTGTGTGCACTGTAGGAGAGGAGAGGTAGCCCCCCATCTCTCTCTGTGTCTCTCTCTCTCTCTCACACACACACACACACACACACACATCGCACACACTCACGCACACACAGACACGCACACACATGCACACGCACAAACACACACGCACACACACACTCACACACGCACACGCGCGCACATGCACACACACATGCACACACGTGCACGCACACACACACACGCACACACGCCGCAGGCACACACACGCACACACGCACGCACACACACACGCGCATTACGCGCACACATGCATACATGCACACACGCCGCGCCGCACACATGCACACACACACGCACACGCACATGCACACACGCATAGGCACACACCAACACACACATGCACACACATGCACACGCTGCGCTACAAGACACACACATGCACACACGCACGCACACACATGCACACACACGCACACACGCACACATGCACACGCACGCGCGCCGCACACACGCACACACATGCACACACCCACACCACACACGCCACACACACGCACACACGCTGCACACATGCACACACCACGCACACACACACACGCACACACACACACGCACAGAGTCTTCTTTGCCTCCGTCACTTTTCATGCTCATTTGCAGGACTGGGAGTAAATTGCTACTCACCCATGAACGTAATAAACCGGGAAAGTTTCTTTGCCAGCATCTCAGTTTCTGGAACACTCACTGTCTTCACAACCACGTTTCTCAACCTAGAGACGTCTCGGGTTTCACTCTCAGCGCCAATGTCGCTGTGCCTCAAGGAAACCGGGTCCAGCCGTGTGGGCCAAAGGGACGTGTTGGCTACAAGCACCGTCTGTGTGGCCCTACAGAGGAGCAGCGGGGGCTCTCGGTCCTGGTTGAGTCCCTCCCGAGCCCCTCACTTCTCACTTCACAAAGGCCTGAGAACACTTGCTCTGCGGAGCCCTAAGCAGGCACCAGCACACTGCAGTGAGCTCCGCTAGCAGCTCCCACGGCTTTGCTGGGAGACAGGGAGGGGCCGCGTGGGTGCAGAGTCAGCTGGAGTCTGTGTGGCTGCTCTGGTGAGGAGCGCCCCCAGGGCCTCCCGCCACTCCGCGATGTCCCCCTGGAGAGTGTGCGTTCCTTTGGAAACAACGGGCATGTAGGTGCCGAGAGATGGGCCTGCCGGACACACGCCACGGCTCAGCCCCGGGTGCCCTCAAGAACGCAACGCTGCTGGGCTTTTTGTTTTGTGTTTGGGCCACACTGGTGGTGTCAGGGCTTACTCAGGGATCATGTCTTGTGGGGTTCAGGACTCGGGGATCAAGCAGGATGCGGGGACGGAGCCCCTCTTGGGTGTGTGCAAGGCAAGCACCCTACCCATGTGGTATCTCTTGGCCGGCATGTCCTCTGTTGCTGTTTAGGCGGGGACGGCTCCTGAGGCCGATCTGGACGGCAAATGCAGTGAGCTATGACTGATAAGGGTCAGATGCTGGAGGCGTGTTTCTGACGTGTCTGTAGGTGAGGCTGACGCCCAGGCTCCCAGCAGGGGTCGCTCTGGGACCTCAGGGTCGTAGTCCCAGCCAGAGCACTGGGGCGGGAAGGAGTGGGAGTGCCCTTAGGAGCTGACTACACCTGCCCTGCTTTCAGGGCGCTGGGCAGAACTAACTGTGCCTCTGAACAGTTTCTCGGGGAGGCTCTGAAGAGGTGCTCAGGGAACCCCGGGCTTCTCCTGGTGATGCTCAAGGCTGAGACTAGAGGGGAGGCAGAGCCGCCTGCACAGTGGCTAGAGCACTTGCCTTGCACACAGCCAACACAGGTTGACTCTCTGGCACCCCGGAGGGTCCCCCGAGCCCTCCAGGAGTGATTCTTGAGTGCAGAACCGGGGGAGCCCTGAGCGCCTCTAAGTGTGCCCCCCAAAACAAAAACCAAACAAGCTGAGGCTGGGGGGGTTGCAATGAGGCAGAGACCACCAGGCCTGGGCAGAGGCTGGGTCAGGGCTGCCATGACCCCCCAAAGGCCCCCAAAGGGGCTCCTCCAGGTTTCCCGGCAACGACAGGGCCTGCGGACCCGTGAAGGGGCCTGGTGAGGGGACCAGAGTGAGAGCATCCAGTTAAACCACACTCGGACCCCTGACTCCTGGAGACAGGAGGTGGCTGGTGCTTATGCCCCAGTTTGCCCAGAACAATCACTACCACCACCTCTGACTTATGTTGCTGTGTCAAAGCCGATGGATTTTCAGTGCATCTCATTTTGTGCTTACAAATCCATGGGCTGACAGAAAAGACAGTTATTTGTTTCCCAGTCGAGGAACGCCAGGGCCTGAGAGGTCTCAGTTAAGTGAAGGCCACTAGAACCAGTCATGGCTGCAGCTCTCGGGTTCACAAAATGCTTTTCTGAGACATCCAGGAAGCCATTTACGAAGCCCCTCTACCCAGCAGTTTCTCAAGAACACGTTCTCAGGACAGCCAAGGCCTAACCTTCAAGGCAACCAGCCTCCATCCAGGTTCAAGATGTCCCTCTGGGACCGGAAGGACGGCCAACGTTCACTGACTCCCTTTCTCTTTGGTTCCTGAGTCACAGGACACCTGGATGCCATCTCAGCTGTCACACACATTGCCATCACCAAACTCTGCCCTCTGAAAACCAAGATTCTTCCTGGAATAAAACCATTCTCCAGGGAGCCTTCATTTTCTCACTTGCACATGGTCTCAGTAACTTGACATCTTTTTCACCATCTTTAGCTGTTTCTTGAACTTCAATCCTTCCTCTGAGACAGAAACTTTACAAACCCTGAGTACATTCCAGCACTTATTACTGCCTCTGAGGTCACACCACAAAAGACATTCCAAAAGGTTGACCGCAGCAGCGCCTTTAAATAGAACACCGTGTGAAGGAAAACTCTCATGAGGAAATCTAGTATCAGCATTCATAAAAATAATGGCTTGCATATTTTGAGTGACATTTTATATGCCTTGGCTAACTTAAGCCTCTAAAGAATTCCATAGGAAAAGTTCTGTTTAGGCTTCACACGTTGTCGTTCCAGACGAGCAGGGGACAGGCTGGTGCAATGCCCTTATGTGGTGAAGGACAAAAGCTAATCTCTAGAACCGAGGCTGTAATTGCTAATGCTTCCCTCGCCCCAAGGACTGTCTGCAGGAATCTGCCCCAGATGTGGTGTCTTTCCAAGGCTAGAGCCTGCCACGCAGTCCACACAAGCTTAACGCCTTTGGAGGGGACCTGTGTGGCCTGCTGCGCCCTGAGGACACCTTCTGAGCAACGTGTCTGAGGCAATTTCTTCTTGTGCAAACATCAAGTGAATCCCACAGGTCTCCTGAGCCCCAGACTCCGCACCACGGCTTAGAGCCCCCGTTATGTAAAATAAGGGGCCTCCCCCCCCCAGAGTGTTGGCAAGCAGTGTGTGACCTACGGAATGGAAAGGGCCTGAAACAACTCTATTCTGAACAACTTTGTAAATCTCAGCGTCTCAATAAACATTCCCTGGAAATCAGAAGAAAAGGGGTGCACGCGCTTGGCTTTCACGCACAAACTCAAGGCAGACGTTTCCCCCACCCCCACCTACACTGAGCCCTCTGGCGCCAACATGACCTCTACCGTGTCTTGCCAAAGCAGAACACAAGAAACCAAGAAACTAAATAATCTAAGATTCGATTATTTCTTTTATTTTTAGCATTAATTTATTCTTTTAAAAGTGTTATTGGAGGGGCCGGATTATAGTACTGTGGGGAGGGCATTTGCTTTGCAAGGTGCCCACCTGCGGGCGATCCCACCATCCCATGTGGTTCTCCGAGCACCACCAGGAGTAATTCCTGTGTGCAGAGGCCAGGAGTAACCCTGAGACTCTTGCAGGGTGTAGCCAAAAACCAAACAACCAAACAACCAAACAAAAAGTGTTATGATAACCTCTCAGTACCAATATCTCAAGGCTGGGTAAGGGTGTGAGGAGAGGTCGGGAGGAGGCAGGAAGGAATCGGGGACATGTGGTGGGCGATTGGTAAAGGTCAGTTTGTGACTTTAAAGAAAGTGTCACTAGAGTTAAGGTAAAGTGTTTACTGTGGTGTTGGCCTTCATGACCTTGGTTTCATAAGTAGCAATTTGAAGAGTCGAAATTAGGCACCAGATATCATTATATATAAGTAACATGTATATGCATCGTGAAATGTTGTAAAACCCATTTTCCCTGAAGACCGCCCCAGCAATAGAGCAGTGCTTCCTTTCAGCCGTTTCTTCACAGTGACGGTGTCACAGAAGGAGCCAGGCGAGGACCCCCCCACGAGCAAGACGAGGCCCAGCAGCCCTCTCCAGGCACGCACCACACCCTTGCTCCCCGGTCTCCCGGCCGTGACCGTGGACTTGGAACCATGTCACGACTTCCCCTAGGTCATATGGCTGCGCCTCATAGCCCAGTTCCTTCCCTGGCCTTCTCCAGGCTGAAGTAATGTGTGACGCCAGTTTTGTAAACCTCAGTGCGGGTGAGGAAGGGCTGGAAGTCATAGAGCCCACCCAGAATGGAGTGGACCCACTCTGTGAGAAAGGCCAGGCCGGAGACGAGGAGCAGAGGCAGACGCGTGGACGGGAACGGGTAGCCCAGGCCCTCCACCAGAGGCCGGAAGAACTCGAAATTGTTCACGGGACGGCCGCCTGAGATGAAGTAGGGCTGGCCCGAGGCAATGTGGCCCTTGTGGGCAGTCAGGGCCTCGGAGGCCAGAATATGAGCCTGCACCAAGTTATCCACGTGGGACGAGTTCCGACCAGGCTCTCGGGATCCCCGATTACACGAACTTAAACAGGCCTCTCTCGATGTAGCTCACGATTCTGGGGAGGTGCCTTTGCTCCCCAGGCCCGTAGATGCCAGCTGACCGCAGAGCACAGGTCCTCAGCACTCCCGCCCTTCTGTCCAGAGCGGCCCCGTTGGCCCCCAACACCTTCTTCTCTGCAATCGACTTGGTCCGGGAGTAGTGGTCGGGGTGGAGGTGAAGAGGGAGGTAAGGGAGGGACTTCGTCGCCGTTTCTGATCACTTGGCCCCCCAAAGACGACGTTGAACGTGCTGGTGTAGACCAGCCTGGGCACCCCTGTCCGCCGGCAAGCCCGGAGGACGTTGTCTGTGCCGCCCACGCTCACTTCCTCGATCAACTTTGGATTCAGTTGCTCCCGGCCCGACATGCCATACGAGGCGACGTGGAACACGCCAGGTGACATCACCGTCCTGCAAGGCTTCCTCAATGTCAGAGAGGTGGCGAACGTCCCCCTGGATAAACCTGATTCCTTCTGGGAGCGGGGAACGGGCGGCAGCGGTCAAACAGAATCACGGGCACGCCCGTCGGTTCAGAGCACAGCCCAGGCTGCGGTGGAGAGGGGCCTGGTTAGAGCAGCCCCCGCCCAGCCCAAGCTCTGCCAGGAGGGGCACACGCAAGCCAAACAGCTGGCCGTGGGTGCTGGCTCCCAGTCCCCGTCCTGACTACATGCTCACTGGTTCACCTCTCACCATGCAAATAACTCTAAGGTGAGACTCCTCACCTGTGCTCGACTGTCACACGTGCTTACTTCATCCTGCAAGACAAGGTGTCTACAGGCAACACTCCCTGCCCTGACCCGGCCCAGCACTGATTCTCTGGAGTAGTAATGCAGCTGAGAAAGAATACCTACTCCTCTAGTCCTCTAACCCCCTCCCCAACTGAACGGCTTTGTAGAGGATTTCTCCCAAGGTGGAATACATCTGCAGATCTCAATTTCATCATCCAGGCAGAGGGAGTTCAATACCTGAGTGTTCCTTTCTGCTTTAACTACACAAACAAGCAAAAGTCAACACTGGATGAATGTCAAAGTTGAAACGACCAAGTTCTAGGAACACTCAGCAAAATATTAAGTCCACCGACACAGTTGATCAATCCACTGACCGAAATCCAAAATAGCCACCTCCTCCTGTAATGAGGACCGGATCCTTTCGGGGCTCTGGGGGGTCCATATGGGGTAAATCAGAGGACAACTGGACCTGTGAGAAGGAAGCATGCAGCACTGTGACGGACCCCAGGCCACGGGATGTGGCCAGCCCGAAACAGCAATTTACTCTACAATTAAGAAGAGCTCAGGGCCGAGGTTTCTCCATGCACTAAGATGCTGCTGTTCCCTTCCCTGTTCCTCTGCTGCTAGGACTTCAAATTTGCTAGGGCCAGAGAGACCGTGCGGCAGGGAGGGCTGCCTTGCCCGGTGTGGCAGGTAACTTGCCTTGCATGCGTATGACCCCTGTTTGAACCCCAACTTTGCTGTTGCATGTGGTCCCTCTAAGCATTCCCAGGAGTGAGCTCTAAGCACTGCTGGGTGTATCACTCCCAAAAAACTAAACAAAAAGGCAAAGGTGTGTTTTTTAGAAAACAGAGTGAGGCTGAGGCTAGGAGTCCAGGGCAAAGCGCATGCTCTGTAAGCACGGGACCAGGTTAGAGCCCCCTCGCCCGGGACATGAAAGAGAAAAGAATGTAGACTAAGCCCAGCCGGGAGAGCCAGGCGGAGACCGCGAACCCTGCAAGGGAGGGGCCAGCCTGAGAACACAGAGGCGAGTGCTCTTGCCTTGCAGGTGCCTGATCCGGGTTTGATCCCCAGCACCTCATATGGTACTCCAAGCATTGCCAGCACTGATCCCTGAGCACAGAGCCAGGAGTAAGTCCTGAGCACCATCGGGTATGGCCCCAATTCCCCCCCATTCCCAAAACCCACAGGGTGGGGGATAAGCTAACAGCCAGACCCAATAATCACTCAACGTTAAAGTGAGCAAAAGTGATGCATCTCTCTCTCTTTCTCTCTCCATTACATTTTCTTTCTCTTCCTGCTTCCTGATATGCCATCTCTGTTAATAGCTGCGAACCTCAGAATTTTCTTCAAGACATAGCAGCTGTTAGACAACATGGTTCCAAAGAATCTCAACATGACGACAGCGTCCTTCTTAATCATTAGGGGAAAATGAGTCTTTGCACAAAGAATTCATTCCAACCTGATTTCCCCTGCACCAGGGGAAAATCAGGGCCAGACTCTACAGGAAACAATCAACATCTTTTTTTTAATATCGAACTGCAGAACAATTTAATTCTGCTGTTTATTAATCCCATATGTAAAATGTTTTTTAAAGAAGAGGGCCAACATTCCCTTTATGTGGTGAACTCAGGAACTCTGGTAAACATTTCTTGCTCAGTAATTATGACCGCTGCCTTTCCCTCCTCTCATATTACAATAATAATCTTACTTTTATTTATTTTTTGACTTTTTGGGTCACACCTGGCAATGCTCTGGGGTTACTCCCTGGCTCTGCACTCAGGAATTACTCCTGGCGGTGCTTGGGGACCACATAGGATGCCAAAGATCAACCCCGGGTAGACCACGTGCAAGGCAAATGCCTCCCTGCTGTACTATCGCCCCAGTCCCTAATGTTATTTTATAAAGACTTTCAGGGACCGGAGCGGTAGCTCAGCGGGTAGGGTGTTTGCCTTGCATGTGGCCGGCCCATGCCAGCCCGGGTTCGATCCCCGGCATCCCATATGGTTCCCGAGCACTGACAGGAGTGATTCCTGAGTGCAGAGCCAGGAGTAACCCCCTGAGCATTGCCGGGTATGACCCAAAAAAGCAAAAAAAAAAAAAAAAAAAAAAAAAAAGACTTTCAGAACTCTTTCTCCCCAAAACAAGACAAAACAACCACAACCTAAGGTGGTTCCTCTAGTTTCTTCCACCTAAGAACAAATGGGGCGGGGGTCAGTTTCCCAAACATAACACACACTGTCCTGCCTCATTTTCCCGCCAACCCACCTCCCCTCTGGGCCCCGACAAGGCCTTCGTGCACCCTGGCCCCCGCAGTGCGAGCCCCCGGCACTGCCCCTGACCTCCACCGCGCCACTTTCCCCACACTGTCGCTGCCTCAGTGTCACTCACTCTGCGTGGTGCCTCTCCAATCAGCCTCTCACTGTCCATGCGGCCGTGTCCAGCCCTGGGGCTCAGCGCACTGCTCAGGTCTGTTGTTGATTCGCTACTTCTGGGTTCTTGCTCTCTCTCTGACAGAACGAGAATGGAGACCTCAGGTCTCTGTCCCTCAGGTCTCTGTCCCTCAGGTCTGTCCCTCAGGTCTCTGTCCCTCAGGTCTGTCCCTCAGGTCTCTGTCCCTCAGGTCTCTGTCCCTCAGGTCTCTGTCCCTCAGGTCTCTGTCCCTCAGGTCTGTCCCTCAGGTCTCTGTCCCTCAGGTCTGTCCCTCAGGTCTCTGTCCCTCAGGTCTCTGTCCCTCAGGTCTGTCCCTCAGGTCTCTGATCCTCAGGTCTCTGTCCCTCAGGTCTGTCCCTCAGGTCTCTGTCCCTCAGGTCTCTGTCCCCAGGTCTCTGTCCCTCAGGTCTCTGTCCCTCAGGTCTCTGACCCTCAGGTCTGTCCCTCAGGTCTGTCCGCCAGGTCTGTCCCTCAGGTCTCTGTTCCTCAGGTCTCTGTCCCTCAGGCCTGTCCCTCAGGTCTCTGTCCCTCAGGCCTGTCCTCAAGTCTCTGTCCCTCAGGTCTGTCCCTCAGGTCTGTCCCTCAGGTCTGTCCCTCAGGTCTCTGTCCCTCAGGTCTGTCCCTCAGGTCTGTCCCTCAGGTCTCTGTCCCTCAGGTCTGTCCCTCAGGTCTCTGTCCCTCAGGTCTCTGTCCCTCAGGTCTCTGTCCCTCAGGTCTCTGTCCCTCAGGTCTGTCCCTCAGGTCTCTGTCCCTCAGATGTCCGTGTCTGAACCTTTGGGACATGTCTGACACGCAACAGAACTTACACAAGACCCCCGGACTCCAACCGACACCCAATCTAGCCAAGCCATGGTGGGTACACATGTCACCGGTGTTACTCTGTTCAAAAAGTCACTATTTCATCAGGTCTCTGTCTCTCAGGTTTCTGAGAGACAGAAGGCTTCTTCAATGAAGCCTTTTGCCAGTTGAACTTATCTTTGAGAAAGTTCTAGCTCAGCGAGACAGTATTCCTGCTTTCTGGAGTTTGTAGCCAAATGGAGAGATTGCACTCCCGTCCGGAGGAGGAAGCCGAGAGGCGAGAGCCAGGCTGCCAGGTGCTGTGAAGGGCTGCGGGAGAGCTGCACGGGGGCAACTGAGGCACAGGGCAGCGGCCACGGAGCTGGCTGGGGGTCCCGGGAGGTGGGGTAGAGGCTGATCCGACCCGAGCGGAAAACCACAGGGAAGGTTCAGACTGGTCAGCTCAAGGGCACATCCACAAATCCCGAGTGAAAATATAGACCTGCGTGCCGTCCACTCTGTCCGCACTGTGGGCGCTCGGTGCTGCCCTGCGCATGGCAGAAGCCCACAGCCACTCCCCTTAGCTTTGCGGTAAGAGACAAGCCTTCCCTGCGGGAGTGAGACCCCGAGGCTGGGCAGGGTCCCGGGAAGGGCCTTGATACCTGGGCTAGAGGGTTCTGGGTGGGGCGAAACAGCCCAGGTGCTGGGTTGAACTCAGGGTGACAGCAGGTGAGTGGATGGGCCAAAGGTTGTGTGTGTGTATGTGCGTGTGTGGCCATGTGTATATGCTTGTACGATGTGTGTGCCTGTGTGTGCATGTGTGTGCAAGGAAGGCGGCATCCTAATGCACTCAGCACACGTGGAGTTTTTGTTCTGTCTGGTGATGCAGGGGAGGCCAGAGGTTAGAGTTCAAGAAGCTCCCGAGTCTCCAAGCCAAGCCCCGTCCCAGGGGCCATAGAAATGGTGGCGGCCCCAGAGGCCAAGGAAGAGAACTCCCACAGGGAATCCTGCTGTGGCGAATTACTCTGCTCACAGCATCGCACATTCCACTATGCAGCTGCCAGGAACGGTCACGTCATGCAATCTGCTACAGCCTGGTTTGCGTTGGAAGATAATAGTGTTGAGTAAAGTGAGCCCGAAGGGGAAAGACAAACACGGGCCACCTCGCTTATTTGTGGTGTAGAGAAGAGATGGGTGAGGGGATGTGGTAAAGAACTTAGGAGGACAGAGAAGGAAAGGAACCGGGGAAGGAAGGCGAGAAAGGGAAGGAACGGGGTCACAGGGAAGGAACGGGTCTCAGGGAAGGAACGGGGCAGCAGGGCTGGGTTCCGTTATGCTGGTGATGTGGGCGAGTGGCAGAGCCATGGGGACTCAACCTGGCGAGAAGAGGAGGTGTGAGGAGGGGGGGCCGCTGGAGGGTCTGGGAACAGGGTGGAGGGAAGGTGGCCCTGCGGTGGCATTGGTGTTGGATTATTCATGCCGAAAACTCATGACCTTATACATCATTTAAGAACAGCAATCGCAGGGTCTCAGGAGCGCAGTCATCGCCCCCAAGCGCACACGTGCCCACAGTTAGTGCTTCTGAATGTCCACCAGGCCCGGTCCCGCTGCCGCTCATTACCTTCCACTAACCCCAGCGTTGCTGTATTGTTGGGTGCTGAGCTGCCAGCCCTGGGGTCCGGCATTTCCCATCACAGGACCAAGTGCCCCTTTCTGGGGCCTGCCCATATGAGTACACCCCAAACACCTGTGCATACCCCAGCTAAGGTGAGTCAGAATGTGCCTGGTCTTCTGATGACAGGAATATGTAAATCAATGATCGTCATCTTGCAAATGCTAAATCTGTGATTGTCATTTGTTGTGAAGATTGTTATTTGTTACAATGGCCCAGGAGCTTGCAAATGCCCTGTGCTGTGTGCTTGTACCCCTTCCGCCCAAATATTGTATAAAAGGCTTAAACTGTGTCCAGTAAGTGGAGTGCTGCTATCCGGAGCTCCCCGCTGCCTCAGTATCGTTCCTTTCTTTCTTTCTTTCTTTCCTTTCTCAGCAGCAGCGGCAAGGCAGAGTTTCTCCCAAGTCCATCCCTCTCCTTTTCCCAGCAGGGATGAAGTCGGCAAGATCTAGGTCTTCCTCATTTGTGCCGGGGCTGCTGGCCAGGCCCCCGACACTGTATAACTGACTTGCCTAGGGCGGTCCAACGGAAAAGGTGCTGGGGGGAAAGGGAATTCTAGTAATTCAGCAACGCAAGCAGCTGTAAACAGTCCATCTGGTTCATGAGTCAAGCCTTCAGGGATGGCCAGACAGCAACAGTGCCTCTGGGGTCAGCTGCTCCTGGTCAGCTCCCCACCAGTGCTGCAGGAATGCAGAGAAAATCCCCAAGAAGGCTCAGCCAGAGGGAAGAGGCAGATTCAGGCCTTCTCATCAACAACCATCACATCTTTGTATATTTCTGGGCTTGCATTTCATCAATTAGTTTCCGTCTGATTCTCCCTAAGGCAGAAGTGTTGAAAATCACAGTTGCTTTGAGGCGCTCCAAAATGCAGCTTTGTTCCCTGATTGCTTTCCTCTGGGAGGGAGGGCCACGTGTGACCCGAGAAGTCATTTTAGGGATCCAGATTAAAAATCCAGGAGAGAGAAAAAGGAATTTTAATTGACTCCAGGAAAAAATCAAATTTAAAATCTGCCTGACCTCTTGATAATACTGAAATAAACGGAGGGTAATGAAGTAGTTCTCACAAGGAACTTAGGAGGAGAAACCCCGTAAGAACAACTCGGGGTGCTTTGGAAGAACAGAATCTAATTAAATGCCTAGGGCCAAGCTTAACAACCTTAGACCCGGTCTGAGTAGGTAGGGCGTTTGCCTGGCATGTAGCCCACCCGGTTTGATCCCGGCATCCCATATGGTCCCCGAGCACCGCCAGGAGTAATTCCTGAGTGCAGAGCCAGGAGAAACCCCTGAGCATTGCTGGGTATGACCCAAAAAGAGAAAAAAAAAGGAAAAAAAGAACCTTAGACTGGATGTACACAGTGTTTCCATCCTGAGTTCAAGAGAACAAATCCACTACCCCCTGGTATTATGCAATGTCCAAGCCCTGGGGTCCCGAGAGACCAAAGGAAACTATATTTATAAAAATTAGATGTTATATTGTATAAATATATAAAAGGATTTTATATTTATAAAAATAGAAATGATGAAGAAGAAGTCAGACTTCTTCGGCCAAGACCCTGAACGAACGGTTTGAGGCTCTTGGTATTCCTGAATCAACCAGATGCCATTGGGCTACACTGGCACGTGATAGGGTCCAATGGAAATGTTACTGGCGCCCGCTCGAGGAAATCGATGAACAACAGGATGTCTAGTGATCTAGTCTAGTGATCTAGTGAGAAATATAAATGTCCTGGGCCATAATGACTTGCACACAGCCATATCGCCCATGGTCCCCTCTAGGAGTGGTCCCTGAATGCAGATTCAGGAGTAAGCCCCTGAGCACTGCCAGTGTGGCCCTCGGACAAGCAAGCAAACAAATGAATCATCTAAAATGTCCTGTACTTGGCAAGCATTGGCTGCCCGAGCCCTATACTTGGCCGAGCACAAGTGGTTCCTGAGAGTGCGCCGCCCGCACTCCCCTGAGACGCGGCTTCCCTGTCCAATGCTGCGCGCTGCTGGGGCTCTCTCCACTGTTGGAGAAGCCCGTGTTCTCTCTGGAACACTTTATTCTCGCCTCCGCTTCTCTTCCGAAAAGCCTCAAAAGAAGATCTGTCTTTAGGGGCCCAGAGCGATAGTACAGCAGGAAGGGTGTTTGCCTTGCACTCGGCTGACCTGGGTTCGATCCCAGGCATCCCTATATGGTCCCCCGAGCACTACCAGGAGTAATTCCTGAGGGTAGCGCCAGGAGCAACGCCTGAGCACGCCGGTGTGACCCAAAAAAAGAAAAAATTCGTTTTACTTCCTTAAAACATACTTGTTTTAAGGAAGATAAAAATATTTCCAGCAGTATATTCCTATAATGGTGTGTTTACATTGTGGTCCAGAAACTCAGAAAAACAAACTGTGGGGGCTGGGGCCATAGCACAGTGAGGTG
The DNA here is from genome assembly GCA_021461705.1 of Cryptotis parvus. Classification (NCBI taxonomy): domain Eukaryota; kingdom Metazoa; phylum Chordata; class Mammalia; order Eulipotyphla; family Soricidae; genus Cryptotis; species Cryptotis parvus. Next base: position 288,444 of record JAJIBD010038890.1, read on the forward strand.
GGCACTTCTCTGGTATGCAGCTGACCCAGTTTGATCCCCCACCATAACATGTGGTCCCACAAACCTGCTAGGAGTGATCCCTAAGTGCAGCGTAAGCACAGAGAATCTGGGTGTGACCCAAAACAAACTGCGCTCTTACCCTGTGATCTCAGGAAATGACGGAGCAAGGGGTTTATGAAACGCTGCTACTCAAATTCCAGAGAGGATCGGAAGCTCATTTGTGCTTAATATGAAGCAGCCCTCAGGAATAAAGTCGAAGCAGAAGTTAGAGAATCTACGGAGATCAAGCCGAAAGGGATGAAGGTGGCGCCCCTCCCCCGCAGCCTTACCTGGGAAGGGCAGAGCAAAAAGCTGACCAGGAGGAGGCCTCGACGGATTCGGTGTCTGCCCACGGCAAGGCAGCCGCCACCGCTGGCAGGCGCCCCCCCATTTCCTGATTCCGATACCCCTCTGAAACTCCTTTCACACCATTATGTGTTGCACGCGAGATCAGGGCAGTTCACGAGCCAAGGGACCAAACAGAATGAAGTCATTTTGTGACTTCATGTTCGGTGTTTCCCATCTGCTCTCCAGACCCCCCACAGAGGGCCTCATGAGCACAGCCTGTTCCTAGGGAGAGGCTTGGGGCAGGAGCAGGCCCAGATCACAGGCCCGGTCCATCTCGGGTGGCCCAGTCCGTCCCAGGCCTTTCAGGGGAATGAGTGTTTCCGCCCCTGCCAACCTGGGCGGCACTTTTGACCAGGTCTTTCCAGCATGTTCCGAACAACTGAGACCAGAACAACTTAAGAATCCCATTTTCTTTCTTTTTTTTTTTTTTTGTTTGTTTTGTGAACATTTTTTTAAATTTTTTTTATTATACCACCGTGAAACATACAATTACAAAGGTGTTCATAATTGGTTCTTGGTAATACAGTATTCCAGCACCCATCCCTCCACCAGTGCCCCATTTCCACCACCATTGTACCCCTCCCCTCCCGCCCCCCAGGCCGCCTTAATAGCAGGTACCCCAGTTTCCTCTCTTTCTCTCTCTCTCTCTCTGTCTCTGCATCTCTCTCCCTCTTATTTTACACATTGTGGCTAGCCCTGCAGATATTTAGAGTTTATCACTTAAGTCTCTTTGTGTATATTCAGTGGTGAGTTTTAATCTGCCATTAGCATTTCCCATATTTAGTAAAACACTGGTATCTATTTATATCCTATTAATGAATGCAGTCATTCTATATCTGTCCTTTTCCTTCTGACTAATTTCACTCAGCATGATAGACTCCATGTCCATCCATTTGCAGGTAAATTTCATAATTTCATCTTTTCTGACAGCCGCATAGTAAGGAATCCCATTTTTCAGATGAGAAACCAGGCGCAGAGATGTCAAGGAACTCACTCCAAGTAGCATAGATAGTAAACGGCAGAGCCGGCTCATACTCACTAGGCACCGGGCCTCCACTCCATGGCGCCTGAGTCCTCCTCCCAGGCCTCTCTAGGAAGCTGGGAGGTCTCACAGATCTGTGGTGGACAGGTTTCTCTATGCTCAGCTGTGCTGCCGTAGCAGCTTCACTGCTCAAACTCCCCGCCTGCCCAGACCAGGTGTGCCAGATTCACAGGAACCTTTCAGGGTTACTGCTATTTGCCCTCTGATTTCCGCCTTTTAGTTTCCCTCCTCTCTCTTTGTGTACCCTAATAGGAGTGCAATGACTGATTACCTGAGGGGCTCTGCCCACTCAGCGCTGCTTGGATGGACAGATGGATGGATGGATGGATGGATGGAGGGATGAGGGATGGATGGATGGAGGGAGGGATGGATGGATGGATGGATGGACGGATGGACAGACTGATGGATGGATGGATGGACAGATGGATGGACAGATGAATGGATGGAGGGAGGGACAGATGGATGGATGGATGGATGGATGGATGGATGGATGGATGGATGGAGGGAGGGGAGGGAGGGAGGGAGGGAGGGATGGATGGAGGGATGGATGGATGGACAGACGGATGGACAGGATGAATGGATGGAGAGAGGGACAGATGGAGGGACGGATGGATGGATGGATGGACAGATGGATGGACAGATGAATGGATGGAGGGAGGGACAGATGGAGGGATGGAGGGATGGAGGGACAGTTGGATAGACAGATAGATGAATGGATGAATGGATGGACAGAGGGACAGATGGATGAACAGATGGATAAATGGATGGATGGAGGGAGGGACAGATGGATGGATGACATATGGATGGATGATGTATAGACAGATGGATGGAAAGATGGATGGATGATGGATGGATGGAAGAATGGATGATAGACTGATGGATAGATGGACGGATGGGTGGAAGGATGGATGGATGGTCAGGTGGATAGACCATGGAAAGATGGAGGTGTGGCTAGATGATGTGCAGATAGATGGGCAGATGGATGCCTGCATGGTGATAGATGTACAGAGTGAATGTGCCATAGAGGCAGGTGACAGACAGCTGGAGAGATGCACTCATGAATGATGGGCAATGGTGAAGTGGGATGAGCCCCACAGGCCTGTTGAATGTTCACCAGGTAGCGCCCGTGCTCAGAGTCTTCCCTCACCTCTGTTCTGACGCTTGTGTGCAATATGCCCGCCCAAGGCCAGGCTCTCCCTGCTGTCTTGGCCCGGGAGAGACCAGCATCTGTTGCTGAGCGAGCCAAGGACTTAAAGTCACTAAGAAATGAAGTTTGCAACATCATTCAAAAGGCTCCCCATTAAAAAATAATTAAAAAGAAACCCATAAAAAATAATTAAAAAATGTTGCAGACATTGTTTTGGGTCTTGAGACCTGGTGATCCTCAGCTTCACTGCATGGTCCTGACAGTTCAGTGTGGGGTCCCAGCTCTGCAGTGCTGCTCAGGGGCCCTCAGAGCCCCCAGTGGTCCTGGGTTTGGGGGCGCCAGGCCATGCTGATGATCAAAGAGCAGTTTTGAGCTCTCTTCCAGGTGAAAAGCCCATTTTTAAAAAATCTCATCAGGAGCAGTTTTATGAAAAATTGCAGGCTCTGTGCATGCATCTACATATGGGTGGGAGACGCACGTGTGTGCACACACACACACACACACATTCACTGACCCCTGGCTAGAGCTGGAGGCTTTGACAACACTTGCTGTCTTGCCACATTCAATGAGCTCATATAAAAGACATCATGTGCTGCTGAGGCTTCACCAAGAACACAACATCACAAAGACAAACAGAAGCCTTGGGATACAAAAATACAGAAGGCCAGGGGCCGGAGCGATAGCCCAGCGGGTAGGGCATTTGCCTTGCACGCAGCCGGCCTCTGCCGGCCTGGGTTCGATCCCCGGCATCCCATATGGTCCCCCCGAGCACCGCCAGGAGTAATTCCTGAGTGCAGAGCCAGGAGTAGCCCCTGAGCATTGCCGGGTGTGACCCAAAAAAGGCAAAAAAAAAAAAAAAAAATACAGAAGGCCAGGGACAAGGAGCTCAGTGCTCACCACGGCCTGCTCTGATCTTGTCCAAACCTCAGTCCAGTCTCAGAGTGCTAGTAAGGCGGGCTATCCCCGGAGTCAGACCGGTAAGGCGCTAACCTTGAGTGCAGCCCGACCCGACTTGACCCTCAGCACCCCACCAGGAGTGATCCCTGAGCGCAGAGCCAGGAGTCAGCCTTGAAAACCTCTGGGTGTGGCCCCCAAGCAAACAAAATGTCAGCTGTGGTCCAGCAGCGCCTTAAGAGCCCAGAGGTGCTGGCCTCGAGTCGTCCTAGGGAAGATTTGCTCTGACTGGCCGGGATGCACAAGGTGTAGAAGAGAGATGGGGAAGGCTAGTGAGGAGAGAGAGATGAGGGAGAGAGATGAGCTAGTGAGGGAGAGAGATGAGCTGTGAGGCCGCAGGTAACCAGGCGACACCAGCGGGCGCTGGGCGGCAAGTTTGTCTCGGGAGCATTTCAGGAATCTCTGAGAAATCCTAGATTTGCTGCAGATTGAGAGTAAGGAAGCCGACCCCGAATGAGTTATGTGTGAATCCTTTTCAACGTTTTCCTCCGACGACATCTCCCATTGGGTGCACTTCAGATTAGTCAAGTTGCCGCTGAAATGCCCCACAGGTACACAGCACTTTACCAAGCACCTCACACTTTACTAGCCACCAAGCAGGGAAGGGGGGGCAGAGGCCAGGGGGAACCCGGTCTTCCGGCTAGTGCCTTTACCACGGTCTCCAGCAGCTCAGTTCTCCCCAAACAAACAGGCCTCTTGCTGCCCAGGCAGTTCCTGACGGCTCCCTTCCCAGTGTTCAACAACTCTGGAATTAGCTTGTGTAGAGCAGGAAGAGCAAGAATGCTGAGAGAGAGAGAGAGAGAGAGAGAGAGAGAGAGAGAGAGAGAGAGAGAGAGAGAGAGAGAGAGAGAGAGAGAGAGGTGAGGTAGAGTAGATACAGGTAAGTAAATATAGAGAAGACAGGGATAACTGTCGGAAGAGGCAGAGCACAGAGAGATGGAAGCAACACTCAGGAAGCCTCCCAGCCTCGAGGCTCGGCCAGGGCAGTTCCATGCCCTTGGGACTCTGCCTTTGACCATTGGTTTTTCCACTTGCAGAACGAATGAGGAAGTGAAGAAGTGGCCCATCCCCACAGTCTCTATTCCAAACTCCAGATTTGCCAGGGGAGACCTTCCTTTATCCCGCTGAAGAGAAACTCCTCTAGTCAGCTAGCAGAGACAGCTCTCGAGATGGAAGAAGTTTGGTGAGTTGGAAGAGACCCAAATATGGTTGCCAGAGTGCCGCACAACACCACCCAGAGCTCGTGAGCAATGCCGAGGGCCCCCGGCTGCCCACGCCAAAGCTAACAAGAAGAGGCATTTCTGCAACCCTCCGCCCCAAACTCCATGCTCAGTGAGACCTGCGGGAATCTGGCCTCACCCTGTTTAGCTCTTGAGCGCCCCCAAACACCTAGAAGCCCAGAGAGGCAGAGTGACTTGTGACAGGTCACAGCCCTGATGGTGACAGTGATGGGGCTCTAAAGTCTGTGACCCCAGACTCCCATCCTCAATCCTCCCTGCACCAATGCCACCCTCTCCCATGGGGGTGGGCACTGAAAGGGCAGGAATAAACAGACAATTAACATCCAGTGTGTGCATCGCAATGGCGGTTAATGGTTTCAAGAATTGATTTGTTTTTGGAGAGGAAACAGGCATTTATTGCTTACCACCGTGTATTGGAGAAAATGTCCCCTCCCACCCCCATTACATATTCAAGACTCTTTAAGTAACAGAACGACTGTTCATCTTTCACTTCTTCATCAATTAAGCATTTGAACATTCTTTTACAAGCACTTCATAATCCAGAATTATCAAGCATTGACCCAAATTGATTTGGGTCAATTTTTTTTTCCCCCTTTAAAATTGTCAAACGTTTTCATTACTGTTACCCATGCCTCTACCAGAAGCTAGTTAAATTAAGTGCTTAAACAGTGCTAATTAAACGATAAATTATTTGGAGTACCTTAGCCAAAGGCATTCTGTTCTGAGATAAAGCATTTGGGGCTAGCCCAAGGGCAGAGACGAGCCCTGCTTTCCCCTCAGGGTCTCATTCTCAGAGTACACACACATACACACACACACACACACACACACACACACACACACGCCTTCTGGACCTTCTGAGAGACTCTGCAGCCTAAAGCCTGTTCAGAGCGCTGGTGGGGGGGTCCCTCTTCCCCTCCTTTCCCCCTTCATGTCTTCAGGGAACCTGGATTTCAGCTGAGTTGTCACCAGCCAGACAGTGTCATGACCGCGACCTTCCCCTCTAGTGCTAGCAGGAAGCTCACACTGTCGTGTAGTCTTTCAACTCTTCAGACTCAAGGACTCCAGCAAGAAGCAAGGATTTGGTGTTTGCGCCTGCCTGGAGGGATCCAGACTTGAAGAGTGAGGTCGCGCCTGCACCCCTGGGCAAAGCTTCCACAGGAAAGCTCACAGCTGCAGGCCTTCCGCGCCTCCAAAGCAGAGCCAAGTCTCAGCATCAGCAGATGAATGGTGGGGAAGTAAAGTCACCCAATCCACCGCAGGCCGCATCGTGCCAGCTTGCGCCACGGCTCAGGCACGGAAAACGCTTACCCTGGAGCTTCTTATGTGCCGGTCTTTTGTTTTTGTGGGTATAGGGGCCATACCTGGCAGTGCTCAGGAGTCATGCCTGGTGAGGCTGGACTGAACAGGGTCAGCTGCATGCAAGGCAGATGCCTGGAACCCTGTTCCTCTCTCTCCCTATCCCCTACACCCCGCTCGTATCGGACAGTTTCAGAAGCTGGCATAAAAGAGCACCCATGCGCCGTGGTGGTTGATCTGAAGAGGCAAAGCCATAGAGACAGGGAAACATGTTGGAGCTGACCAGCCCCTGAAGGATTTTGGGGTTGATGGGGTGCGGAAGGTCTTCAGTGGTGGTAAATGTGATTCTGTCCCCACTCTGCACGCTGGAACCTATTGACTGGTGGACTCGGAATGGGTGAGACAAACCGCTGTTAAGCCGCCACAATCTCTCAGACACCGAGACAGACAGAGGCAGAAAGAGATTTACTGGGACAGAGAGGAAAGAGATTTATTGGAAAGAAAGAGCTCAGCTCTGAGGGCCTTAGAGACCCGGAACCCCCGAGCCTCCGAGCCTGGCATTTTATACACTCTGAGGGTCACAGAAACAGGATGAGTTTTTGCTTTCCTGCTCTTATCTGATGTTACTGGGGCCCGCTCGAGCAAATCGACGATGAACGGGGAGACATTGATACAGTGATCTGAGCTAAAGCAAAAGTACAGAAGCAAATTGGGCAGTTGGTTCTATCTGGCTCTGGCCTCTAATTTTCAAAACATCAAGTTCCAGGGTCAGATGCAAACCTCGAATAGCCATGAAGACATCTCGTCACTCACAGCTTCCTTGCCCCAGTTTCTGGTAGCATCCCGTTATCTGTGACCCGATGTCTGGGCACTTACATTTATGTTCTTGGGGGTCAGGCACGTTTTTCTTACTAGGTTGTAACTCATGACCCTGAGGCATAAATGGAGTTTAGTGCATCTTGAAAGATAGAGTTATAGCGGTTCTGGCCTGCCTTTCAAATAGTATCTCTCAAAAACACTTGCAAGAAACTTTGCGTTGACAATGTCAGCAGGCCAAGGGGTGGGGCATTGGGGACTGCACCTAAGAGCCTTCCCCTCTGGATCCCTACGCCTCCGCGGACCCAAACTGCCCCAGGGAAGAGCGGAAACTCCATCAACGGGAACCGAGGCTAACTGCCTTGGTTTCACTCGCGGAACCTTGGGCGCTGGGCTCCTGGGACCGGCTGAAAATCTCCCCCCCCCCCCCCCCGCCTGGTGTGCAGATCCCAGTGCTCCAAGGACCCAAACTGCCCCAGGGAAGAGCGGAAACTCCATCAACGGGGAACCAAGGCTAACTGCCTTGGTTTCACCTCGGAACCTGGGCGCTGGGCTCCTGGGACCCGGCTGAAAATCTCCCCCCGTGTGTGCGTGATCCCTGCGCTCTCTGCGGACCCAAACTGCCCCAGGGAAGAGCGGAAACTCCATCAACGGGAACCGAGGCTAACTGCCTTGGTTTCACTGCGGAACCTTGGGCGCTGGGCTCCTGGGACCAGCTGAAAATCTCCCACCCCCCGCCAGGTGTGTGCGTGATCCCTGCGTCTCTGCGGACCCAAACTGCCCCAGGGAAGAGCGGAAACTCCATCAACGGGAACCGAGGCTAACTGCCTTGGTTTCACTGGCGGAACCTTGGGCGCTGGGCTCCTGGGACCGGCTGAAAATCTCCCCCCCCCCCGCCAGGTGTTGCGTGATCCCTGCGTCTCTGTGGACCCAAACTGCCCCAGGGAAGAGGCCGAAACTCCATCAACGGGGAACCGAGGCTAACTGCCTTGGTCTCACTCGCGGAAACCTTGGGCGCTGGGCTCCTGGGACCGGGCTGAAAATCTCCCCCACCCCGCCAGGTGTGTGCGTGATCCCCTGCGCCTCTGTGGACCCAAACTGCCCCAGGGAAGAGCGGAAACTCCATCAACGGGAACCGAGGCTAACTGCCTTGGTTTCACTGCGAACCTTGGGCGCTGGGCTCCTGGGACCGCTGAAAATCTCCCGCCAGGTGTGTGCGTGATCCCCTGCGTCTCCGCGGACCCAAACTGCCCCAGGGAAGAGGCGGAAACTCCATCAACGGGAACCAAGGCTAACTGCCTTGGTTTCACTCTGGAACCTTGGGCCCTGCTCTTCCGTAATCATCCCAAAACTCAAAACCCAGCAGACGCTTAGTGCATCCCGCCGAACCTTTTACTACCTATCTTGCATGAGGTACCACTGAACCTTGGTCCCTACATCCTTGCTACCCACACAAACTCCGCCAAACAGACCAGACACCTACTAACTGTACTATCCTGTCATCCAAGACCCTACATTTGCAACCTACAATAGTCAAAATGGTAAGGCAACGCAGAAGTTCCATCCAGCTCTGTGAGTGAAGTCACTAGGTCCAGATGAGCCAAGCAATACCAATGGAGTTATATAACCTCTCTGATAAGGAATTTCGAAAGAAATGTTAAGGAGTCATAAGGAATTCAAAGAAGCAATGGAATGCAAACTCAATAAAATACAAGAGGACATGATAGAAGAAGTGAGGAAAATGCAAATGGAAATGACATATATTAAAAATGAGGTAAATGAAATGAAAAAACACAGTGGAAAGCCAGCATAGCAGAATAATAGCTACTGAAGAAAGAATGGCCTAGAATGGAACGAACAAGGTGAGAGACTATCTGAGTTCATCATGTCCACCAAGACTATTCATGGGAACTCACAGTTTCAGAAAGCTGAAGTGAACGTTGGACATGGGAATCTCCTGGAGGACAGTTCCACAATGAAATTGACCACATCATCTTCAATCGACGGTTTTGTCCGACCGATGTTGCTGTCGCCCCCAAATTCCAGACAGGATCGGACCACCGTCTCCTTCGATGCAAAATTCTACTTCCCGCAACGGGGGGGAAAAGGCTGCAAAGTTTAAGAAGAGAACTCCCCAGAACGACCACCAACTGGGAACTCTTTGGCACCATTGCGGCAACATGGGAAGATACCATCATTGATGACATCGATGAAGAATACAACCGACTGGTTCAGCACCTCCATGATTGTGCGAAGAATGCCGAGAGAGAGAAAGACACAAAAGGACGCTTTGTCTTCAGAAACTCTTGAGCTCATTCGCCAACGTGGCAAGGCGCGAGCCCTCAGGAGACCAAATGCTAACGTCCAAGCTTGCTAAACAGTGCAGAGAAGCGATAAAAGCAGACCTCAAAGACAGAAGAGCAGAAATACTGGAAGATGCAGCAGAAGCCGGGAAAAGTACTCGCACTGCCCGCCTGTCCTTCGCCAACTATAAGACCAAGATGACTGCCCTCCGACGCCCTGATGGATCTATCACATCTTCCAGAAAGGCAATGGGAGAAGATTATCCAGGACTTCTACTCAAATCTCTTTGATAGCCACATCCACCTGCCCACATACCAAATTCCACAGGATGGATATGTCATTCCCAACGTTCTCCCTTCTGAAATCCGACATGCCATCTCATCGGTAAAGAAGGGAACAGCACCAGGCCCAGACAAAGTCAGACCCGAACACCTGAAGAATCTGCCGTCGGTACTCATCAATACACTAGCTCGGCTCTTCACACGCTACCTGTCCGAATGCAAGGTGCCCTCCCAATGGAAAACCAGCAGGACAGTTCTACTGTTCAAGAAGGGAGACATTCATGACATCGGGCAACTATCGCCCCATCTGCCTGTTGTCCGTCATCTACAAGTTGTTTACACGAGTCATCCTGAACAGGATTAGCAGAACACTAGATGAAGGACAACCATGCGAGCAAGCAGGCTTCCGGAAAGGATTCAGCACAATCGACCATATCCACACAGTAACCAAGCTCATTGAGGTTTGTAGGGAGTACAAGATGCCGCTCTGTCTCACGTTCATTGATTTACAGAAAGCCTTTTGATTCTGTGGAGACTGAAGCAGCTCATCGAAGCCCTAGTCAAACAGGGTGTTCAAACCCAATACATCAAGATCCTTCGTGAGCTGTATTACGGATTCACCACCAGGATCTCACCATTCTACAAAGAAGTGATCATTGATGTCAAAAGAGGGGTTTCGACAGGGTGATACCATCTCACCAAAACTCTTCAGCGCCACCCTCGAGAACATCATGAGACAATTAGAATGGGAAGGAATGGGAGTGAAGATAGATGGTCGGCAACTACACCACCTCCGCTTCGCTGATGACATCGTTCTAATAACACCAAACATTAGCCAAGCGGCACAAATGCTGGCTGACTTTGACCGAGAATGTGGAAAGGTAGGTCTACAGCTGAATCTGAAGAAAAACTATGTTCATGAGAAATGAACTAGTTCCAGAGGCCCCATTCACTCTCAATGGAACAAACATCTCTGAATGCAGCAGTTATGTGTACCTAGGTCGAGAAGTCAACATGATGAACGACCTAAAACCTGAGCTGCGCAGGAGGAAGAGAGCGGCATGGAATGCCTTCAAAGGCATCGAAGAAATAGCTAAAAGGACAAAGAACCTCCGGCTCCGGGCACATCTCTTCGACTCCACCGCTCTCCCTGCATTAACATACGCCTCAGAGACCTGGGCCCTACGAAAGCAGGATGAGAATGCTATTCGGGTCTCCCAGAGAGGAATCGAAAGAGCTATGCTTGGAATATCACGCCTCACTCAAGTGAGAGAAGGAATCCGGAGTTCTGACCTCCGTCGCTATTCCAGAATCAGGGACGCTGTCTCGTTTGCCAAGGCATCGAAAATCAGATGGGCTGGACATGTAATGCGATTTGGAGACAACCGCTGACTAGAGCCGTTACCGACTGATCCCACGGGATGTCAAAAGATCACGTGGCCGCCCACCTACAAGATGGTCAGACTTCCTTGTTAAGACCCTGAAGGAACGGTTTGAGGGCTCTTCATATTCCTGAATCAACCAGATGCCATTGGGCTACATTGGCACGTGATAGGGTCCAATGGAAATGTTACTGGCGCCCGCCCGAGCAAATCGATGAATAACGGGATTCAAGTGATCAAGTGATCAAGTGAAGAGAAGAATTAGTGATCCTCAAGACGCCGCCCCAAGATTCTCTACACAATACCAGAAGATAGAAAAAAAAGACTCACAATTACAGAACAGACAACAAGAGATAATCGGGATGAAGCCAGAAGAAACAACATACGGATCATTGGGGTCCCAGAAGGGCAAGAAGAAAACCCTATGAAGAAGAAACTGTCAGCTATCATTGCTGAGAAGTTCCCGAACTAAAAACACTTGCTTCAAGATCCAGGAGGCCCGTGAGGGATACCCTGCTAAAAGAAACCCCAACAAGAATACTCCAAGACACATCTTAATTAAAATGACAAAAACTATAGATAGAGATAGAATACTGAAAGCAGCAAGATCAAAGAAGGAAATCACATACAAAGGAACATCTCTAAGATTTACAGCAGACTTCTCTGATGAAACACTCCGAGCAAGAAAACAATGGTGGGATATTGAGAAAAGGCTGAATGTACTACAGGCCTCACCAAGAATTCTTTACCCGGCCAGACTCACATTCAGATATGAAGGAAAGATATACAACTACACGGATAAGCAACAACTCAGGAACTTCATGGACTCCAAAACCAACCTTAAAAGAAGGACTGAAGGGTCTACTGTAATACGACCAAACCCATAAGCACAACAAGCTCAAACAGAAAGATGGCACAAAAATCCGATGACAATAATCTCTCAATGTCAATGGTCTAAATGCACCAATTAAGAGACACAGAGTAACAAAAATGGATTAAAAAAATTGAACCCAACATTCTGCTGTCTACAAGAAACACATCTGAATAATCAGAACAAACACAGACTCAAAGTCAAAGGTTGAAAGACCATTCTCCCATGCAAAAACAATTCCTCCAAAAAGGCAAGTGTAGCCATATTAGTATCAGATAATATAGACTTCAGGCTGAAAAAGGTTAGGAAGGGACAAACGAAGGCCATTTCTTATTACTTAAGGGGTATGTACACTAGGAAGAAATTACACTACTAAACATATATGCACCTAACGAGGCCAGCAAAATACATAAAACAACTGCTAAGAGACCTCAAAGAAGACATTAACAGTAGCACAATAATAGTTGGAGACTTCAACACTGCTCCTATCAACGATGGATAGATCAACAAGACTGAAACTCACCAAGGAAATATTGGCCCTGAAGGAAGAAATGGAAGAAAGAGAGCTAGTAGATATATACAGGGCTTTTCACGCCAAAAAAGCTGAATACACATTTTCTCTAGTGCACATGGAACATTCTCCAAGATAGACCACATGCTAAGCCACAAAGCATACCTCAATAAAATTAAAAAGATAGAAATTGGGTCAGCTATCTTTTCAGACCATGATGCACTGAAACTGGAAGTTAACCGTACACAGAAACAGGGAGTCAAACCAAACACCTGGAAACTGAACAGCTCACTCCTGAACAACAAATGGGTCATAGAAGAAATCAAACAGGAAATCCAAAGATTTCTGGAAACAAATGAAAATGAAGACACCAACTATAAGAACTTAGGGACACGGCAAAAGCCGTGTTAAGAGGAAATTTATAGCTCTGCAAGCATTCATCAGGAAACAAGAAAGGGCCCACATAAATAACCTGACACACAGCTGAAGACATTAGAGAAAGACCAACAAAAGGAGCCCAACCCAGGCAGAAAAAAGGAAATAATAAAACTTAGAGAGGAAATCAATGAGTTGGAAACCAAAAAAAACAATCCAAAAGATTAATGAAACCAAGAGCTGGTTTTTGAAAAAATAAACAAGATTGACAAACCATTGGCAAGACTTGTAAGGACAGGGAAAGAGAGGAACCCAAATAAACAGAATCAGAAATAAAAGGGTGACATCACAAACAGAAACCACAGAAACCAAAAGATCATCAGAGATTACTTTGAGAGCCTGTATGCCGTGAAACATGAGAATCTAGAAGAAATGGATCAATTCCCGAAGTCCTATAAGCTCCAGGGCTGAAACAAGAAGACCTCCAATACCTGAATAAGCCTATCACCATTGAGGAAATAGAAACAGTAATTAAAAGACTTCCCCAAACACAAAAGCCCAGGTCCAGACGGATTCCCTAGTGAACTCCCACCAAACCTTTAAGGAGGACCTACTGCCAGTCCTGTTCAAGCTCTTCCAGGAAATAGAAGAAACAGAAACACTCCCAAAACAGCTTCTACGAGGCACCTATCACCCTGATACCCAAACAGGAGAGACAACACAAAGAAAGAAAACTACAGACCAATATCCCTGATGAACACGGATGCTAAGATCTTCCAGCAAAATACTTGTAAAACAGAATCCAGAAACTATCAAGAAGCACTATACATCATGACCAAGTAGGATCTCGCATCCCTGGTGCAGAGGATGGTTCAACAT